>PVIA01000066.1:375000-742708 GCA_004024845.1 Tonatia bakeri
CAGGAGATATATGACACCAGGTTTAATGGTCAAGGTACTTTGTACCCTGCAGAATTAAATCATTAAATTCCCTTTTTCTTAGTCAAAATTGGGGAAAATGTTAATTTACAATCACTATGCCTGTGTTTCCCATAGGAAGTATTCAGTGGGTAACATTTTATTAAGTAATTTGACCAGTTTAGGACACACAGTTTGTTAGAGTTGCTGACCTGTCACAAAGTTACCGTCATCATGTTGTAGAAGAAAACTGTGAAAACAAGAATTTTTTAAAAAAGAATTCTTAACATTGTCTCCAAATTACTGTAAAGTTATTTTTATCTTAGGTGAATTATATTTGCAAGGTTCTGTCAGTGGATAATCCAAAATAAGTTGTAAAAGTTATTAAAATGTACAGTTCAGTATATTTCAATTTGGTACAGTTAACCTTCTAGAATGCAGTTTAGCAAAAAGATATGTCTTGCCTTTATGCACTAAAAGGCAAGGTGATTTTAAACAATTTTGGATGCAGAACAAAGGAACTGAGAGCTTCCAAAGTCATAGACGATAGTAAAAGCAAATTGTTACATTGTATACTAAATTGAAAGCAAATCTGAACCTCTCAGCATGCGTTTGTACTCCACCATCTGATTTGTATATGTCAGTGGGGAGAGAAAAACTGACAATATAAAATAACACTGGCTACTTAATAGCAGATGACACCTGTAAATGGAATTTTTGCTAGTCAAAATTCTGATGTGAAATGAGACAATTATCATTATCACTCTAACGTGTTTTTTTAATTTTTTTTAACATTCTCTAATTCTAAAAGTCTGTTAATTAAACAGAGCAATGACAGATCTTCATCTTCTTTAAATACTTTGTTTGTGTGAGGCTGTCACATGGAAAGAAAGATTATATTTTAAACAATATGTTCAAGTGTAAAAACTCTTCAACAAATTCTTAATGTTAAAAAAAAATAAGAGAAAGTTCCAGGACTTTTGTAATTAACATCTTGGGATTCTTCACAGAGAGCTGGATATTTCAGAAAGTTTGGAAGGATTTTAAATAATTTTTAAAAGGATATTAAAGACCAAATTATACCCTGGAATATTAAGAGTACTTTTTCTCTTCCTAAGGGATATTGATTGGTGTCAGTAGAGTAATATTGCACAACACTAAAAACAAAAGGAAATGACCATGGCATTAACAATTGTTCATTATCTCTGTGTTCCTGTCACCACCAGAAATGAAATGAGGTATTTATATCAATGATTTTAAAATCCTAATTCAAAATGATAATAGCTATTCAGAGGTAATTTCAAAATGACTACATCTATTGAGCTGGTAGAGTAAAAATGGTATATTTCCCAAATTATTCTTTTTTAAAGATTTCATTTATTTTTACAGAGAGGAGAAGGGAGGGAGAAAGAAAAGGAGAGAAACATTGATGTGCCAGAGAAACACTGACCAGTTGCCACCCGTACATGCCCTGACCAGGAACTGAACCTGCAACCCAGGCATATTTCCTGACCAGGAAATTAGTCTTTTAAAATCACAGATAAAATGGGAGGCAAATTATTATTTGTTTTAAAAAATATTTTTCTGAACTATTCAAATATTAGTCCAGTAAATCTAAACCCAAGGTCATCACTACATATGTTTATAGTATCTAACTTTAAAAAATCATTTAATATCAATAAAATTAAGAAAATAGGGATTGTATTATTTTCCTATTGTTCCTGCAAGAAATGACCACAAAGTTAGTGGCTTCAAACAACACAAAATTCTTTTCTCTTATAGGTCTGGAGGTCAGAAGCTTAAAACCAGTTTCATTGAGCTAAAAATATTAAGGCTTGAGCAAGGATGGTTTCTTTTGGGGTCTGTGACAGGAAAACTTGTTTCCTCACTTTTTTCACCTTCTAGGGGCCACCTGTATTCCTTGCTTTGGACCTTCCTTCCACCTTCAGTCACATCACCTCTTTTCTCTCTGATCGCCTTCGTCCCTCTCATAAGGACTGTTGTGACTACTCTGGGCCCAGTTGGATAATCCCGGATAAACTACTCATCTCAACTCCCTATTGTAATCATTCTGCAGAGTCCCTTTTTACAGGTAAAGTCACAGTCCCCAGTTCTGGGGATGAAGATATAGGCATCTTGTGGAGGTGGTATTAATTTAGCCTACTGTGAAGGTTATAATAATTTTCCTTTCATTACATATCATCCTTGTATGTGACACCGTAAGAAAATATACAAGTTCAGTTCAACTTTCTCCATTAAATCCTTGCCTTTGCAAATTCTTAAAATATTGTCATCACACAAAATGATTCAAAATGATTCTAGTGTGGGAGCAATTCTATTTGTTCCCATTCTACTGCTTCATATTTTACTTGAGATTTTTCTCAGCAAAGGGAAAATGCCAGAGGATAAAATATTGGAAGACTTCTGCCAGATGAAAGTCTTGAATGATGCTAAAAAGCACATGAGTACTTTTGTTGTGGCCGCTGGCAGCATGAGCATTTACCTGGCCTAGCTGCCTAAGTGCAGAAGTTAACCTGGATCTGTGCCTGTGATAGTTTCCGCTTTCATACTGACAGTCTGCCTAGCGGGTACTGAAATTTCACTCGAGACAAAGGACAAGGATTGCTGATGTTCTAATGCTAACTTCAGCAGTAGACATACAAAGAACTCGATAAACACTTCTTAAGTTGTTGTTTTAACTATTTCATCCTAAATCATGTGGTATTTACATATGACACACCCTGTATTTACATAGGCCATTGGTTCCAATCTTACCACTCATCTGTGAGGAGATTATGTATATATCTGACACCAAACAATGTGGTTAGGAGCTATATATAAATATTTGGTTCCATGTATGATGTACACTCCAGAGCGTATATTCCACAGTAGAATATACATTTCCACAACAGAAAATTCCACAAATAATTATTGAATGCCCACTAAGTAAGGGTTAGGCAACATATGGGTCACTAAGGAAGAGGTAACGAATAACTTGAATTGACATTCTAGCAGAGGGAAAATCACCGTCAGTAAATAGGTAAGGAGTGAAATGAGCATTTTGGATGTGTAAGCACAGTGGTTGCATAGAAGAAGAGGACTTAACTGGGCATAGGGTCTTAGGGAGAAAGTGTGGGAATCAAGAACTTTGAAAGGTAAGGACACAAAGGGAAGAGGAATTACAGAATAGCCAGGAAGAGTGAAAACAGATGGGGCAGGATGGTGTGGGAAAGGATCACAAAGTTCACTATTTTTGACTGTATGTATCTTCAGGATAAGAAGAAGTCTTTTATTAAGTGTTTGAAGGTCTAAGGCCAGAAATAGTATTATCAGGTTGACATTTTGAAGCAATCATGAATTAGAGAGGAAACCATAAAAATAGGGTATATCGCCGATCATTCAACATCTCTCTTCAAATCTTCATTTCTCATTGTCTGGATATTGAATTTCTGAGCTTGTCATAATTTAAATTCCCTTTGAATTATGGGAGCATGTATTTACCAGTCCCTCAATTAAAACATATTCCCCTCAGTTTTAAACAGATGTCATAGGTTTAAAGTTAGAACTAGCCATTCTTGCTCCACATTTGCTTTTTTTTCTTTTGCTTATTCAAGAGGAGTACTATTTTGAATAATTTGGCCCACAGTACTACCTCTCCCCCTGCTCCTCCTCCCGATCTCTATGGGGCTTCTCACCTGTGCCTAGATTGCTGTGCTCTGGCCTCCACCAGGTGTCCCGTAGCTGCTCGAGATCTTTCAGCTTTACCCTCACATCAGCTGGATGTGACCTACTGATGCTAGTGCAGCCAGTTCCGCAATACCAGGATATCCTTTCCAGAAGACCTAGTGGAATGCACATTACAATGTCACCCATATTACATTATTCTTGACTTTGGGGACTTCTACTGCAACTGAGACAAAAACCCCATTGAGCATTATGTTATCATTTATTAAAATGGGACCACTTTGGGTGCTGGGGAAACAGTAGTGAAGAGGCACAAAAACTCAGCTTTCATGGATTTTACCTTTAAGTGTGGAAACAGAACAAAAATGACACCTGCAGAGAGATGTTTCCTTTCATAAGGTATTGAGTATATAAATGTGACATATGCACCAGGAAGAAAATGAAGCAGGATGAGATAAACATTAAGTAGAAAAGGACTTTCAGTGGAGGTGTTCAGGGAAGGCCTCTCTGAGGGCATGCAAACTCCAGATAGAGGGAAGAGCACATTCCTAGGTCCGGGGACAAAAAAAATGAGCTCATTAAGAACCGGAAGTTGAATGGGGAACTGCAGGGTGCGGATGAGACAGTGTGTTAGGAGAGGAAGGTGAGGTAGGGCTCTGATGACCAAGTAAGAGATAGGATTACACTCTGTAATAGAAGCCAGCTCTTGGAGGATTTGAGCAGACTATTGGTCTGTTTTGCTTTGTACTAGGAAAAGAAGTATTCTGGCTTCTGGGTTGGAGAGTAAATTTTAGGAGGCAAAAATGGAGGAAGCAGGGAGACACGTGTGAAGTACTGAGAGATTCTGTTTTTAAAATTCTAAGATCATATATATATTTTTCAAATCACAGGAATTAATAATATAGACAAACTGTATTTCAAGTTGATAATAAGATTATTAAGAGAAATACCAGGAAATTAAAAACTTCACACTCTAGTTTCTTAGGTACTTGGATAACAGGAAAAATAAATGGCCTTTTCTCTGCCCTTCTTTGGAGTGAACAAAAGAGAATGACAGCCTTTGTCTAAGAACTGAACTCAGTGGGGCAGGTGAGGGGAGGGGGCACGGCTCTTGCAAGTCATGCATTCAAAGCTTCAGTTGAGTTCTTACATGTGAAGTGGGTCTCAGATCCGAGTTAATGAAGTAGTGGCTACACAAAACTGAATTTCTCAGCATCAAACAAATCTTGGAAAGTTTTTTTTTCTTTCCCCCTGAAATGGAAGGGAAATAAAATGAAGAAGAAAGAAAAGAGGGAGAAGGGCTGAGCAACATCATAGGAAGTTAAGCATAACTTGAGAAAATGACAGAGAACTTTTTGTGTGTATTTTTAGGAATGAAGATGCCCCATCTCATAATTTCAGTGGTTTGCTGACTCAGTTTTTGGGTTACTTAAAAGAATTCTTAAAATTAATATAAAAAATAAGCCTCTCTGAAAACTTGCAGAGATATTGAGGACTGGTCAATACAAAACTGATGGGTGGGTTTAAATTAACATACGGATCTTAAGAAGCAAGTTGTCCTCATCTGTTAACTGTTTTTCCCAAGAATTTATACACACACACACCACACATGTATGTATATATCTGAGTAATTTTAAAGTTAATAAAACAAACATCTACTTAAAAATTGTTTAAGTAATAATCTTAAACTGGACATTAATAAAATTGATAAAATCTAAAATGATAAAAATAAAAGGGATCAGATTCTCCAGCTAAATTTAAAATATAATCTTATGCCAATGGCCCTGGAGTTCTTAGGAGCACATTATTAAATTCTATACTTGCAACAAGAATAGTGTTTATGCCTGTCACATATTTTGTTACTTTATATAATAGCAGCACATGAGCACACACAAATACTGTTTTCTAGGAAGTATATTTATATTTGAAAATGCTATGAATGACACACAATAGGAACTTTTATGTGTTTCACAATACCAGGTGAAGCAATTTGACATCTAAAAATAATGATTTCTTACCATGTTTAACGAAAACCAGGCAAACTACCTGAAACATTAATAACTTGCATTTATACATAATTTCAGAATTTTCCAAAGTACTTCCACATGTATTATTCATTATTTTCATTTAATAAGCATGTACTGCCTGCATTATATATATATATATATATATATATATATATATATGGATCCAAACCTAGGCAGGATTTAACAAAATTGTGGTGGGAGGTTGCAGGTGGAAGGTGGGATAGAGGGCTTTACTCAGGGAGAAGCGTTGTACAGCATGAATCCTGAGTGGCCCATTTAAAAATAAGCCCTGATCACATAAAATGAGATTTAATGCTACGTGAGGCCTGTTTTATATGGGCAATCCCACATAAACTCTGCTGTTGAGAGTATCTCCTTTTGCTGCCACATCATTTTTCCATGTATATTAACAGCTTTCCTGAGGAATCAAAATAGTTTTAAATCATTCTATTTGTTGCAAAACATTACTTTGGTCTAACTCACAAGTCAGTTAAGAGCATAAAAATGTAATGTTCCCTCAGGGTAAACAAAACAAAATACCATAAAAATGATGAGGTTAAGAAGTTTGACGTGATTCAGAGGAAAAAGGAGGTTTCTGGAGAAAATGGTTTTCAGGGCCAGCTGAAGGGCATTTATGATAGAGATGATGTCTTTAACACAGAGATTTTCAACCTTTGTCATCTCATGGCACACAAACAAATTACTAAAATTCTGTGGCACACCAAATAATATATTTAATTTTTCCCCATCTGACAAAAAAATTAGGTATAATTTTTATTCATTCCCACCAGATGGCCATTGTTGTGTTGGCTGTTGTCATTTTTCAATTTGACAATCTCAGGGAAAAGAGGTCAGTGCCCCTGACTAAGTAGTCAGGTATTGCATGGTTTAAAAATTGAAAATTGCTGCTTTAACACAATTCCAGGGGCAGTTAATGTTGAACAAGAAAAGAAAGCAAATCCAGGACAGTGAAAGGAAAGTGAACTCAGAGTCTTAGCTTTAATTTCCAGAGATCATATGGTAAAGTGACTCCTCACAATGTAAAACTGAACTAGATTTAGAGTGCTTTTTTACCTTGTGATAATTAACTGTACCAAGTATTTACTGTACGTCAACATCAGTGTTTTCCCTGCCATTTACTGACCTCCACAAAGCAGGTGAAGAACAATGCTGCTTATGGTAAAGCCAGGCATGGCAACCTTCCAGCCATCCTCAGCATGCTGGTTTTCCGAATGCCCCTGGCACAGGGCAGGGATGATGTGTTTGGGACAGAGTCCTGGAGGTAGAGGACAGAAAGACATGAGTTATGCTTAGTGCCAGCAGAGTGAGGACCACCAAGATGAGTGCAAACACAGGGAGTTGATTCTATTGCCAAGAGAAAGGAGCCAAAAACTGACCAAGAAGGTCAGAGTCATACAGCAATTATACCAGGGATGAAAAACAATGGTAAGAACAAAGCCAGAAAGACAGAAAAAGAGCTTTGAATTTGCACATTCATTAGTGTAATTAAAGAGCATTGGCGGGTACCTGTCTTGTGCCTGTGTCAGGGAATACTGCCATGAGAAATACAAGTTGATCTCACCAATCTTATCGCCAAGTGGAGACAGACACTGAAAAGAAGATGCGAGGTTCGAAGTTATGTACTCATGTAATGTGCTGTCAGAGCATGCGATGGGAAGGGGCTAACCTAGTCTGAGTCACGGAAAGCAGTGAAATATTTGCTGAGGCTGGAAGGATGAGTTCTCTTCCTCTCCCCTCCCTTTGTCTCTCCCTCCCTCTCCTCCTCCCTCCCTTCCTTCCCCCGTCAGTCCTATCCACTTAGCAACTCACGTATAACATAAAATTGCTGAGTACCTAGCACATAATAAGCTCCTAATGAATATTTGTTGAGTTAAAAAATAATTATTAGACTCATAGTTCCTTCAAGACTGAGTAGTCCCATTTGTCCCACATCCTCCTATTACAACTAATAATACTTGGACATACAACAAAAAACACGGGAAGTCTCATTGTCTTATCCCAGACAAGGTGCTTGTGGGAAAGACCTACGGGCCATGGGGGACCGATGCCCGCTACTACTGAACCTGAGCATGCTCCGTGTCTTTTCTGTGTAAGTAAACCATGGTTCCATCCAGTGCTTAACTGCATTTCATTTTTCTTGGTGATTCCAATACCCAAATGCAATGGGCAGAAGTGAATGGAGTCATCCTCCCTGGGAGGGGTAACAGATTTTTTTCACTGTTTTTTATTGTGATAAAATACACATAATGTAAAATGTACCATTATAATCATTTTAAGTGTATAATTCAGTGATAGTAAGTGCATTTATATTGTTGTGCTACCTTCACTACCATCCATCTCCCAAATCGCACAATTAAGCATTTTTGGATTTGCTGCAACAGCAGCAAATGCTTTGACAGTGTGTTACCAAGTGTGTTACCATTTTTACAAATTGACTGATATGCTATTTCCTCCTTTTTCTTTCTGAATAGCACAAAGGTTAAGCTTTCCTCTGAAAAGGGTTTAATGAACACATTTGTGTGTGTACGTGAACACTCTTTTGAACTACTTTGACTTGTTCATTCAGATTTAGCATTGACAGCTCTCAAGTCTGCAGTTATAATGAGATTCACATTTTGGAGGCTACATTATGTATTTCATGCTGTTGTTCCATAATTTGCCTAATCAGGTAAAATGAGATGAAACATTACATTGGAAGGGTCCAACCTCTTCATTCATACAAAGTTATACTTAGCTAATCACATAAGAAATTAGTCTTTTCCCAGGGTTGTGTTTGCATTTTTAAGCTACTTGGAAGTCAGAATTTAATCAGGGTGCTCTATTCCTCTCCTAAAATCTAGTGAGACTATTTTCCCTAATAAGTAAAACTAAAATAATGAGAACAATATTTGGGGCTTCATGAATAAATTAGTTAATTAGCTAAATCAATAGATTTTTATTGATTCTGGCTACCACACACTTTGTCAGCCACTTATTCACAGTGGTGAAAAAGAAACATGATCTTACCTTTCATGAAGTTTTTATCTCTGTAGCTGCTGTAACAAATTACTATGATTCTTGTGTTTTAAAATAATACAAATTTAAAATTTCATCTAGCCTTTAGGCAAGATAGTGGCAAGATAATAAATGGGATACTTACATCCTCACACAACCATATCACAATTACAAGTAAACTATAGAATGACCATGATTCAGAACTGCTTGAAATACAGCTGACGGAAGTTCTACAACTAAGGATGTAAAGAAGAAGCTGTGTTGGGACTGGTAGGAAGGGTAGAGACATAACACAAACTATTCCAACATCCACATGTGGTGGATAAAAATTCGGAGAGATATCTTTCTGCAGAGACCCACCCTGAGGAGCCAGGACTTCCCACCTCACACCAGGCCTCCCAGCTGATGTTTCCAGTGCCAGAAAGAGAGGTCTCCATAACTTCTGTCTGTAAAAATCAGTGGGGATTGAGGCTGACTGAGACAGAAAGCTTCAGGAGTTCCAGGTGTTCCTCTTAAAGGGCCCATGGATTGACTTACTTGGATTCACTTCCTCGGAGCTCCAGGGCTGGGGCAGCAGATTGAAAGATACCAGAGACATGTGGAGAAGAACTAAATTGTCTGGCATGAGGGTCATAGCTGGAGGGTCAACTTTGTCCCAGACAGAAGTGCCGGCAGAGACCATTGTTTCTTTGCTGAGCTTTGCCCCCTGCATTACATAGGCAGTAGATGGATGCCAAATCTGAGTTGCCATCAACCTGGCTATCACCATTTATCCTGCCCTGGTGATTCTCTGAGACCCCACCCCCACCAACATTTGGGCCCAACTGAGCTATTTCTATTGGTTTTTCCATGTGAATGGCTTGTCTTGGCTCATGCACCAGGCTTTCCTAAAATCTCTCAAACAAGCAGCACTATGCTCAGCATGCCCATACTTCTAGCTAAGTGGACCCAACCCCAGCACTAGGGGCAGCCAGATTCTGTTCACAAGTTGGCCTATCCTGGCGACTGCCAAGCCTAGCACAGGTAGCAGCCATCTGTAGATTGCTTTGTAGCTCATGCCAGGTGGCTTTGGGCAGAACACAGGCAGCTGCTGACTTTGACTTGCACCTCCCAGGAGGCCCCAGAGCCAACTCACCTGGTAGACAGTTTCAGACAATGTTGAAGCACCACCCAACCCCCTCCACAAGTGACACACTCCAGAGGTGGACTCATTGGGCACCAGAGCCCTGCTAAAGTAAGTCCTGCTTTGTAAGGTAAGCCCCTGCAGAGCTGATCCTTCACAGTGGTCATTGGTCACAGCCAGTCCTTGCCCCCAGTTGGCCTGGGGGTAAATCCCTCCTATTGATGTAACAATAGCAATCAAGGCTCAATTACAATAGGATAGTGTACACAGCTCACGTGAGAGGTGGTGTATCTTGCATTTGGAGCACCCAGCTCAGGTGAACCAGGAAGCTCTGCCATTGGACCTTACAGGATGCCTACTGCACAATGCCATTCTTCCAAGCCCAGAAGACATAGAAACTCTATCTAATACATAGAAACAAACAAAAGGAGTCTGGTAAAATTATCAGACAAAAAAACATGTACCAAATGAAAGAAAGAACAAAACAAAACTACAAAAAAAAAAAAAAACTAGTCAAAATGGAGACAAGAGATCTACTAGATGCAGAGTTCAAAACACTGATTATCAGGATGCTCAATGAACTTAGTGAGAACCTCAACAATATTAAAAAAGACCAGTCATAAAATAAAAAATACACTAATGAAGTGAAGAATAATTTACAGGGAACCAACAGTAGAATAGATACAGAGAATCAAATCAATGATTTTGATTATAAGGAAGCAAAAAACACCAAGAAAAAAGAATCCAAAAATATGAGGATAGTGTAAGGAGACTCTGAGATAACTTCAAGCATACCAACATTCTCATCATGGGGTTGCCAGAAGGAGAAATGAGAGAACTAAGAATTGAAAACCTATTTGAGAAAGGGACAGAAAACCCTAATCTGGTGAGGAAATACACATACAAATCCAGGAAGTGCAGAGAATCCCAAAAAAAGATAAACTCAAAGAGGCCCACCAAGACACATCATGCAATTAAAATGCTAAATGTTAAAGATAGAAAGAATATTAAAAGCAGCAAGAGGAAAGCAGTTAGTTTCCTACAAGGGAGCTCCCATAAGACTGTCATCTGATTTCTCAACAGAAACTTTTCAGACCAGAAGATATTAGCAAGAAATATTCAAAGTGATGAAAAGCAAGAACCTACAGCCAAGATTACTCAGCAAAGCTGTATTTATAATCCAAAGACATTTAAAGAGCTTCCCAGACAAGAAAAAGTTAAAAGAGCTTACCACCCCCACACCAGTATTACACGAAATGTTGAAGGATTTTCTTCAAGAAGAAGAACAAAATAAACATAAAAATAATAAAATGGCAATAAATATGCATGTATCAACAATTGAATCTTAAAAACAAAATGAATGAACAAGCAGAACAGAAACAAACTCATAGATATACAGAGAACATTTGGACAATTGCCAGATGGCGGGATGGGGGGAGTAGGGGGAGTGGGTGATAAAGGTGAAGGGATTAAGGAGTACAAATTGGTGGTTTCGGAATAGTTACAGGAATGTGAAGTACAGAATAGGGAATATAGTCAATAATATCATAAGTATGATGGTGTCAGGTAGGTATGAGATTTATTGGGACAATCTCTTAGTTAGTAATGTCTAATCACTGGGTGTACACCTGAAACTAATATAATATTGTATGGCAACTGTAATTGAAAAATAACAAATGATTTAAAAACTCAGATTTATTACCTTACTGCTTCATAGGTCAGAAGTCTGACTGTGTTTCTTCTGGAAACCATAAGTAAGAATCTGTTTCTTCGATGTTATAGGACCGAGGTCTCTAGTTGCTAATAGCCAACCACATAACTTGGCTTACAATTTGCTTCCTCTACCTTCAAAGCTAGTAATGGCAAGTTAGATCTTTCTACTTTTTGTCTCTTTAACTGAAGCTTTTACCGTTCTCCCACACTTTTAAGGAATGATTAGATCGGGCCACTGGATAATCTAGGATAATCTCATGCAAAGACCTTAATCATATCTGCAAAGCTCTTTTTGACATGTAAGGTAACAAGTTCACAGGCTCCAGATATCTTTGGGTGACAGAGGCATTATTCTGTTTACTATACTACTAGAGAGAATTGAATTTAAGAATTAAACCAGTAAAAATATTTTAAAATAAATTTATTTCAAGTAGCAGTTTAAATTTATATCATATGTATTGAGAATGTAACTAAATTAAAAAGTACTCAAATTTTCATAATGGCCTTGAAAATTTGTTATTTCTAATTTTAGATAAGCCCAATTTACTGAAACCCAGGTGGAAAAATTCTGTTATCCTCAAGATAAGTAGGGTATTTTTTGATAATTTCAAAAGGCTCAACATTCTCAGGCTCTTTATCTATAGCCAGTTCACCACACCCACCACAAATATTCCTAATTCTTCTTTAGTGTACATTTTTTTGATTATACTATTACAGTTATCCCAATTTTTTTCTTCCTTTTATCCACCCCCACTCTGTATCTTCCCCCACCCTCTAGCATTCCCCCCCTTAGTTCCTGTCTATGGGTTGTACATATAAGTTCTTTGGCTTCTCCATTTCCTGTACTACTCTTCACCTCCCCCTGTCTATGTTGTGCCTACCAATTATGCTTTTTATTCCTCGTAACTTATTACCCCCCTCCCTTCCCCACTGGTAACCCTCCATGTGATCTCCATTTCTATGATTCTGTTCCTGTTCTAGTAGTCTGCTTAGTTTTTGTTTTTGTTTTTCAGGTTCAATTGTTAATAGTTGTAAGTTTGTCACTTTACTGTTCATAGTTTTTAATCACCATCTTTTTCTTAGATAAGTCCCTTTAACATTTCATATAATAAAGGCTTGATGATGATGAACTCCTTTAACTTGACCTTATCTGGGAAACACATTATCTGCCCTCCCATTCTAAATGATAGCTTTGCTGGATAGAGCAATCTTGGATGTAGGTCCTTGCCTTTCATGACTTTGAATACTTCTTTTCAGCTCCTTCTTGCCTGTAAGGTTTCTTTTGAGGACTTATGGGCACTCCTTTGTAGGTAACTGTCTCCTTTTCTCTTGCTGCTTTTAAGATTTTCTCCTTATCTTTAATCTTAGGTAACTTAATTATGATGTGCCTGGGTGTGTTTCTTCTTGGGTCCAAATTCTTTGGGACTCTCTGAGCTTCCTGGACATCTGGGAAGTCTATTTCCTTTGCCAGATTGGGGGAGTTCTCCTTCATTATGATTTCAAATAAGTTTTCAATATCTTGTTCTTTTTCTTCTCCTTTTGGCACCCCATGATTTGGATGTTGGAAAGCCTGAAGTTGTCCCAGAGGTTCCTAAGCCTCTCCTTATTTTTTTTTTATTCTTGTTTCTTTATTCTGTTGTGGTTTGATGCTTATTCAACCATTTTGTTCTAAATCATTGATTTGGGTCTTGGTCTTCTTCCTTTCACTGTTAGTTCCCTGTGCATTTGCCTTTATTGCACTTTGTATAGCCTTCATTTCTTCAATCATTTTGCAACCAAGCTCAATCAATTTTGTAAGCATCCTGAATACCAGTGTTTTGAACTCTGCATCATATAGGTTGTCTATATCCTTGTTGCTTAGGTTTTTTTCTGGAGTTTTGATCTGTTCTTTCACTTGGGCCATATTTCTTTGTCTCCACACACCTGCTATGTTGTAAGGGGTGGAGCCTAGGTATTTGCCAGGGTGGGACAACCCAGTTTGCCGCATTGTAGTGCTGTCTGTGAGGGGAAGGATCAGAAAAGGAACAATACTGTTCATTGGCTCAGGTCTAGCCCCAGGTTCCAACCAACTCTCCTGTGAGTCTGGGAGTTTCTCTTGCCACCACAAACCCTGCAGGATTCTACATCCAGAGAGGTTCTGAGTCTTTAGTTTCCCAATCAGCCAGCCCCACCACCTTACCCACATGGTCTGCTGTCTGGCTAGAATTACTCTCTACATGTCTGCCTGTCTCCACCCCTCCTCCTAGTCTGGATGAATGTTTCAGTAACTTCTGGGTTGTTAGTGTTCCATGCTGTTCTACTTTCTGGCAGTTCAGGTTGTTTATTGTTTTAAAATTGGTTGTTATCCTTCTTTTGGTTGTGTAAGGAAGTGAAGTGTTTCCATCCATGACTCCATCTTGGCTAGAACTCAAATGTTCCTAATTCTAAACTATTGTTTTCAAGTCTTCTGTTACAGGGCTAAAGAACACAGTTAGAAGATACTGAGTCAACCATCATTTAACACCATTCACACACACACACACACACACACACACACACCCCCTAGAAATATTATATTGCAAGTTTGGTTCCAGAGCACTACAATAAAGCTAATGTCATTTTAAAGTGAGCCACACAATTTTTTATTAGTTTTGTTTAACAGTATATTTTAGTCTATTAAATGTGCAATAGAATTATATCTAAAATATACATATCTTAATAAAAAAACACTTTTTTGCTAAAAAATGCTAACCATTATCTGAATTCATTGGGAAAATGGCACCAACAGACTTGCTCACTGCAAGGTTCCCATAAACCTTCAATCTGTATAAATGTAAGATCAATATCTGAAAAGTTAAATAAAGTGAAGCACAATGAAACAAGGTGTCCTGTGTGTGTGTGTGTGTGTTGGTGTAGTTTTCCAGGATAAAGTATAATTTTATTGCAGTCCAGAATAAATACCTCTTTCTCCTGGAAAGCAGTTTTGAAACCTGACAGAAAATCTTTAATGTTCAGTCTCCAGAATCAAATATATTTTTTCTATGTTTCCAAAATGGAAAAAATAGATACATAAACAAAAATATAGCCATATGATATAATATTGCAACACCATCTATAATAATAAAATATAGGAACCCATCTAAAAAAACAATAATAGGGTATTAATAAAATAAATTTTGGTGCATATGATATATTGAAGAAGAATACTTGATCACATGAAAAATGTGTATACCATATATTTATTTAAAAGAACTAGGTTATAAAATGTATGTATACTATAATTTTCATCATAAAAACAATTAAATTACATAATAGTAATAAGTAAAATTTTAAAAATACAAAATTTAGACATAGCAGTAGATGTGCACCATAAAGTTGAGTAGTAATACTGCATGATATGTAATTCTTTATTATTATAATTTCATTCATAAGCAAATATATTTCCAATTTAAATGGCATTTCAGTTGTCACTTCAGATGTGGCCATTTGTAAACATGCATGATAAAAGAAGGAAATTAGAATTTAATACTGTAAGATACAAAGAATACAGAAGCGAGATGAAGAGGGAATTGAGTGAGTAAAGGTAGAAATTGGAAAGAACCTTAATAGCTAGATCAATGAACATCAATGTTACCAGAATTGGTGCTCCAGAACATTTAGTCACAAAAGTTAAAATGTGGAGAAACTCTTTTAAATTAAGAAAGAAGAGAAAAATAAAAAGAATGAATACATACTTGAAAGAGCCCCCTCCAAATACTCAGCTCTCTTAAGCTAGTAACTAGTGTTAAAAATTTTTTTTCCACAATATACTGATGTAGCAGCCCTTTATTAAGCAGTTTCGAATTGAACAACATGTAATCTAGCAGATAAAAACTAGCTCCAAATTGCTGTGCAAGGTAGGAGGGTTTTATAGACCAAAGTGAGCAGAAACTAGAAAATTGTCCTGGGCATTTGCTGTTTGGTTAAAGCAGGGTTACTTCCCTTACAGAAAGCAAAGTGAAATCTTGAAGCCAGTCAGGTAACTTGGGCTGAGCAGGCAAAAGCTGATTGGTTGACTAAGTCTTCCCTTTCTTGGGAGAGCTGAGCATAGAAACTTAAGGTTGTGTTTGCTGATGTGGACTTTAGCATGGGGGATTCCATCTTAGGCCTACTTTAGATATTTAACGCTATTGTTTCAATCTATTAGACAGGTCTCAAATTGGTTATCATTTTCTCTTGGAAACTGTCCCTGATCCTTCATGTGTCCCTCTCATCATGTGCCCTTTACTTCTCCCATCATAAATCTATGTTGCATTTTTTTAGTTTTTTGTCTTTTTGTTCCCTGCAGAATTATAAAAATATGATCTCAGAATTTGTATTATTCTAATTCTCCACATATGATGAATCTTCTATAAGTATTTATTGAATGAATTAAAGATATAAAAATGAATGAGACAACACATGGAACCACTGGAAAAAGAAAAAAAAAAGAGCGAATGGAACAAAAGCTGTAATCAAAGACATATTTGAAGAGAACATTTTTGGCTCCAAACAAGACCTGAGTATGCGGATGAAATGACCTTATGTCAAATGACCTACTGTCAAATAAGTAAGTGGGAAAGAAAGAAAAAGGGAAAGAAGGGAGAGAGGAAGGAAAGAAGGAAGAAAAGCTGTACATTAATTAAATTAATGAGTTAAGATAAATTATTCATTTGTCTAGGCAGGAAAACCTCAGTTAGAAGGTAAGAAGAAAAATATGGTGGCTTCAGAATATCTTCAGAGTCAGAGGGGAGAACTTTGGTAACTTCTATTTGTTATACATAGAAATGTTGCTTTAAATGTGAAGAAAAGAGTAAGCTGTGAAAGACTCCATAAACTATGGCATCCGCATTCCCATCTTGAAAACCATTGAGATATGAAGAAAAATTAAGTGCTCAAAAAATGAAAAGTCAAGGAGTTAAGGAACTAATTATTATTAATGAGCTCAGTTAAAATTTGAAATTTGTAAATATAATTATAGCACTGCATGCAAGTGTACAACTATTTCATATAATATATAATGTAAAAATTTAGGGGAAGATGAAAAATAAAAGGAACAATACCACACTTTAATAATCTGGTTATAAAATAGATATGCAAACTAGTAAAAGAGCTTATTTTTAAAAAGATAACAATTACTAAAATCATGAAAATATATACTATATATAAATAACATAAACTCACAATTTATACCCATAGGACTTTCATAGTGTAGAGAACTACGAAGTGGAAGAAATAGAAACATGTCAAAGCCTTGATTTTACATATGGGAGAATATGAATATGTAAATAATTTCTTGAGTTTGATATTTAGAGCCATTTCTGTTGAAACTTTAAAAACTCATTTTGAAAGTAAACACTTTCATAATAAAAAGCAAAGCATTTGTTTCTAAATAACCAGGGGAGACAGAAACAGAACTAAACCAAACAAAATTGATCATATAGCAGATGATTCGAAAGTCAGCATAAAACAAACATGAAGACGAAGAACAGAAAATAAAATGCCAACATGACAGAACAAGACCAAATATATCATTTAAAATTGCAAGTAAAAGTGATTTAAACTCTTTGATAAAATTCTGTGGCTTGTATTTTATTGTAAAAATTAAAATAGATATAAAAGCAAAATTTAATAAATCTTAAATGATACAAGAATATAACAGATGAAATAAATACAGAAAGCATAAATTAAAGTAAAATTCAATAATTCTAGTATGAATAATATAAAGTTGATAAGTAATAAAAGGTAAAATGCAGAAATCAAAAATTTTAAATGTTCAAGGGTCAAACAAATACATTGTAACTGCTAATGGAATTGTTTAAATATCCTTACAAAATCATAGAGTTATGTTGAATGGAAAAAGACACAAAGTAATGATTCCTCTTATACCACAGCCAAGGACAGGCAAAGCTAAATTATGGTGATAGAAATCAGGAAGTGGTCGAAGAATGGGGGCAAGGGGTGGGTTATGGGGTACTGGATTTACTCTAAAGAGAAAGGAATCTGTCGGAGTGGTGAAAATGCTCTATAATCTGTGGTTTTTAAATGGTGGTCCCAGACCAACAGCAGAAGTATTAGCTGTGAACTTGTTGAACATAAAAATTTCTAGACCATACTCCAGACTTTCAAAACAGAAACAGAAATTCTGAAAGTGGGGCCCACCAATATATATTTTAATAAACCCTCCCAGAGATTGTGGGTATATGCAAACATTTGAGAATCAATACCTTGTTTGGAGTGGTAGTACACAGATATAATAAATTATCAATAGAGCTAAATATTTAAAAACCGTTTTATTTTATGTACATTATATTCATTATTAAAATAAAAAGCCAAATACAAAGATTCACTGTTCATAAACCTCTTCAAAACACTATGGCTTACATTTTGGGATGAAAACAAAAGTAACAAAAATAAAACCCACCAAACAATATAAATGTCATCACAAGAAAAGAAAAAATTACCGAAGAATAAAGTTTTATAAGAAAAATACAAGTAAAAATAGAGTAGATTGTGAGGAAGCTCCTGATATTAAGGGAATGCAATGTCCCATGAGTTGTTTAAATTCTCCAACTGGAAGAAAATTTAAATGGCTTATTTCAGAAATATCTATTGATTATTATGTGATAAGAGATTAATATATAAAGAGAAAAATGTAAATCAGCTATATTTAATTAATTAGACAGAATTCTGTGCAATATTTAATGCTTATTAGAGAAATAAGATATCAAAAATCTCTTAAAACAGAGGGGTTTTTTTAATATCCTACTCAGGGATTTGGCCTTAAAGCATGGCTTTGTTGTATGGAACAAGGAAAGTCTTTACATTTGAATAACTTGACCAGTAAATTATTGGCAAGTGCTAACAGCTGTACTGCATTACAGAGAAAATATGAACTCTAAGGTAATCCATCATACTTAACATATATTTGTATAAGCCCCTGAATGCCTATTTACAGGATAGAGTGTAGTAGTCTCAAAGGAATGTACCGAGGCGCTTAAGGAGCAGTGTATCAGTGTTGCTAAAATGGGAGTTAGTGTCATATCATTCTAGAAGGAAATTTAAAAATACTTTGATGTTCTTATGGGCAATTATTTAAAAATTCAAATGCTTGATAGCTTTCTATGCATTTCCCTGTATGATACCATTATGAGTTTTTTTCTAAATGGTAAATTTAAGCCACAGGAGAAATATTTTTGAATGGGAAAAATAAACCAATGGAAACAATTGATTTTCATAGAACTTATTTGTCCTAAATAGGAAAGAGCATAATGACAAGAAGAATCCCCCATTGTTTAGAGATGTTTCTCTAAACTAAATAGTTGGAGAAACAGGATAATTTATGAAGAAATATATCTTCATATAAGGACAAGATACAGAACAGAGGTGTTAATATTAACTGTGGGCAGTGACCTAGGAAATATCCACCAGGATATAGAACTGTCATCTCACTTTCAACAACAACACAGCAGCAACTAATAATCTGTCACCTTGACCCCCACATATCTTAACATTTTTGTGTCCATTAATCATGAATCAATCATGACATCTAGAAATCATAAACAATGTCTCTTTCTCTTTATTTTCCTATTTCTTACTGGTACTTTTTTCTTTCTCCTCATTGCTATTTCTATTCCAATCCATTTAATGTGAGGCAGTGTTATTCAACAGAACTGTTTGAGATAATAGAAAGCTTCCATAAATCTTCACTGTCCAACATGGTAGCCACTAGTCACATGTTGAGTACTTGAAATACAGGTGGAGAGACTTAGAAACTAATGTTTAATTTTATTTAAATTTAATTAATTTAAGTCTAATTATTTGCTATACCTAGTGTCTACTGTATTGGAAAGCACAGGTGAAGGGCTTCACAAATTCACTTCATTCATACATGCATTTAGTCATTTAAACATATTTTTGGGGATAAACTACCTGTACCAAGGCATAGTGAAAATTCAAATTCCTAGTATCTAGTGGCAAAGAAAATAAAGCGATAGAGACGTGAGCCCAGGGTGTTATGCAAGAATGGACAAATATCGAGTAGGAGCTCAGAAAAGACTTCTTGGGGAAGGCAGAGCTTGAAATAAGACTATGGGTAGAGTGAAGATGAGAGAAGAGAAAATACAGGAGGTGTGTACAGTGTTAATAAGGCAAAAGAGAACATGGTCCATTTGGGGCAAATTATAGAATTTCAGAGTGACTGAAATCTGAAATTTGAAAAAAAATGTGTCATGAGATGAACTTAGAAAGTTCATCAAAGATGCCGATCATGTCTAACTTTTTGTTTCTGTTTTAAGGTGCTTAGGACATATTTATTAGGTAATGGACTGATCAAGGTTATTTTGTTTTATATTTATTTTAAGTAAAAGAGAGAAATAATTAAATGTGAATATTACAAAGGTTATAAGATATAAGGTGGATAATGGGATGGAAGTTACAAAATTTGTGGAGAAGGCAATTGGAAAATTGTTGCCATGATCATAGCCTGCAGTGATAGTACAGAGAAAACATAAAATGTAATATAAAAAATGTATTATGGAGTTAGAATGAACAAGATTTGATGATTGATCACCTGTATGAGCTGAAGGGACTCAGGGAATCAAGATACCCAATAGGTTTCTTATTGGCTCGTTAATATAGGAAGGTTTGACCTGGGCTAAAAAGTATATCTAAAATAATTCATTCACACAGTGATTGGCAGAAGACTCCAGCTCCTTGACATAAGAACCTGTTGATAGAACTTATTGGGTGTCCCCAAGAAACAGAAGGTTTTATCTCCCAAAGTAAGTGATGAGAGAGTGAGGAGAGAGAGAGAGAGAGAGAGAGAGAGAGAGAGAGGGAACAATGTTTTTTTATGACCTAGTCTTGGAAGTCCAGCCATTACTTCTGTCATAACATATTTGTTAGAAGGGAGTCACTAAGTCTGTTCACACTCAACAGGAGAGAATTAGTCTTTACCTTTTGAAAGGAGGTGTTATCAAAGAACTTATGGACACATTTTAAAACTACTACACTAATTTAGGGGAAATATAAGCTCATCTATTATAACAGTTAACTTTTCTCTAACTAATGTAGGAAACTATGAGTTTAGTTCTGGTCCCATTAATTTACCTCCACAAAATGTAAACAGCTACCTTCAACAGACTATAGGATGTATGATTTTATATCTCAGGAGAGATATTGGCTGAAGCCATGGGAATGGATGAAGACCACCCAAGAAAGTTTGGAGAGTGGAAACAGAAGGACCAAAGACAGAATCTCTTGTAGGAAACCTCCAGGGAATACTGACAGTAGGATATTGATGGAAGTGGAACCCAATAAATGGTTCCAAAATCTAATAGCCAAATCGTTGAAGAGGACCAAGAGCAGTGCACATAAGTGAATGAATTACAGCACTTTTAGAAGAGGGGAGTGGGTATAATGCATATTGCCTAGGTTATAAGCTGCTTCTGGAGAGGAGAACACAGGAAAAGGATGTGGATTTTTAGGTATCACTTGTGTGTGTGTGTTTTTAATAAAATTGAGTTCAAAAAAAATACGACAAATGTCTATATGTGCTTAATGTGAATGGTAACTAATGAGTAACTGTTACATGTTATACATACTTTTATATTTAAAACTTCTGTATGTGAAGTACTTATAACATTAATAAAATTCAAAGGAACTAATTAACTTTGCCAAATTTTGCCAAAGGTTAAGAAGGACTAGGACTGAAAAATGTGCATTGAATTTAGTAATAACGTGGTCATTAGGGACCTTAATATAACTAATTTCAGCCCTGTCTAGGTGGCTCAGTTGGTTGGAATATTGTCCCTCACACCAAAAAATTATGGATTCCACTCCCAGTCAGGACATATTAACTAGATTGCGGGTTTGATCCCTGGTTGGGCATGTCTGGGAGGCAACTGATTCATGTTTCTCTCTCACATTGATGTTTTTTTCTCTCTCTCTCTCAAATCAGTGAACATATCTTCAGGTGAGGATTAAAAAATAGTGATAAAAAAAGTGATTTCAGTGAACTAGTGGTGGTAGAAGCCAGATTCCAATGGGATAGAAGTTAATAAGGAGACTGGCTGAAAACCTCAGAAATAGGACTTTGTAGGCTCTAAAGAAGTTATTATAGAAGTTATTATATTTTTGTTAATGCATTTTTATAAAGCAAGGCAACTTACATTTATTTATAGACTAAGAAAAAAGCCAATAGAGAGGGAATGCAGAAAAAAATTCAAATGCAAAGCAAAATTCAGAGAGCAGACAGGTGCCTTGTCATGCAAAGAACAGGGACTTTTCTCTTTTTGTGTGTGGTGGGGACAGGAGGTCCCAGCCACAGCAGGACAGTGAGGGAGTCAGTCACTGGGATGAGAATGGGCAGGTGCTCGATGAGAGTGATGAAAGTCTGGAGGTTCCTTTCAGGATTCAGAAATTAACCTGTCACAAGAAGTATTCCTCGCAGCTGGGAGCCACTGCCTGAGTTACACAGGCTGGATTCTCAGAAGCAGATGATGGAATGGAATTTGGGGTGCAAATGTTTACCAAGGATCAGTACCTGTGAAAGAGTGAAAATCGTCTAGTGATTTCTTATATGCCACTGGCTGAATAAGGCATGGATCATTCACATAGTTAAAATAAATGTATCAGTGAGGATAAATCAGAAGAATATAACACTGAGTGAAAAAAAACAACCCGAGAAAGAATACTTGCCATATGCTAAAATGTTTGTACATTTTTAAAGCAAACAAACCAATAGTATATTATATGGGTGGATCAATATAGAGAGCAAAAGTACAAAAACATCTATGAGAATAAAACAAATCAAATTGGTTACTTCCGGTGGGCGTGAAATGGGAAGGAAAGGGAGGTTCTGGGAGGCAACTAGGCCAAGCCTCATGCTTGACACAGGAAACACTAATACAATGAAACATGTTAACATGTTTTTCTTATTTGTGTATATACAGGTATCTGTTATAACATTTTATTGTTGTATGCTTAAAAA
Source organism: Tonatia bakeri (assembly GCA_004024845.1). Taxonomy (NCBI): domain Eukaryota; kingdom Metazoa; phylum Chordata; class Mammalia; order Chiroptera; family Phyllostomidae; genus Tonatia; species Tonatia bakeri. The sequence goes on from PVIA01000066.1 coordinate 397,550, forward strand.
CATACTTAATGATTTTTTTAAAAAACAACATCAGGGACACTTGTAATTCCACAAGACCTCTAGTACTCATTTTCAACATGGTATATGACTTTAACCTCCAGTCTCTGAGGACCAAGCCTCTATGAATTGGTGATCATGTAAATAGTTAAGTCAGGCACGATAGTTAAGTTTGGCTGAACACACATGCACACACATGTACACACAAGAACATCCTCTCAGTGTAACAAAACACAATTAACCTCATTTGAAGACCAAGGCCAAATGCATTTGTCTTTTTTCTTTATCTGATGAATTCTTCAATGGTGAAGACTGTGTCCCTTTATGCTCCACCAGCCATCCCTGGCATATTGTGAGCGCTCAATAAATAATAATTAATTCAGTCCCTTAATAATCATCATACAGTTACTCAATAAATACTAATTAATGGCAATGAAATGACTGAAAACAATGGCAAAACTTGAGAAAGTTATAAAAGAGATATAAATGATGAAAAAGATATAAATGAGAGTTTGATCCTAATTAAGTACAATTTTTGTGGAAGTCAACTTACAACTTGAACTCTATGAATTTGATATAGATATTTTACACCTTAGATGTTAGAACACTGTTGTTCTCTTAGTTCATATTGTTCCCAGTGTCTCAGCTATATTCAGATACATTTATATAAACCTGCATTATGCATGTGTGAACATAAATATGTATGTATGCATATCCTTGTATATATGAGTATATATGCATAACTACACTGCTTTTCCATCTTGATCTATATGTCCCTGGCCCTTGACAAGTCCGTGAGGCATCACACTTACGTATGCGTGTGCGTGTGTGTGTGTGTGTGTGTGTGTGGAACTCTCTCCACTTCGTGACACCATTGATGGTGTGGTGGACTAACAGACTCCAGATCTTTTATGTCCCCTGCCTCAACAAACATTACTATTACCACCAGATTACTATTGAGTTACTCTCAAATTAACTCATAACAAAGTATTAAGCTATTAGCATTTCAATGAATTACTTTCTTACCTTAATAAGAATTGTTGAAAATTTCTTCTGAAAACGTGTTTAACATTGTGAATTCTAGACATGCCATTGTTGGAAATAAGTATCCTTTAGGTGATAGTCAAATTACGGTATATTTACATACTCTTACTACTCAATAGCAGGTGGCAAGTGAAAAGCAAATTCACTCAGTCATTATTCCAGATATCTAGCTTTTCCATCAAACAGATGAAACAAGCAAAGAGTTGAAACTAAAAATCATGTGAAATGTTGTAAACCAATTTAAGTTTATATGATCAGAATCATCTCACAAAATTTCCATTTATTTTTATATTGGACATCTTATCTGAGACTCATTCATTTATATTTTTCCCTTCCATATCTGCAAATGGAATTAAATGCTGTTCCCCTCATGCAGGTTCCAGTTGGTGGCTCTCAGAAAAATGATTGAATGTCTGCCCTTTCTGAGCAGGTACCTGAGAGCAACTAAGAAGAGTTAACACCCCATTCAAAGAACCATGTAATTCATACAAGGCTTTTACTGACGAGGACAGTTTTGCTAAAGCACAAAAGTTTTTTTAAAAAGGGAATAATATAAAAGTAGATGTAATAAAAGGAATGAGTCTTTTAGATTACAATGAAGTGATAATAACTATTTGATGATATGCTTATGAATTATTTTGTTATTTTATCCTTATAGCCTGAAAGGCCCTTTAAGGGTCATCTAGGTGGATATATGTCATACAGAGATAATAGCTGGTTTACCATCTGACTTTAAAATGAACTTCAAAGTCAGAGAACTTTCTTTATTCTGTTGATTGCTGAATTATGTACTTTTGAAAGGCATAGTTTTCATATGCAAAATATCTTCCCAACATGTGCCTGTTTTAAAAGAATTCTTTTACTCAAAATGTAAAAATGCAAAAATAAATACCTTAATTGAACCAGGGAAACTGGATGATGAGTCCTCTAACGGAACAAGTCCGCTCCGCCCCTTTAAAATTCACCTTTGTCTCTAATGCCTCAGCCATCACTGAAGATTAAAGACAGGATTCAAGGAGGGCTATTTCTCACACTTTACCTCCTCATTAAATGTCAAGATAGTTTTTTACTCAATTATACATCTGCCAATGAAAATGGTGAGCAAAGACAACATCAAGGCCATGTTTTCACTCTGATCATTCTTCTCTAGTGAGTTACAAGGTTGGGAGCTCTCCTACAACAATTTATATTGACCCAGGCCTCATAAATCTGGTGCAGTAGACTGAGCTGCTGAGCTGTATGTTGTGATCATGTCTTCCTACTAACAGCATCAATCACTTGCTCATGAGGAAGTAGCAGCTCAAGAGTGTTCTGTCTCATGCTCGCCTCAGAGAGGACATCTCAACAGAAGGCTTTCATGTTGCCCTTGCCCCTCAGAGGTTTCAAAGCTCACTCCTCTTTTTGGTTTTCAAGGTTCAACCTATTTGTATTCCTTATTAGGCAATGTAAAAATGAAAAATAAATAGGCAAATTATTTTCCCATGTGAAAATAGTATTTTTGTAAGCCAAAATTTCTGAAGTTGGAGATATAATTAAGAGAATACTAGATATATTTGCATATAAAAACTTAATTTTCCATGTCTAAAGTCAGTCAAAGTTGGAGATGTATCTGAGATGATATAATTTTATGTTTGCCCTTATGATGGGCTGCTTCTCATTTTTAAAATGAATAATTTTCAAAAAATAAAATAGAGTGAATGATTTTCTCCTTAAGGAAGTACTTTACTTAACCAGAAACCAGCCAACACATCTGCCTCTGAAATGTTCCAGGGCAAAGATATTAACAATGAGTTCAATAGGTTATGCATCTGGCCACCAGCATTTTATGTGGAAAAAAGGAGGGCTATGACTAATATACAGGAAATTATGTCATTTGACACTATATTATAGTAGAGAACAAAAATCAAAAAATTTAGGCTCATATGAATGAAATGAAATTAGTGAGATTATTTTAGGTACCACACACTGTAATTATACCATTGTTTTAGTGCATAAACAGAAGCATAACTAAATAATTTTTACTAAAGAATTACTAAAGTAAATGCATTAAATGACCTTTAAACATTTTTCATTTTCCCTATTGTAACTATCATTAGATGACTCTTAGGGGAGATTTAAATTGGTTTTATGTGAAAAGTAATTTGTAATTAAGTTGTTGATTATTTTAAAAAGTAAGGTACATTTTGTTGAACACTTTTTTCCCTGGCCCTACTGGCTAGCTCATACAACATTTCTTTCTTTCCTTTATTCTATTATTCTTTTAAAAAAGACTTTCATGAAGTCCAAAATGTGTATAGGACACTTAGTTTTAGTTCTTAAGGCAAATACTAATGGGGAGAAGGAAGAGTTCTCAGAATTTATTTTTTTCTTACCAGGATAGAACACACATTACACTTTCAGAAATGTTGCTTCCACCCTTGGTTCCATCATTTGTGATAATTAGAAGGCCACTTAAATAATAGTTTAATTGTATACATTTTATCAGAGTGACTTCCTTTCATATGGCTGGCAGTTTTAACTACTGTTGATGATATTGATTTGCCAATTATACTGAATCTGGAAATAGGAAGGTCAATTGAGTTGATTTTTAAAAATATGTAAAATGGTAATAATTTTCCCCTGAGCTGGGTGCAAAGAACTAATGTTTTAATCTCACTTCTGCCACTAACTGGCATCTTATAAAGCCATGGATTCTCTCAGCTTTATCTGTATGATAAAGACCATTTTTAATACAATGTTCTCATGGTGGATATAGAACCAGATTGTTGAAAGATTTGTTTCCTGCTTATTAAGTCATCTTTAAGCCATCTGTACCTGGATTACATTTTGCTTAGAATAAAATTAAAATGAGTGTGTGAGTAATAAAGACATTTAAAGGAATGTTGGATAATGCAACTCAAAGCACTAAAAAACAATACCAATGCCAATATTATTTTCTACAAATACATGGCAATATGACAGTAAAACCACTATATCCATGTTCTTTTTTATAATGTAAAATAATTCTTACAAATCATAAAAGCACAAAAATTTATAGAAAAAATATCTCATAATCTTAGACGGATTAATGTTATTTTAGAATGTTTACTCTCACTTAGTTTTTCTCTTCATACCCTACTTAGTATTGGATAAAATTTACAAATTAGACTGGAATCCTAACTTCTATTGGAGCAAAAATACTTTTATGATCAAGACACTTCTCTTGCACACATGAAAATAATTTAAGTCACACAAAAGAATATTTTAAAAGGTTATTTCAAAGAGCAGGTGTTTGAAAATATCTTTTCTCCTTGATTATAAGCATGGTTATTTCACACAACTAAGCACAAAGTCCTTGAATACTGAAGTATCAGCAGGTTTCTAGGAATATCCCAAGAGAAATTAAACAGTTAAATGGGAAGCTTGAAACTGTGATAGACATTTTGAGATTTGCCTGTAGTACATTATTTTAGTTTTTTTTCTATACAGAGGAGTTAAATGACAAAAAATGAAAGCAACTGCCTCAAGCAATGGATGACAATTGCCACAATATCAAGAAAACGGAGTTGATCCATCTTCAAAAATCTAATCCAATTAGTAAATATAGAAAAAACTTATTAAAGTAGATGAACTATATTTTTCCTGGAAGCTCTTACAATACCATCCATGTGCTAAAGTGTTTTATATTTTGACCTTCAGGTCTCTCTTCTCACTCCAGACTCATGCACCCACTTGTCCCCATGTCACCTCTTTGGATAGTTCAGAGTCATCTGTATTTAGCACGTCCGAAAATGGACCTAACATATTTTGCTCAGCCACAAAACCAAAGGAGAAAGACATCCCTTACCTTTATACTCCAAATGCAACCAACAATTGAGTCCTGTCATTGTATTATTTAAACATCTAAACTCCGTTTCACTTCTATCTCATGGTGACTCCTTGCATTCAGACCACCATTGTCTCTCATCCAAATTTGCTATAATAGCAACTGGCTGGCCTATGGGTTTTTGTTTTTCCTCAGTACACATTGCAGAGAGAGAGAGAGAGAGAGAGAAGAAAGAGGGAGAGGGAGAGGGAGAGATAACAGAGAGGGAAGGATACAATGAAAACTAAGTGAAACTCTGATTTATACGCATCCTTCAGAGAGATCTTTAAATATTTTCTGTGCCTAAACAAAAGTCATTAAGGTGGCTTTCCTCTTCAACACCACCTCTCAAAACCTCCTGTACTGACCTCAGAGACCCAGTTAACTGAAATACTATCCTTCAATGCAACATGTCCCTCTCCTTGGATCACAGCCTATGTTTTTACCTTCAATTGAATATTATATTACTATCTTTTGCATTACCACCCCCAATATGCTTCCAAAACATCTGTGCTTTCCTCATCAGAGGACCTACCATATGGCATTGAGATTCCTGACCACTTGTCAGACATAAGGGTAGGAATTGCATATTTGGAGCCATTGTCCACTTAACACCGATAGACAGGCTGTCTGAACCACTGGGAGTGGGCACTGAGGGTGTGTCATGCAGCCAGACAATACCTTTGTGAACCACCTGGGGCCATGGCAAGGGCATTGAGTTTTGCAGCACTCCCATAGGCCGAGCCGAATCATAACCCAGCACATGCTCCCCCACCCCGGGCAAGACGACAGCAGGAGGAAGTCCTTACACTTAGCATGTACAAGGCTAGCAAAATAACTGGATAAGAGGTGAAAAGCTCTCCTACCCACTTTGGTACCAGATGGGGGTGGGCCTAGGGGAAGTCAGGAACATGCACAGTAGAAGTTAAAATGGTGGCAGGGGGAGGTGCTGAACCAAAGAAGCTTGTCAGTCTAGCCAGGGGAAAGAAGGTGTTGGTTGGGGTGTGGACCTACCCAAAACAAGCAAGTTATCTGGTCTTTCTGAGGAAACACTTGGTGTGTTTCACACCTGAAATTAATATAAACCCAGGGAAACAAAGAAATTGCACTCTTGCTCATGGCTGCTGCTCAGGACCTGCAGTTGGACAATGTACTGTCTTGTCCTCTCCATGAGTCACTTGACCCATGGCCTCCAAGAGGGAGTCTCTCTCTTTTACTGACCTGGCAGAGCATTCGCCAATGCCTTTACTTACTCTCTGGCTCGGTAGCATGGGACTTTGTGGCCATAGAAGCTGCATGGCTAATGGCAGCACTGGCTCCACACACAGCCTCCAGGAGGGAGGCTGAAGCTGGACACCAGGTGAGAATAAACTAAGCTACTTAGAAAACCACTTAGAAGTCACCTTGGGCTCCGAAGAAAGGTACTTCAAAATGGAGCAGGAATTCTGGGCATTGACTTTTGTTTTGGTCTTGGGTTTTACACAGGAGATGAGGTTAGAGACAGGGAGTCCCTCATTATTCCAGATTGTTCTGCATTGGAACAAAAGCCTCTTTCCTTTTCACCAGCCTCTGCCTCTAGAATTTGCCTTCTGGTGGTAGCAGACAGCTGAACCCCACTTTGGTCTGGTGACACCACCAGCCTCTATTTTCTAGATTTCTCCCACTTCTCTCATCTATGCACTTGTCTCCATCCAGCTGGACAAGCCATACTCTCCTAAACCTACCCCTACCATCCCTCCTCTCCTCATTACTTTCCCTTAAAAGCACCCATATTTGCCAATATCTTACTTTTCTTCAAAGTCCCTTCCCTGCTTACAAAGTACAGAACACCTGAGAGCGTTTGTAGCAATTATGTAACATTTAACTGGCCTTGGATGTTACATGACATTTTTGCTTACCTTTTGCCTTGGCAGACAATATATATATTATTATATATCCATTTATCCTTAACTCCTACTAGGTGACACCAATGTCAGGAAATAAATGTTTTCTGTATAAATAAATGCCCATTAAATTCCAGGTTGAGAAACTCACATTCTACATATACTAACCTCTGTCTCAGTGTCTCTCTTCCTGGCATGCCTTCTCTTTCTCCTCTCTGGAATCCATCCATCCTTTTCCTGACTCAGCTCTTTACACAGACAACTCAAATATCACATTCTTCAGGAAGCATTCTTGAACTCACCTGCCATACTCTGATTTCTCTTTCACTCTCCTCTTTCTGTGTGTTTCCTTAGTATTTTATTTTATTATTTTATTTTTTAGAATATTACTCTGCAGATCCTAACATATTAGAGGTTTTTTTTCACACTATTTTAACAATATTTTTTTTTCTCTCCCAAAACAACTTTTAAGCTCTTGAGACAGTCTTCCCAATAGGACTTTCTGCTATGATGGAAATATTCTATAGCTGTGTTATCCAACAGAATACTCACTAGACATATGTAGCTGCTGAGCACCTGAAAAGTGACTAGTATAACTGTGGAGCTAAAATTTTACTTAATTTAAATGTAAAAAGCTGCATTTGGTTAGAAACTACCATATTGACTAAGGCAGCTTGCAGTGCCAGAGACAGTATATTTTAAGTTATTACTCTTCCCTAAAGTGTCTGGTACCTAACAGGAAACAACTCCTTAATTTACAAGGTACTTTACAATAAATATATAAAATGCAATCAAATATAGAACCCCACTTAAGTTTCAGTATCATTTTGATGCAGACAGAATAAATATTATTATACTCATTTCTCAATGTGTTAAGCAGGAGGTGTAGTTGACTTACTTAAGGTCATATGGAGGCCACTGGTAGAGCAGTATCTGTCCTTTTCACAATTATTCTAATTTTTATGCTATTATTCTCTCTTTGTTAATGTTATTTTTACACTTAATAAAGTCTATTAATACTTACTTTTTGGAATAAGAATCTTATTTAGATCATAAAATCTTCATAAATGATCATTTCTTCATTCATTGAAAAAATATTTATGAATCCCAGTAATGAGTCAGACATGCTAGGAACTAGCAATAAAGTGGTTATATATAGATCCTTGCTCTGAAGAATCCATATGTGTGTGTTGGGGGCAGGGAGCAACATTGTGATATAAGTGAGCAAGTAAGTATGAGTAAATAAATAAATGAGCAAATGGCTACAGAGAATAAAAGTGCTGCAAAGATTATAAACTGGGTGCCGAGATGGAGAATAACTGGGGAAAGCTCTTTGAGATAAGGTTATTAGAGGAGAGTTCTCAGGGGAGGTAATGTGAATTGAGATCTAAAGAATAAAAAGAGCTGGAAGAGAATTCTAGAGTGGGGAGGATTGATGAGCCTGAGGAATTAAAAAGGAGGCTCAAGTGGCTGGGGTGTGGTGAACAGGGTACAGGATAGTCTTAGTTTGCTCAGGCTGCTGTAACAAAATACATAGTCTGGGTGGCTTGAACTGCAGAAACTTTGCTCACAGTTTTAGGGGCATCAGTTCTGAGATCAGGGAGCCAGCATGATCAAGTTCTGGTGAGTGCTGTCTTCCTGACTTATAGATGGTTACCTTCTTGCTATGGCCTTTCCTTGGCATGTATGAATGAAGAGAGAGAAGGATCTCCCTCTCTTCCTTTTCTTATAAAGGCACCAGTCCTACTGGATTAGGACTCCACCTTTATGACATCATTTAACCTTAATTACCTCCTAAAAGTCCTATCTACAAAAATGGTCATATTGGAAGTACACAAAAACAGTCCATTTTGGGGGTACATAAGTACAGTCCATAACAGGGAGATTATAAAATAAGGTTAGAAAGACAAGTGGACTATATCATGCAGTGACTGGTAAGGAATTTGGATTTTATTTAGAGAGCAAAGGGTAAGGTATAAAAATTGAAAAATCTTCAATATTAGCCCCCATTTTCTTTCAGCTTCTGGAAAATGTATTCATCCAGTGTATATTTATTTAGCTCTTGTATAAGAGAGACACTATGCCAAACTCTAAGATTGTAAGGATAAATCAATCACAGATTACCACTGAAGATCTCACAATTGAGGAAGCACGCAAGTTAAAAATAAACTCATGGGGAGGAAGAGTCTATTCAACAAAGGGCTTGGGAACAATGTTGACTCCTATCTTGCACAGTATACAATAATATTTGGAGATAAACCATAACCCTAAATGTAAAAGTGAAAACTATAAGGAACATTGAAGTAAATATAAGAAAATGTCTTCATGACCTTGGAGTAGGCAAAGAGTTTTTAGGCAGGAAAAATATGCATAATATAATGTATTAATTGTTAACCAAATATAGCACACAATATAATATATTGTACATTACAAACACAATACAATACAGTACAATTATAATACAATGTGCACTATATAATGCAATAATTAAAATTAGACTTCATCAAAACTACAAAAAACTTTATAAAAATACTGCTAAAAATGAAAAAGCAAGTGACAAACTAGGAGAAAATATTCACAATATGTTAATCTGATACAAGCCTTGTTCCAGCATGAATTAAAAAACTATTTCAACTGGATAATATAAAGACAATCCATAAAAATAGGCAAACAAGCACTTTATCACAAACAATATATGACTGGTTAATAAACACATAAGAAGATATTCAACATCATGAGTCATCAGGAAAATGAAATTTAAAACCAGAAAGAGGTGTCACTACCGCACTACAAGTGCTAAAATAAAGAAGACAGACAATACCAAATGTTGGTGATTATGGGAAGAAAGTCAACTCTCATATTTCTAGTGGAATTGTAAAATGATATAACCATTTAGAAAAGTTTAACAGATCCTAGTAAAGTTAAATTTATACCTACCCTAAAACCTAGCAATTCCACTCCTTTGTACTTACCCAAGATATATGAAAACATGTATCCAATAAAAGCTTGCACATGCATGCCCATAATAGTTTTATTCATAGCACTCAATAACCAGAAATAATTAAATGTCCATCAAGAGAAGAATAAATACCAATTTGTGTCATATTAATTTGATGAAAAAATATTTAGTAAAAATATGGATACATTCAACATCATAGATGAGTCACAAAAATGTAATAAGCAGAAGAAAACAGTACCAAAGAATAAATACAAGGAATTGAATTTATAGGAAGTTGAAGTGCAAACAAAACTAATATTTAGTGATAAATATTTTATTTTATTTTTATTTGGGGGCACAATTTTTATTTTTATTATTTTTCTATGTATACTAAACTAGAAAAAATTAGAAAATGCTTGAATCTCTGTTGGACATACAGCAGGAGCCCCCAGCAAATTCAGCCTACTAGATACTAAGGAAAAGTAAATCCCTGGAAGTAAACTATTTGATATCAGAAACTCTTTTATTTGTATTTTCTCCTCCTAAGAACTCTATACATAGTTACCACATGATTTTAAATTGTGGTATGGTGATCATGCAAACATACCCAAAGACAGGAGGTGTTCTGATATAGTCAATGCCAGAATAAATCCTTGGGAATGTAAAATGATAGGACTATACTGAGTTAAACTTTTAGAATTAAAAAGCATTTTTTCAGCCAGTGTCTTTTATTTATTTTAAGTATATTTTATTGATTATGCTATTAGTTTTCCCAATTTTCCCCCTTTATCTCCCCTCTGCCCTATACCTCCCAACCCTCCAGCTTTCTCCCCGCTTAGTTCATGTGCATGGGTTGTACTATAAGTTCTTTGAATTCTCTGTTTCCTATACCATTTTTGACTTCTCCTCATCTATTTTATGCCTACCAATTATGCTTCTTGTTTTCTGTACCTTTTGCCCCTATTCCTCCCTTCTCCCCTCCCCACTGATAACCCTCCATGTGTTGTCCATTTCTCTGATTCTGTTCCTGTTTTAGTTATTTGCTTAGTTTTTGTTTTTGTTGTTTTCTTTTTTTAAGATTCATTTGTTGATAGTGGTGAGTTTGTTGTCATTTTACTGTTCATAGTTTTTGATCTTCTTCAATTTCTTAGGTAAGTCCCTTTAACATTTCATATAATAAGGATTTGGTAGGCCCTGGCTGGTGTAGCTCAGTGTATTGAGTGCAGGCCTGTGAACAAAAACATCGACAGTTTGATTCCCAGTCAGGGCACATGCTTGGGTTGCAGGCCATATCCCCAGTATGGGGTGTGTTACAGGCAACCACACATTGATGTTTCACTCCCTCTCTTTCTCCCTCCCTTCCCCATCTCTCTAAAATAAATAAATAAAATCTTTTAAAAAAATAAGGATTTGGTGATGATGAACTTCTTTAACTTGACCTTGTGTAGGAAGCACTTTATCTGCCCTTCCATTCTAAATGATAGCTTTGCTGGATAGAATAATCTTGGATGTAGGTCCTTGCTTTTCATGACTTTGAATACTTCTTTCTAGCCCCTTCTTTCCAGAGACAGTTGAGGTGGAAAGGTAGGTACTGACTGGACAGGGAAGTTTCAGGGACAAAGGAAATCATCTGTGACTTGACTGGGTAGTGGTTACACAGATGTCATTTGTCAAAATCATCAAACTCTACCCATAAGCTCTGTACAACCTACTATGTATAAAGTGAAAACAAAATAAATTTATTAATAAAATATGATGAGTAATAAGAAGGAGATGCAAAGAAGGGAATAATTATGCCCCAGAGTCTAACTAAAATGTTGATAAATCAGGGATAAAGTTTATAATTTAATCTGACTTAGTTGGGAACCCATTTTAGTCCTAGACACAGAGGATCAAACTCCCTTGACAGTAGTATTTCACTCCATCAGGTGACTGGACCAAGCACAATGGCTGGATACTTCTTTTTCTTCCCATCTGTTAAGTCCAAAGAAATACTCCAATAACTACCAGGAGATTCTGACCTTAAGTAGAAGAGAGATTGAAATTTGTGACCAGAAATGAATTCTCCCATTAGGAGAACCCATTGCCTTTGTCAGTTTGAGTCTGAGCAGTGCTAGGAGGGTGGAGAATCTTCCACTGGGGAGTTCGTTTCTGTTGTTATTCTGTCACACCCTGAGAGCACTAACCTCCAGGGCACAGGCCAAGCCTCATCTGTTCAGTCTCAATGTTAAGGGAGGGAAGGGTGGTTCAGCTTTGGTTTCTTTGGGAAGGGTGGAGATGTCATTTTATTTTGTTTACTTGTTAAATTTTAAGTGCATTCAGAAGGACAGTGTTTGAATAATAGCTTTAAGTTCAAGAAAAAAATGAGACAATTTAAAATTAGTAAGTCTAAGACAGCAGATTAAAACATGTACATCTTTTTAAAGAATGAGCTATAAAAATAATGATTAACTGCACAGCCCTGGCTGGGTAGTTCAGTTGGTGAGAGCATCCTCCCCATATGCCAAGGTTGTGGGTTCAAGCCCCAGTCAAGGCACATATAAGAACCAACTAATGATGCATAAATCAAGTGGAACAACAAATCAATGTTCCCCCCATTTCCCCATTTCTCTAAAATCAGTTAAAAAAAATGATCAACTGCACATACCTGGATAAATACTTGAATTCCTTGATAATCAGTAACACTCCTTTTAAAGGACCTTTCACATTTACCTGTTTTTCTGACATGTTTCCCCTTCAATTGAAACTGTGGCAATCACACATACTTTATGCGTGTTTTTCCAAATCTTGAGACCTTTTTACTCTTCTTATAGTTAATATAATATGTTAAATTTCTCTGAGCCTTATTTCCTTACCTTCAAAATCAAGAAGAGTGATTGTTATTTATTTTTTTTTATTTTTAGGATTGTTTCCTATACAACAGCTTCTTGTCTACACTATAATATGCTGTGTCTATATATTTTTGCACTTTTAAAATACATAGAAATATAAATAAGATGGATTCATTATTTAATTTATTCATGTGTTTTTATGTCATAATATTTATTAAGAACATGCTCAGGGCCAAGCCCTGTGTTGACTTAGGTGCAACAGCGATAAATAAGAAACAGTCCCTGTTCTCCAAGAAATGAATGCAGAAAGCTGAATAAAGCTATACTGACAGCTGATAAAATTGTCATGGGTGACAAACTTCCCAGAGATGACTGATCACAATCGCCCTTCCTTTGATCACAAAGTGTACAAATGGTCTGTTTACTTCACAAGCCAATGGGCACAGGTCCTTCCAGCTGTGCTCCTCCCTTTGTATGACTTCCTCAGAACCAGGAAGGGTTTTGTTTTTTTTTAATTTCTTCTCTTTTTTGGTACATAACTGAATAATACAGTAGACGGCCAATAGCCAGTTTATACTCCCTGCTGTCCTTCCAGAGCTTCGTAGCCCAAAATAAAGGTGCTGCGGAGGTGGAAAACCCAATTTCCATTCTCAGTTTCACACAGTGGGCTTCAGTCAATTACATTTTCTGTTCCTAAGATACAGTTGCTTATGGAGGCAAGTAGCATGCACATTTTTGGGAAACAATGATCTTGGTCTGGAGGGACCGTCTTTCCACAATACCTGCTGAGACCCAGGTCAAGGATGCTGCTCAGTTGCTGCGGGGGTACCAGGAAGCCGGTTTCGTCTCCTCTTCCAGGCATCAGCTTCTGACTACCTGGGCTTGGACTCCTCTGAGCAACACAACAAACATCTTGGAGGGGGAAACAACATGTTTGTCGTTCTTTTTATCCTCACTAATGCATTGGAACTAGGCCATCTGGCTGCCTTTTGGGTAAATCCATTTTATAACAAGATTTTTTTGTGTGTGTGAGATTCAGTAATTAAACCCCTTTGGATAGAGTTCAAGATGGACCTGCCTTATGCTGAATTTTGCTTTATAGCAAACTGTTAGTCACAAGTGCCAGTGAATTTATAAATCAGGATGAGAAATCTCATAGATTTCAGAAAATTGACCATATTGCTGAGTTTCCTTTGACCTTAGGTTCACTCTTCAGAGGTGAGCAAGGTGAGAATGTGCTTAGAATTCCATCCGTTCCCCCCAAAAGCGTTACTAAGATTGTTATCTCCCCTCTTTACCTTAAATCTAACCCCTGAGGCCTGAAGTGTTCAAAGTAAGACAGGAAAGTCTTAATGTTGTTACTCATTGCTAAATAGAGACAACATAATAGACTTGTCTATGCATTCACCCATTCAAAAAACATGTGCTAGATACTAGGGCAGAGATTCAGAAATAACTAGAGCACCTTGTGAGCTCAGCTTGGTTATAACACGATTCATTAGAGACCCGATATTCCTTTCTTGATGTTATCATTACATGAGAGCTTCAAACATCAAAATGGATTTGCCATGACCTCATCTTTGGAATTTTTTCTGAGAATACTTTATTTCTTTTGGGCAAGCTATCTTGTAATCTTTTAAACTCAGAAAAGTATAAGTGAATACAAAAATGTCATTAAAGGTCAAGTGCCCAGTCATGTTTTCCTTGACATCTTGGGGTGGAAATCTCAGCTTCTTGGCTAGCTGTGCTCCCAATTTCTTTTGCCATGAGTCATGGAAATTTAATATTCAGTTTGAGAATTTTCTTCTGGTCACCAATTCATATGAAAATCCATTTGTGAAACATCAGTTTGATTTGACTCTCACTCATTGCCTTTCTTCTTGCTCTCTCCTATGCCCACCGTCTGAGGGGGTGAGGTGGGCCTTCTCTCAACATGCCTCTGTGTTCTTAGCTGTGATTCGGTCATAACATCATTCATGTCAAGGACTGAGAGCTTGTTTGACAAGCAAAGCAACTCCCTGTGACAGTTAATTGGGTAACAATTTATTTTTATAACAAACTAAATTGTTTGAATCTTTTACACAGATAATGAGCTTGGAACCTCTCCTCAGGCATAAGAATAGGTTGTCCTGGGAGGGGTAGGCTGTTTGAATTCTGGCATTTTCCCTGCTGGGACATAGATTTCCTTTCTTTTTCATGTCCCTACGAATATGTGGTTTAGACTCCTTGAATAGAAACAGAATGTTCCTGAATTCATAAAAATTCATTAGATGATACCAGATTTGAGCAAATAAGTGGGTTATGGCTGCATGGCTCTGTTGGTTAGAGCATCGTCCAAAGTTGCATGCTTGATTCCTGGTCATGGCACACACAGGAATCAACCAACGAATGCACAAATAACTGGAACAACAAATCATTCATTCTCTCTCTATCAACCTCTCTCTCTCAAATCAAAAGATAAAAAAACAAATGGAATTAAAAAAAGAAAATAAGCAGTGACTTTGATTTTGTGGCTTCTCTGTTGGCTGACATAAACCACAGTCCCTCGAACGGGCCTGTCGTGTTCGTAACTGAACGTGCTACAGGTCCGGTGCTGACTCTGCAAGACTAATGGGGTGACTCAGTAGGTCCAGGAACACAAGACCCCTTGTTGCAATTACATTTGGGGCCACCCTTAAGGAAGATTTCTGCCTTGCTTGCACTAAGGTTTTTAAAAGCTGCTTATACAATCGTAGTTCACTTGAAACTTTCTGAAAACCAACCTCATCATGAGGTTTTTTTTAACGCATTTTTTAATTTTGGTTGGGTCCCATACTCTAAGAGAAAATTGTCTAAGTAGAAGTCAAGACATGCCACCGTGCAGGCATATTTACCAAGAGGCAAATTACCACAGGTGCTAAAATCTCTCAAGAGTTCACTGAGTTTAGATAAAATTAAGAACATTTAATTGCATCATTATGAGATATATTTTTACCGCACATTCTTGTGAGTATCATAGCATGATTATTCAAAGGATTATAAAACTTGTTTTGTGTTCACAGGATTTTTGTGCAGAAGTAACTTTTTTGGTTTGTGGGTTTTGTTCTTCTCGGCCACAGTGGAATGCTTTCAGTATAATGTATGTATATTGGAAGGGACTGTAAGGCATATTGATGAGTTTTACAACTTGCTACTTGGAAGCCCTTTTTATTAGTTAGGGGTAAACTCCAAAGTTTCCTCTGCTGAAGTATTGATAAAATCTTGAGATGTGCTTTCCCTGGTTGGGGTAAGAAAATTCTTGCAGACCTAGGCACCTAGTGTTCTTAATGACGTGTGTGTGCATTGGTGAGGTGGTTGATGAAGTCTAACTGATCAGGGGTAAGATACACAGTGAATATTTGGAACTACAAACACAAAACCTGCATCAATATCATTGCCTGTGCTGGCCAAATTAGTGACCAAAGCAATGGAATATGTCACAGTTTAAATTAATTACTTGTTTTTCAAAGAGTCACACCTGTGATTAAGCACTACAAGGGGAATGCAGATAGGGTTCCAGGTAAAAGACCAAAGGAAACTTTTTACTTTTCTTTCAGAGTTAGCGGAAGTTATGTCATTGGTGGAAAATTCACTATTGCATGGGGAAGCCAGAGGACTTTGAGGGCTGATAGATTTTTAGATTTTATATTTCTTCTTATATACATTAAACTATCCGTTTTAATTTTATTAGAATTAAACTATGTAGAGATTATAATTACAACCAAAGTGTTCACATCTCACATCCCTTTTCCATCCCTAAGATCCACTTTCCTACATGAACCCTTTCAGCTGTTTCCTCCGGTAATCTTCTCCATTTGTCTAAATAGCACAATAATATTGTGATGTCTTGATTTAAAAATTTTATAGATTATTGTTTGATTTCTTACTACAGACAATAAGCACTTATATCCACTCCCCTACTCAGGCACCCCTAATTGCCAGCATACATGCTTCCTTCTTCTATCATTCTAATCTAGTTGTTTTACTACTTTTGATTAAGTCATTATTCAGCATGTACATTACTGTTACTACATAGATATTAATTACTGCTGAGTCGCTTGCTATAATAAAGCAGCTTTTCATTCTTGCACAATTTTTGTTGTTTCTATAAGTATGTTTTCTTCATTTATTGACTTATAAATTATTAATTAGTTTGTAGATTTTGTGAAAGAACTGACCAAACACATCAAATAAACTATCAGTTAAATTATTGTTTTTAAGTCCTCTATATTCCGCCAGGAGTTTTCATTTTCCTGCCCCAATCTTGACTGTCAACCACGAGATCTTCTAGGATTTCTTCACAGCTGCCTCGGCCTTCTCTGCTTTGGATCCCACATTGCTAGCTTTCATGTTTTCTGCGTTATTGATGGACTCTCTAATTCTGTCAGAGTGCATCCTCTGGTAGCTTTCTGAGGAAGGTTGCGTGGGGGATTGGTGTTCTGAAGTACCGTATGTCTGAGAGTATCTATAGTCCATTTGCTCAGTCACTGGCACTTGGGCAGGCTACAGGATTCTAGGTTTTAAGTTATTATTTTACTATCTTCTATTGTATGTCCCAGTGCTTCTGTTGAAACATCTGATATTGTTCTGATTGCTGATCCTTGGCATGCAACTTTTTCTTAAAAGTTGTTTTATTTTTGGTCTGGTGTTGGGTTGTAATTGTTTGCAGCAGAATGCCTAACATTGAACAGAACTGCAAATCTTCAGGTGTGCAAAAGAGGATCGTGTTTAGATACAGATGGGAGATGTGATTTCCTTTAAGTAAATACTTAAACACAGCTCAGTCCTACAAGCATCTGGGTTCTGGGTTTGAATGAGGAAGCTTTCCTGCCTATGGACGCACAAAGATGTCAGGGTTCTATTCCCTCTGTAATCAGTGCACAGAATCAGGGTGCCAGTGGGAGTGGTCACAGTGAACCAGTTCTAGAGCCCTCCTCAGCTATCCATACATGATCTGTCTGGATAAGGACATGGGAATTTCTGGAAGGTCAACGGCCCATAACAGTGAAGTATTCTCCATCACTCTCCTGGTCCCTGTGTCTAGGCAAGAAGCTGTGCCTAGATAACTTTCTTCGGCTCATGACACTGCCCATGACCCTGAGGACTTTGGACCAGGCACCCCTGAAGAAGATCTTGCCCCTCTGTCCTTGAAAATCATCTGCCAGCAGCCCCTGTACATGGTGTCAGTTCCTTTATGCCAACTGCATCACCAGCCACCACCTCACAGTATCAGAAGGGGTAGGAGACCACTTGACCATGTTTGTTACTGTCTTGCAATCATCCAGA
Organism: Tonatia bakeri; assembly: GCA_004024845.1. NCBI lineage: Eukaryota > Metazoa > Chordata > Mammalia > Chiroptera > Phyllostomidae > Tonatia > Tonatia bakeri. The sequence goes on from PVIA01000066.1 coordinate 415,391, forward strand.
TGACGGCAATGTGTGCATTCTTGGCTCAGGGAGTGCACCTCTGGGTGTGTCAGACCCACTGAACTAGGCAGCCGGGTGGAGAGGATGCTCTTTGCAGAAATGATGAAGCGCTGATATGGGCCCCAGTAGCCGTCAGACATGGCGACCTCCACTACACAGTCTCTCAGGACTTGGAGCTCCTTCCGGATGCTGACTTCCCCACTCTGCTCTCCCCTCACCACTCCCCACACCAGTTCTGCATAAATTCTGGGGGTAGATAAAGGAGAGGGAAGTGGCTCCAGCAGCACAGCCAGAGGCCAGGTTGCCAGCAAAATGATGTGTGTGCTTGTCCACGTCCCCTAGGAAAACCTGCTTTCACTTATCCTTTAAGGATAAGTTCCAAAAGCACTTTCTCGTCTTCTAAAGATTTTCCATTTATGTTATGCAGTTCTTATTGCATGGCCAATATCGAGGGAGAGTGTGGCTGAGGTTTCTAGTTAGTTTGTACCTCTCCTGGATTTTCTTTGAATGTGTAAACTCTTGAGTTCCAATGGCAATCACTGGCTATAGTATTAAATTTTCCAGAAATCCTGGGGAAACTGAAGTCATGAAAAAGAAATCTTAGCAAAATTACTTTGTCATTTAAATAATGGAAGGTATTATACCATGTCAGATGAGCATGTGGTGAATTTGGGTGATCTCTACCAACACACCCATTTATCTTTTCTTAGTCTGCTATTTTATTCCTTAGCCAGGTTTGCTTTGAGATCTGGCGTCTGAGCTGCGTCTTAGCTTCCTTGACTCTGTGCTTCAACTCCAACTCCTTCTTCATCAGCCCTGGAAACATCTTTGCTGGGGTAAGCAGCTCCCTTCTCTGAAACCCACTCTAATACCACTAGAGTGTACATGACTCATGGGGAAGCCAGGAAAATTACTTTCAACCCTTTTACCACTGATTCTGGCCCAGTCTACAGTTTCTTCATGCTGTGATCTTTTTGGTTTTTACTTCAAAAATCCACAGACTGAAAAATAGCTCTTATTCATCTGAAAGAGTCTAAGCAAATCATCAGAATTTACTCTGATCTTACCAAATGGAGGAAGTAACTCAATTCCTTCCAATGTTGGGAACCACCTTGATGTCACCGGTTTCCTCATTTCTCCCTCGAGACTTCTGAAGATTTTGTTCCAGTGCAAGGGATCTAGTCCACACTTCTTCTAACACTTCTTTGATTTATGGTTGTGGAGTTTTCCAAATAACAAAAGTATTCAACATAAATATTTTAAATTAAAGCCGGAGACATTTTCTTTTCCCCAACAGAGCCATAGTCACGATTCTCTCATGTCCATTCTTTTGTGTCAATTTGTATCATTGGACATGAAGCCTTCCTAAAGGCCCAGATAGTTCAGGAGTCTTGGACATAATGAGCTCACTATGTTGCTATGGTGATTCTACAGCTGGCCGAGTGGTCACTTTTTGGTTTGCACAACAGGAGTTTTTGCAAAAATTACTTTGATGAGAGAAAAACAAAACTTTTTTTTCTCCCTTGGAAGATATAGGAAATATGTAGGAATATATTTTGATTAATTAACTGTGAAGAGAAAATGGAAGAAAAGTAAGGACAGTTATCCATAAGGAAAGTTTCTGGGTCCTGATGAAGCAAGTTTTGATGTTTTCAAGGTCAAAGACTAGAAGATAGTGAAGTTAAACTTGGCTTGTCTTTCATATGGTATGTGCTTAGTGTAGAGGTTCAGGGAAATTTGATCCCTTTAATGCACAGATTGAATTATGTAGTTATAAATTTCTACAGTACTAATTAGCTTTATCCTAATGAGAAAAAACTTGATAAAATAAGAACATAATGGTTAGACCAATAAGAGAAATTGAAAAATGGTTTTGCTATATTGAGGCTCTAAAGATCACTGTGATATTAAGCAGAATGAGATGAAACATTTTTACCTATTTTCTTACTGCTGCTTGACCTGTTATTCAGTGTCCTCCCAGTCCTAAATGCCAATAGTCTGTGAGGGAATTAGAATCTAAATTAGGCTTATAACTGTACCTGTTAAGACATAGATGCAATCTAGTATTAAAGATTCTTAAAATTTTTTACCAGTTAAAAGATAAACTCATACACACATTCCTAAATTGATGATTAGATGAATATTTAGGTATATAGGTAGTTATTATAATGTGTATGAGTAAGCAAATGAGAGAAATTTAAAGCACTGAAGTAGCCTCAATGAAAGTAATACTTATGTATTACATGAGGAACTTTTGTATATTAGTTCCTCAAAAATGTCTAATAAATGAACAAACACAGTCCTCTTAGGGTATTGGAACACAGTTTTACCCGAAAACCTCATGTTAATTTTGCAATTTACTGTGTATTTATGTCTGTCTTAGACTTATTATAAAGGGAATGCCTTACATAATAATTTTTTGATAATATGTAAATGTCTTTATAATGATTTCTTAAGAGGAACAAAAATAATGAAAGGTTTTCTTCCCCAAATTTTTAAGTAAGATGGATTTCCAGAAATATGCGTTCTGTTTTTATTCTATAGTTTTGTGTACCACTGAGCATGCCAAAGTGTTGCCCTAATTTAATGGGTCATAGCTCTGGCTAAACAGTAGAAACACTAGAGTACATTTTTAAAATGCCAATGTCTGGGTCAAAGTCCAATTAAATCTGAATTTCTACGATGGATTCTTAGCATTGATATATTTTATAATCTCAGCCAGTTGTGACAACCCCTGCTGTAACTGGTGACTTATTCCACTTTGAGAAACGGGGGTGTTACATTAGACACTAGCCACTACACCTGTCTTCACATCACGCTTCTCTTTGAGATTGCTTCCTTCATCCCTGGCACCTTAGAATAGCTGTAAGTACAATGGTAAACTGATTGCAGGGGAGTGGAAACTTGGTTCTCATCGAAACCTAGGACTGGTGGATTCCCCTGAGATCATGAAGGTCAGCATACAAGCTCCTGATTCTATAGTGGAGAAACAGAACTTCTATTTCTTAACACTTGGGCATTGATTTTTTTCCCTATGGTAACTTCCTCTATTTAGAGAAAATTTTATTTTGAAAAAGTTTAAATTGTTGACTTTCAAAACTATGTAATAATTATAATTTTGTCAGTTTGACTTTTTAAAAGCCCACCAAATTCTCCTACAATATTCTCAGTATTTGCTGAAGGATGACATCCCCCTTGCCTTAATCATGTGCCAGATTACTCATAAACCTGGACCATATGCCACTGCAATTTGTTGATGGGCCCAAGCTGTTTTGGTACATAAAAAATCCAAGGGGATTAGAATGGTTCAATCCTCACTGTGAACAGAGCAACGACAGTAGGGCAGCTATATGCTTGCCTCTCCTTGTTCACAAATTACCTATATTCTCTTCATTTAGGTCATTGGTAACCCCAAATCTGGAGATCACATCAATACCCACAAAAATATGTTGTATTCTAATAAGGTATTTCTTTAGATGCTTAGGCAGAAACCAAGTTTCAGAGACACATACATCATGCAAAAGATGGAATAGCAATCATTATGTGCACAAGTAGGAAATGTTTTCACAGGTTTGGCTTTAGGATGGTCCTGTGGGGAAAAGCACTCTTAACTGATGAGCCTCATCAGACATTTTTCTCCTTTATTTGACTTCTGTTTTCTGCTCAGCACAGTTCATGATGTTATTCTCCGTCATCAGTATTTGAATAACTACAAGTTTATCTTTTTATAATAAACCTTTATGACTCTTAATGTGAAATCAGAATCTGATGGTTGATTACATTATTAAAATTTTAAAATTACCTTTGGAAAAATATAATTTTCTAGAAGACACTTTCCCATATTCCACTTTTTCTTTCTGTTGCAAGTGAAACTTTCCCCCAATAAAGAAATCTTTATGATCTATTTCTTATATCTTAAGATCTTTGACAACTTCTTGATAGCAGGCACTTGCTTCAAACATCTGACATGGTGTCTTTAAAGATGAAGCAATAAAACATATTAATTTGAAGTCTACTAGCTTTCCATACTGCTAAGAGTGCCTTATACAAATATAAATCAGTGGGAAAACACTGGTTATTCAAATTTATATGTTTCTATTAAAGAACTTGCATACTGAACAGTTATATGTGTATCTTGGAGGATATAATACTTTAAGTTACGGTTGGAAGCACTGTACAAGTCATTCAAGCCAATGCAGGAAACATCTTTTTGTTTTCTTCTGTGCAGTTCAGTAATACTCTACTCTCTAAATTTTCCTGAAAAGTCTTCTATGAATACTTGTAATGATGAGGAATGCTAGAGAGTAAGTTTTTTTTTTTATCTGAATCCTAGTGCCTGTAAATTTCATTCATAGCTCTGCTTTTGAGAACTCAACAGAATAATTTTAATTTTTTTATTCCTCATGACCACCCCTTAAACACCTGTGTGAAATGCACGCTTCTATCCTCAGGAGTTTATTAGTCAGGATAGCTGACGCTATAAATGAATTTTCCTTTCACTAAAGACCCCCCTCCCTATATACAGCCCAACAGCATTATCACAATGGTACAACCAGCCAATACCCACACGTGTGTTCAAAATGTATTGTGCCCATGGAGAAGAGCTATTCAGTTCACACTAATGACTGAGTATCTATTTTCAGAAGTTAGAAATATCAAGAGAAGTTAGAAATTCTCTTTATTTTCTTTGTTGTCAAACAGAAATCATGGCTTATTTAAAAGATAATACATCACATTACAAAAAGGGACTCACATCCTGTTCACACCCCAGTGGTGAACCACACATTAGTTAATTAAATCACTAACTTGTTACATCTCAATCAAGTGTTTTTTTAAAGATTTTATTTATTTATTTTTAGAGAGGGAAGGGAGAAAGAGAGAGAGAGAGAAACATCAATATGCAGTTGCTGGGGGACATGGCCTGCAACCTAGGCATGTGCCCTGACTGGGAATCAAACCTGAGATGGCTGGTTCGCAGCCCGCGCTCAATCCACTGAGTCAATCACGTTTTTTGTTGTTGAAAGTGACACATAAGTCTGACTGCCATAAAAAACAAGGTTGTTGTTGTTATTATTATTATTTATTATTATTATTTTTACTATTACTATTATCATTTCACAAGCAAGAAGACTTGGTGTTTAAGTCTGCTGTCTCTGTACTTGGCCCTGAGGCATAGCCACTATGAGTACACATGCCCCATTTAAGGACTGTTTCTCAGATCACTACAGCCTATGGCTCTTGAGGATGCAAACCCCATCGGCTTTCAAAGGTGTTTTGGGGGCTGATCACTCAGGCGCAGTTCTTATAAATTAGAGTGTCAGAAGTGGGGTTCAAACCCTTTGCTTGAAGTTAAGAGTTCCTTCCTGATTATGGGTTGCCATTCTAGGGTGCTATTTATGGGGAGATTGTTTCTCAGTCTCTCCTACCCATTTAGATGTGGGTATTTTCTTTTTGCCTGCTATGTAGGAGTCACTCAGCTAGATTTGGGGTTTCTTTCAGAAGAAATTGTTCTGTGTATATCTGTAGATTCAGTGTGTCCCTGGCAGGAGGTTAGTTCAGGATCCTCCTATGTCATCATCTGGGACCTCTTTGGTGGCCACATATTTATGCACAGGGTGGTCCCTGGATCCCAGCATGTCCAGCTGGAACTGTAATCTCGCTTGCATGAGCTAGAGGGAATTCAGGCTTCTTGTTGTTCCAGATTATCACTTGATCTGTTGTGTTCCCACTTTTTCCAGTTATGGTTCATGCTGTGATTTAGAAGGGAAAACAACACTATCTAGGGAATAACTATATATTTCTTATTATTTCACTTGCCTTTGTTCATCTTATCCTTTTCCAATCCAGATAGGTTTTTTCCTTATGGTAAGTGATATGGTTATCAACAGCTTCAAGTTCATTTCATTCTAATTCAGTGAATTTGCATGAATTAACAAGTTTCTATAAGCCTCTTGTATGAAAAGTTCTAGGGATGTGGGAGTCACATATGTATCCCTGTAGTGATGGGGTGATCACGGCCATGGTCAACATTGGATATGCCATCATGATTGATTGGTCAGGCCAGATTCACAGGCCCCACTTTGTACTCAGATTCCAGTAACTGGGTTCTTATCTGGTCTCTCTACCTCTTTTTCCATATTGATATGCAAGGGAAGGTGGTTTGGCTAATTGTGCTCATAATTAATGTGAATGTGTGAGTTTAGGATTTAAACTTTACAAGTCAGAGAAAAATGTTTCTGGCATTGTTATGCTTCTGTTGAACTCTGTCCTTGAAATGACCCAAAAAAGTGAACAAATTGTTTCTGAGATTTTTTTTGTTCTGAGATCAATTATATCATTAAACTCATAAATAATCTGTCACATGAAAAATATATAAGGTGGCTGTGAGTTATAAAAAATGTCTTTCAGCTATCTACTTAAAATGATTTCCAAATCCTTTCCTGTCAAATGAAAACTTCACAATACCAAACTGTTTAAAGAGATATTTATTTAGTTTTAAGAGTTAAATAAACTACCATTTAAATTTTTTAAATCTGAAAACACCCTATAAGCAATTCTTATAAACAGAATACAAGATGTGGAAAGTGTAAAATTAAAAATATTTTTACTAATTGGAGATGACCTTACATAGTTTCACAACTTAGGAGTTATCAGGATATCTGTAATTTGTGAAAATGATTTTCATATCCTACTTCCAAACATTATATATTTTATCTTCATTTTGAAAAATGTAAATATGCAAATTTACACATTAAAATATATATATTTTTATATTTGCTTCATTATACCAAGTTGGTAAAATGGGAGCTAAAAATCCACTTGTTAAGACATCCCAACAAAGTCTAACTAAACTTACTATGAAAATGATTTATGTCCTTGATCCTTCAAGAAAAGGACACCTTTCCAGAGGCATAAAAAATTGGTGCATTGGGTTATAGAAAAACATTAATAATGTCAAACACATTTTTCAGTTGTGTAGTGAAGGTACAGTAAAGTGAGCATAAATTTTTAAAAAATTTAAAGGAAGTGGTGAATATAAGATTAATGAGCTGAATAAAATAGTTAAGCAGATAGAGAAATGGAAATGTTTCAAATCTGTTTCCATAGAATCACTTAAAAAGGGGGAACATTGGAGGTGGTGTTTCAAATAGAAAAGGTGGGAAAATCAGGCTGAAGTTTTGGTATGATTATTTGAACTGACATCTAAACTGGGTGCTACACATACCCGGACTTACATCATCTTGGCTCAAGCCTTTGCTACGCAACAGGCAGTGTGTAGCTGGATGAGACAGGATTTTGCCTCAGCTACACAGCCATACCTGGGCCTTCACAAAGAAGGTGAGACCAAAATGATGTCAGCTGATGCTGAATGTAACAAGGAAGCAGAAAAGGGTGTCAACAGCGGGGAAGGGGCAAGTCTCACTTTTCAAAAAGGTGGTCAATGAAGACCTCATTGAGAATACAGTGTTAAACAGAGACCTGAAGGCAGTGAGGGAGGCAGTCTCTGAGCGGAGAGAAGTCGAGGCAAAGGAAACAAAGTGCAGAAGGTCTGAGGCAGCAACATGACTAGAATGTTCATGAGTACAAGGAAAGGCGGTGTTTTGGAAGAGAGGAAGCCAGAGACAGAAGAACTGGAGATGAAGTGAGAGGTAATGGTGCCAGGATGGAGAGAGCCTTGTAGGCCCCTCTAAAGATGATGGCTGGGGCTCTGAGGAGATGAGAAGTCATTGCAAAGTTTTGAAAGGACCGTTATCATATGGCTGGTATATTGACACCAGGCTACAGGTTGGGTGTAAACTAATATCTCTTAGACACCATCGCAATATCAGTGGCTTTGTAAAAAATGAAAGTAATAGATGTAGGAAGATGAGTCAAAATTCAAGATATATCTGTATTTAGAAGGCAGAACCATAGAATTTGCTACAAATCAAGATGTGAGATAGAAGAGCAATGAAGGATAATTTTAATTACCTGAAAGACAGAAAGGAAGAAATGGCTATCAACTGAAACTGGGAAGAATTTGACAGTTGGTAGGTTTAGGAGGAGATCAGATTTTGAATACAATATATTTGAGATACCTATTAGAAATCCAAATGAAAATATAAGTAAGACATAGTCTGGATATATGAGTTGGAGTATAGAAGAGTGCCTGGGAGGAATTGTAAATTTGGAAATAATCATCATATAGATGATATTTAAAGTCACAAAACTGGATGACTCACTGAGGTAGGGTGTGTAGAGAGAAAGAAAAGGGGTATGAGGACTGAGGTCGGGGTCACTCCAGATATAGAGGTTTGAGCAGCTAAGAAGCTTGTAAAGGAGCCACAGAAGGACTGGACATTAAGGTAGAGGGTAACAGCAATGGTGTGAAATATTGGCAGTCAGCTGAAGAGTTTCAACAGTACAGTTCTCTTCAACAGAACAGTACAGTGCAGGGGGGTATGTGAGACAAGAATTAAGAATTAACCATTTGATTTAACAATGTGGATGTCACGGGTGACCTTGCAGAGCAGTTTCAGTAGAGAGGTAGAGGAGTCAGTCAGATGGAGTTCCAGAGTGAGAGGCAAGAAGATTAAAAACACATGATTTTGGAGATCCAAGATGGTGGAAGAGTAACTGAAAGCTACACTAACCTCTTCCCAAGACCAATCTGGAATTACAACTAAATTGTAGAGAAATCATCCTGAAAAACCAACTGAAGTCTCCCTGGAGAGAACCCTTATAACCACAGACAGAAGAAAGAAACCACATCACCACAACAAGACTTGTAGAGAGTGTGGAGGGGGCAGGAGAGGGCTGGCTGGGCTCTTGTCGGTGGCAGCTGAAGTTCCAGAGGGATATTTCAGTGGCCTGGGGGTTACCCTGAGAAGTGTGGAGTCTAAAGCCCAAACTAGGGTCCCCGGTCTATAGCACCAGAGCTGGAAAGAGACCCAGATAACATCCAGCTGTGAAAAGCAGTAGGGTTTCTGTCTGTCAGAGAAAGATGGCTGGAGATACAGAGAGTCTCTTAAAGGGAAAATGCACAAAATTTCCTATGTAGCCACTTAACCTGGGCTCCAGCAGAGGGAGGAAAAAGTGGAATAAAGATGCTTGAGGAGAGTCTGAGGTTGGTGGCTCTGGGGAGAGAACTGAAGGAACAGTTTCCAGGTTCCCTGTGCTGAGTCATTCCTCATACTACAGAAGCCATCTTTTTCAGGCAGAGCACTCCCGAGTGGCATCAACTTGAGGGGCCCCACCCACAATAATTATTCTGCCTAACTCTGTGGAGCTTAAGCCAGGCTGCTGTTTACATTTTGATCAGTTTAACAACAGATCACTTTAATAGCTCATTAAACTACTAAGGCAAAAAATACAAAGAAGCAGCCAAAATGGGGAGACAAAGAAACAGACCCCAAATGAAAGAAAGAGAATTTTCCAGAAGAAGAACTAAATTAAATGGAGGCAAGCAATTTATCAGATGGAGAATTTAGAGCAGTGATTATAAGAATCCTGAAAAGCATGAGAAAAGACATAGAAATGATAAAAATGATGTCAGAAATAAAGAATACAATACCTGACATAAATAATACACTGGAAGGAATAAACAAGAGCTTAGGTGAAGCAGAGGATTGCTTCATCAGTGATTTGGACTACTAGGAAGAAAAAACACCCAAACAGAGAAGTAAAGAGAAAAATGAATTTAATACAATGAAGACAGCTTAAGAAACATGTTGGGCAATGTAGAGTATAACACCACCAGCACCATGGGAATACCAGAAAGAGAAGAGAGTGAGCAAGGGATCAGGAACTTATCTGAAGAAATAATGACTAAAACCTTCCCTAGCCTGGTAAAGGAAAAGACACACAAGTTCAGAAAGTTCAGAGTGTCCCAAACAAGTTGGATTCAAAAAAGCTCACGCTGAGACACATCATAATTAAACTGAAAGGATTAAAGACTAGTGGAGAATTCTAAGAGCTGCAAGACAAAAACAGTTAGTTACCTACAAGCGAGCACCAATTACACTGTCATCTGATTGCTCATCAGAAACATTTCAGGCCAGAAAGGAGTACTGTAAAATATTCAAGGTAATAAAAAGCAAAGACCCACAACCAAGGCTACTTTACCCAGCAAGTCTATCATTTAAAACCAAAGGACAAATAAGGAGCTTCCCAGACAAGAAAAAACTAAAGAAGGTTGTTAACACCAAACCAGTACTGCAACAAATGTTAAAGGGCTAGCTTTAAGAAGAAGAAGAAAAACAGAAAGAAAAAAAGGAAAACAGTCTAACAATAAAATGGCACTACATATGTATCAATCAATAATCACCTTAAATATAAATATTTAAATTGCTCAGACCAAAAGATATAGGGTAGCTAAATAAATAAGAAAACAAGACCCATGTATATGCTGCCTGCAAGAGACCATTCTCAGATTGAAAGAAACACACAGCCTAAAAGTCAAGGGATGGGAAAAAGATATTTCATGCGAATGGAAAAGAGTAAAAAGCTGGGCTAGCAACACTTTTTCCTGACAAAATTGACTTTAAAACCAAGTAAGAGACAAAGAAACATACTATAATGATAAAGGGAACAATCCAACAAGAGGATATAGCCTCATTGATTCTACCAGTAAATGTTTATGCACCCAACATAGAAGCACCTAAATTGTAAAGCAAATATTGATGGACATAAAGGGAAAGAGAAACAGAAATAGTCATAGTCAGGGATTTTAACATCCTATTGACTTCACTGGATAGATCTTCCAAGCAGAAAATAAACAAGGAGACAGTGGCCTTAAACAATGTACTAGATCAAATGGATTTAATTGATATCTTCAGAGCATTTCACCCCAAAGCAGCAGAATATACATACTTTTCAAGTGCACATGGGATGTTTTCTAGGATAGACCACATATTAGGACTGAAAACAAGTCTCAATATATTTAAGAAGACTGAAATCATATCAAGCATCTTCTCTGACCACAATGCTATGAAACTAGAAATCAATCACAAGAACACTGAAATCCATGCAAAGAAATGGAAACTAAATAACATGCTGTTAAACAATGAATAGGTCAACAATGAGATCAAGGAAGACACCAAAAGATACTTTGAAACAAATGAAAAGGAAGACACAACAATCCAAAATCTGTGGGACACTGGGAAAGTAATCCTAAGAGGGAAATTCCTAGCCTTACAGGCCTATCTCAAAAAAAACAAGAAAAATTTCAAATAAACAATTGAACTTCATGCTCCAAGGAACTTGAAGAACAACAAACAAAGCCTAAAGTGAGTATAAGGAAGGAAATAATGAAGATCAGAGCAGAAATAAATGGAATAGAGTCTACAAAAATGATATGAAAGATCAATAATTCCAAGAGCTGGTTCTTTGAAAAGATAAAAAAAAATTGACAAACCTTTAACCAGACTCATCAAGATAAAAAGAGAGAAGACCCAAATAAATAAAATCAGAAACAAAAGAGGAGAAATAACAACTGACACCAAAGAAATACAAAGAATTGTAAGAAAATATTATGAACTATATGTCCAAAATATTATGGACAACCTAAACACAATGGATAAATTCCTAGAAACATACAATCTTCTAAAACTAAACCAGGAAGAATCAGAGAATCTGAACAGACAGATTACATGTAGTGAAGTTGAAGCACTAATCAAAAAACCCCCAGAACAAAAGCCCTGGACTGAATGGCTTCACAATTTTAGCAAACATTCCAAGAAGAACCAACACCTCTACTCCTCAAACTATTCAAAAGGAAGGAAGGCTCCCAAAGTCGTTTTACAAGGCCAACATTATCCTAATTCCAAATGCAGATAAAGACACTACAAAGAAAATTATAGGCCAATACCTCTAATGAGGAAGGTGAGAAAATCCTTAACAAAATGTCAGCAATCTGAGTATAGTGGCATCAAAAGGTCATACAGTCAGGTGGGATTTATTCTAGGAATGCAAGGTTGGTACAACATTTGCAAATCAATAAATGTGATTCCCCACATTTAAAAAAAGGATAAAAATCACATGATCATATAAATAGATGCAGAAAAAGCATCTGATAAAATCTAGCACCAATTTATGATAAAAACTCTCAACAAAGTGGGAACAGAGGAAATATACCTAAACATAATAAAGTCCCTATATGACAAACCCACTGCCAATATCCTACTCAATGGGCAAAATCTACAAGCATTCTCCTTAAAATTGGGAACAAGACAGGGATGTCTGCTTTTACTTCTCTTATTCAACAAAGTGCTAGAAGTCCTAGCCACAGCAATCAGACAAGAAGAAGAAATAAAAGGCACCCAAATTGGAAAGGAAGAAGTAAAACTTCTTTAAAGCATATTTTATTGAGTATGCTATTACGGTGTCCCCAATTTTTTCCCCTGTATTACCCTCTGCCCTGCACCCCTGACCCTCCAGTATCCCCCCCTTTAGTTCATGTCTATGGGTTGTACATATAAGTCTTTTGGCTTCTCCATTTCCGATATTATTCTTAACCTCCCCTTGTCTATTTTATGCCTACCAATTATGCTTCTTATTTCCTGTGCCTTTTCCCACATTCTTCCCCTCCCCCACCCAACTGCTAAGCTAACAACTAGAACAGGACCAGAATCACAATAAAACTTTTTTGTATTTACAGATGACATTGTACTATACATAGAGAACCCCATTGATTCTACCAACTGATAAATGAATTCAGCAAAATAATAGGATAGAAAATTTATATCCAGAAATCAGTTGCATTTTTATATACCAATAACAATCTAACAGAAAGGGAAATTAAGAAAACAATCCCACTTGCAATTGCTTCAAAAAGAGTAAAACACCTAGGAGTGAGTCTAATCAAGGATACAAAAAGCTCTACTCAGAAAATTACAAGACACTGAAGAAACAAATTGAAAAAGATACAAGTAAGTGGAAGCATATATTGTGTTCATGGATAGCAAGAACAAATATCAAAATATCTCTTCTACCCAAAGCAATCTATAGATTTAATACAATTCCTATCAAAGTTCCAATGACATAATTCACAAAACTAGAACAAATATTTCAAAAATTTATCTGGAATCACAAAAGGCCCCACATAGCAACAGTGATCCTGAGAAAGATGAACAAAGTTGGAGGAATCATGCTGTAATATCAAACTATACTATAAGGCCATAGAAATCAAAACAGCATGATACTGGCATAAAAGCAGACACATTAATCAATGGAACAGAATAGGGAGCCCAGACATAAAAGCACAACTTTATAGCCAATTAATATTTGACAGATGAAGCAAGTACATACAATGGGTTAAATATATTTTACTCAACAAATGGTGTTGGGAAAATTGGGAAGATACATACAGGAAAATGAACCTAGACCCCCTTCTGACACCACATACAAGAATGAATTCAAAATGGCTCAAAGACTTAAATGTTAGACTGAAATCATAAAAGTCCTAGAATATTACAGAAGCAGCACAGTCTTGCACATTGTTGTGTAGCAATTTTTTATCAGGTATAGCTCCCCAGGCAAGGGAAACAAAAGAGAAAATAAACAAATGAGACTACATCAAACTAAAAACTTTTTGTGCAGCAAAATAAAAAGACAACCAAAGAATGGGAAAATGTATTTGTCAATGCATCTGATAAAGGGTTAATATTCAGAATTTACAAAGTACTTACAAAACTCGACACCAAGAAAATAAACAACCCAATTGAAAAATGGGCAAAGGATCTGAATAGACATTTCTCCAAAGAGGACATACAGATGGCCAATAAACACATGAAAAGATGATCAATGTAACTAATCATCAGAGAAATGCAAATGAAAACCACAATGAGATACCATCTCATACCGGTAACAATGGCTATCATAAAAAAATCAGCAAAGGAATGCCTATGAAGATGTGGAGAAAGGAAACCCTTTTGCCCTGTTGGTGGGAATGCAGATTGTTATAGCCACTGTTGAAAACAGCATTGGAATTACTTCAAAAAATTAAAAATGGAACTACCTTTTGATGCAGCAATCCCACTTCTGAGAATATATTTCAAGGAACCCAAAACACTAATTCAAAAGAACATAATCACCCTATGTTCATTGCAGCATTATTTACAAGTGCCTAGATATAGAAGCAGCACACGTGTCCATCAGCAGACGAGTGGATAAAACAACTATGGGACATTTACACAATGGAATACTACTTGGCTGTAAAAGAGGAAGAAAGTTTTACCCCTTGCGACAGTATGAATGGACCTGGAGAACATTATGCTAAGTGAAAGAAGCCAGTCAGAGAAAGACAAATACCATAGGATTTCACTCATATGTGGAATCTAATGAACAAACCGAACTAACAAGGAAAATGGGACAGACTCATGGATGGAGAGCACAATGACAGCTAGTGCAGGGGAGGGAGGGTGGGAGGGGTGCAGAAATTGAGCAAAAAAGAAAAAGGATTCATGGACATGGACAACAATGTGGTGAGTGCTGAGGGGAGAGGGCCATAAAGGGACTAAAAGGTACATAAAAATATGATAAAGATAAAATAATATTATATCACTTATAAGTGAAATCTAAAGATTGAAATAAACAAACAAATAAAATTGAAACAGACTCATAGACACAGAAAGCAAATTGGGTGGTTGCCAGAGGGGAGAGGGTATGGGGGACTGGGTGAAAGAGGTGAAGGGATTAAGAAGTACAAACTGGAAGTTGCAGAATAGTTACAGGGACATAAGTAAAGCATAGCAAATGGAGTCAATAATATTGCAATAACTGTGTATGATGCCAAATGGAGTATTGGAAATATTGAGAATACTATGTAAAGTAGATAATTGCCTAACCACTAAGCTGTACACCTAAAACCAATACAAAATAAAATTGAAAGGGGAAAAAAAAAGTGAATACAAACAACTTCTAAAGGGAAGACCAGCCTGGTGTTATGGCTGGAGGGGGTCTGTGAAAATGAGAGGATTCTTTGTTAATATGGAAATGTTAATAGCATGCATGTAAACTGTTAGGAACTATTCAATCAAGAAGGGAAGTTGTTGATGTGAGAAAAGAGAAAGAATTGCTGGAGTTATGGCCTTGAGTAGACAAGAGGTCATGTGATTCAGTAACAGAGGACATTAGATAGCAACAGAGTTTGTACAAAATGACAGGTTGACAGGAAGCTAGGGAGACCACATTGGCACAGATGCAGCGAGGTGGATGGACGCGGTGATGCAAGCTTATGGGAGTTGGGTTTTTTTATTGTTTCTATTTTCCTGTTAAAGGAAACAGAGTCAACAGCTGAAGTGAGGTTGGGAAAGGATGTGTTGGGAGTATGAGGATAGAGGAGGTTTGAAATGGTTCTTAGAAGGATGGGAGAGTGAATGGATTAGGGAAATACATATGGTCCTTGAGCACCATGACGAGCCTGGTTTCACAGTGAGGCACCTAACATTTCAAGTCATGTGATTCCCCAGCCATGTTCAGCTGGGTGGAGGGGCAGAGCAATTAGAGTGTTGAATTTAACCAGGATGGGGATTTTGCCAGTCTACTCCGCTAAATCAGAGAAGTGCAAAGGAACTGAGAATGTACACAAGGAGGATTTTTGTGGTAGTATGATTTATATAATACTAGATTTATGTTTTCTTTTAAATTAATTCCCTCAATGGACTTGACCTTTTCTACTAAAAGTACCACCTCTTACTCATCCAACTTTGGAATCTCAGAAAGTTTTTATACCATGTTTCCTCTCACTGCCCTAATACACCCACTCACCAAGTAGCAGCTCTCACACCATCCCGCCCTCACCAGTATCACTGTAACAGATGGTCAGTGCAGGAGCTGGTGGTGCACAGAGAGGCTAAAGCAGGGTAAGGCCGGGAAAGTGTTGTATCCTCAGACTATGAAAGTTCTAGAAATCGTTGGTAAAGAATACTGTTTTTAATTAAACAGCCATGGACTTCTTACCTGGTGGCAAGCTTCTCCAGAGTGTTTTCCCAGGAGAAGCAGGAAGAAGCTGCATGGTCCTTTCTGAGTTAACCTCAGAAATCTAAGTGAAGAGTAACCCAGTGTTATAACCATGTCTGTTTCTCTACACGTTGTCTATGGCTGCTTCCAGATCTCGAAAGCAGACTTGAATGATTGCAACAGAAACTGGATGATCTGGAAAACCTAAAATAGTTATTATCTGGCTCTTTGCAGGAAAAATTCTGCTAAGATATGCTCTAAAACATAAAAGAAAAAGTCCAGAGTGGGAACTCCGATCAGTCATGGCCTTTGTTGTAGAGCTGAATCTCATTGCACACAATAAAAATCCACGATACTTATAGAGCCATATCTACAAAAATTTCAAATTTCTCAGTGAGATTAAAGGGCAATTCCTACTCCTCATTTCCTTTCTCTGGAGTGTTCCCTAAGACAAGACAAAATACATGATCTGCACCCAGATTTAAACATTAATTTTGGGATGTTTGCCAGACCAGATGGTTAGAAAAGCTAAATACCATTGATTTATTTCTTACCCTTTATGAAGCAACATTAGAGACAATGGACCTTATCAGAACAAATGAGAATAAACAACAGAATGGAGATCAGAGGAGAATTATGAACAAATGCTATTAGGTTTTATTATGCTATAATTAATTTTATATGTAGAAAAGCACTAATTATTAGCAAATTTTAAACTGCACCAACCAAGCTTTATCTAATGGCAGTTAGGCAAGGGTTGACTTTTCTGTTTCACAAATATCACTTTTCCTTGTATAGCATTGTTACAATAATTCCCAGTACTCTGAGGAAAATCTCTTGCAAATGCAGTTCATCGTTCATTCAATGCCTTTGAGCACTTAGTTCATTTTAGAGGCTGGAAAGAGAGAGGTTAATAAGACCCGATCTCTGCAAACAACCCTGCAGTAGAGTGGTGATTTTCACCTCAACTGCAACAGCAGTTTTTGCATTGACTGTTTCAGGTCACAGACACTTACGGGATTGTGATCAAAGCTGCAAATCCTATTTAAGAAAAAAATGTGTGAAGGCACACATAAGAAAATTTTGCGTATAATTTCAAGAGTTTTGATTTTTAATTTCCCTCAAGGTCATTTATGAAAGTCCATATGGGGGTTAATCTTATTTTTAGAAGCTTTGTGGTACAGCATGAGCACACTGGAAAGAATGAGCCATGTGCTCATATGCCCATATATATGCGCATGTATACGTGCAAGTGTCTTGGTTTCTTCTGGAGATCAAGATGGAAAAACCATTTTCTAGGTGGGAGGAATGGCTCATGCAAAAATAATAACACATAATACGGTAGGGGAATTCAGGAAGTCAAGGCAGTTTGGTATGACACATGCTTAGTGGAACACTCAAGCCTTGGAGAAGAGGCTGAAAAAGAGGCTAGAGACTGGATCACACCGGGTCTTGTGCATTGTATGAGTAGACCTGTCTCTTTTCCTTCAGGGACTGTCCTTCCCTAAGGGGGTACACACTACGCCATCTATTACAGAACACTTCAAGACACGTTTGTTTGCTTCTGGCTGCTTCATTTGCTCTTTCCTTGATTTTTCTTGCTTCCTTTTTTCCAAATTAAACTATACTATATTAAACAACATTTTTTTATGTATTGCATTCTATAATTTAATGTAATTTTGTAGTATTCCTGCTAGGTCGATTTGATTTTACCTAATTATACTGAAGAAACTGAGATCTGGAAAGGTTAACAACTCGAGCAAGCCCACACAGCTAAATGTGGCAGAGCTGGGAATTAAACATCCTTTTTTTGACTCTAGGTTTTATGGGTTTTTCCTCTGGGCTTATTTATACTGAGCCAAATAAAATTTTATTTGAAGAATAACTGATTACTTCTGGCTAACGTAGAACACTCCCTTAGGGTAAGTCAGATTATTAATTAAAACCATACTTTTTATTTAGTAATTTTATTCAAGCCAAGAATTTTTGAGGGACTAGGACTTATTTTTATTGTTTAGTGATCCTTCACTCTTACCTATCCTTATTTGGGTTTCTATTCTGGTAAAGAGAACGCTGAAGGAAGGCTTATAGCTGGGGCTGAACTGAGCTACCCGGACAGACTGGGGAAGGATCAGAAGAAGGCCTAAGACGTGGATTACAAGGCACTGGGAATTTCTCCAAAACATAAATTCCAAGCAATAAACAAAATGACTGTGCACAATTAAGATAATTACACATTAAAAATGTTTTAAAAATGTTCCTGGTCTTCTCTAGGTGTGGCAAAAATATATTATTACATAATCATGAAATGAAGAAGGCAATGAAGTCAGGGACGGGATACTCCCTACATGTTCACAAATACAGTCCTCTCCAAGGTCAAGGATGCCTTCAAATTCTGTTACCTTTGGTTTTGACATAGCAGATTATTTCTAGCAGGCCTTTCAAAAAGTTAAGCCTTATTAACATGTGAAATCTTATTGAAAACTACGTGCTCATTAAAGACTACAGATACTGAGGTGAAGAGAAAAAAGGATGGTATGATGCAGGAGTAAATTTTGGTTGTGAGAAGATTTAGAACTCAGCATCAGGGAGATCAAACTGAGCAGTGGCACTTTAACATCAGAAGAGTGCAGGTTAAGGACATCCAAAATCCAACAACAAAAACAGACAATGGTGACTGATGATGTCACAAGGGAGGAGGCTTCATTGAAGGAATCTGACTTGCTTCACAATTGTGCTGAGGACCTGCTCTGAATGTAATACATTAAGACCCATTGCATGGTGAAATAATTTATTATGAGACATTGAACCATGTTCGCAAGAGAGGTCAAAGGCACCTCCCAGTGTTGGGTAAATGACGGGGAAGCATTGTTTGTGTGTTCCTCTCTGAAGGATAATGTCTAACGCCGCTCACCCAGAGCCAGTCAAGTCACAGCTCTGTTTATGTGGAAGTTCCTGTGACCTTTCTGACAGGCTTTCCCCTCAGCTGGATCCCAGTGCAGTCCCATTTCACAGCCTTGCATCATCTCCTCGGAGCCAGGCCAGGTGGAGAGGGAACAGCTGCGGAGGGATGATTGGGAAAAGCCCCAAGGATTCTATGGAGGTCCAGAAATCCCCTTTACTAAGTAAACTTAAGCAGCCTGAGGACACTTTCAACTAACACAAGGGCACTTTCCACAGACATGAGGGCAGTGTGAGAAGAGAGAAACATAACGCCAGTTGAGTGGCGTGACCACACTACAGGGCAAAGACATTTACAATGAGGCTAAAAGTTTTGTAGACTTCCTAGGATTTGGTAAGATGATGACAGACATGTTTACTAAAGCCTAAGAACAGATGCTCTTGGTACAACAGGGCATGAAATCCCTCAGCAATCATAAAGTTCCACCGTATTTTCATAATTAAAAATATATTTTAAAGATCTTTTCCATTGTTCAGTGTCAATGCTCACATTATGACTTATTTTTGTAAAAACCTCAGTTACTAAAATGACTTTTCAGAGTTCTCAATAGATCCATAGTATGAATGGCAGTTATTTTTAAGAAAGAATCAGTTGTTACTTAATCTCACCTCATTCCTCTGAATTGAAAGACACTATTACTAATGCATACCTTGGAGCAATATGAAGAAATTTTCCCCTCTCTTTTAGTTCTTTGAATGAATTTCATTGCTGTGTCATGATTTACAAGCTGGGTATTATTGTGACACTTTTAAATTTCACTGTACCTGTGTAATTGCAGCTACAAAATGGAGATAATATTAGAATCTACCTACTACAGTTGTTTGAAAATTAAATTGAGTAATACATGTAAAGTGCTTAGCAAAATGCAGGGCATAGAAAGTACTCAGTAAGTGCTGGCTATAATAATCTTTAGCATCACCATCATTATTCACTTAAATTTGGATCAGTCAAGAATATACTAATTTTTAAATGATCAATTTTGTTTGAAGGTAGCATATAACTTCTATTAATTTTTCTTAATCATCACTACTGTCTGATTTGAAAATGTACAAAATAAATTCAGCACCCTCCAAATTTGTTTAGCAAGTGAGTCATTTATATATATAAGGAGAGGGTTTTTATTATTTTTAATTTCAAATTCTAAAAATAGCAAGATTGAAGTTTGATAAGTAGAACCTAATCAACAAAACAAACAAGCAAGCAAAAAATGTCTCTTGACAGAGACATTGAAATAAAGAACAATCTGACAGTAACTAGAGGGCATTGGGGAGGGGGATAATAGGGAAAAGAAGGGGAAGGTCATCAGGGAACATGCATAAAGGACCCGTGGACAAAGATAAAGAGAGGAAGGACTGAGGGTGGGATGGGGAAAGTGGTGGTAGGAAAATGGAGACAACTGTACTTGAACAACAATAAAAAAATGAAAATCTCAGTAATTAAAGTTTGTTATCATATTTGCATTATGTATTTTGTCTAATCTTTAAATCTAATATACCAACATAAAGCCTTTGATGTGTTTCAATTTGTTTATTCAAAGAAAACCTGGAAACACTTGTATACCAATGTGGAATGCTTAAAAAATGTGTCAAGCGAAGGTAGCTGGGAACAACATCTGTGAACCTCAAACTCCTCTTCCTTGCTATGTTTCAGGGCACTAGATTCTCAGGCTTTATCAAGAGATGTTCAGAGATGAGTGAAAAGTGTTTCAAAATCAGAAGAGAAGACGTGCATTATGCCCGTCTGCCACAGTACGGAGACCTCTCTTTGTTGAAAGGCCAGCTGGGCATTGTCTTTTGCCATTCATGTACACAGCCCAGGGACAGAAGTGGGAGTGTTCAGTGAAGTCCTCCCAGCCTGGGGTACATCATGGGATGGGTATTCTGTAGATATAAGAATAGTTTCCAGGCTGAAAAATTAAATGTAAAGATAATTAAATTCCCTCAAAAAGCTACAAATATAATTGAATTGAGGTGAGTCCTAATCTAATAAACAACTAATGTTTTCCAGGTCCCCTATGTAGAAATATAATTTCTTGAAGCGGTTAACACTTTGATATTTCAGAAGTTCTTACTTTCTGGCTTACCATGACTTTCAATTCCCTAATAGGGATTTGTCTTAGACATTCTGAAGGCAGGTTCTAAGACAAGGCTTCTGTACAGGTAGTTGATTCACGAATAACTGGAAAGCAAGGAACAAGTGGTACTGGGAAGGGAGAAGCGGTGGAGGACCGGACGAGAGGTGGGAAAGTGAATCTGAAGGCGCATGAATAACTGGAAAGCAAGGAACAAGTGGTACTGGGAAGGGAGAAGCGGTGGAGGACCGGACGAGAGGTGGGAAAGTGAATCTGAAGGCGCATGAATAACTGGAAAGCAAGGAACAAGTGGTACTGGGAAGGGAGAAGCGGTGGAGGACCGGACGAGAGGTGGGAAAGTGAATCTGAAGGCGCGTGACTGAGTTGGCCGCAGCAGTGGTGCTCACTCTGCTGTCCCGTTTGAAGAGCCTCAGGGTGTGTGTTTCAGAATTGACCAACTGGGTAGCAAAAGGGTGAACGTCACAGCTTCTGTCTCCCATTGGCCAAGGGAAGCCTCCCTGACATTTACTCCCTTGCAGTTATCAGTGATGCACATGTTCTTGCTGACTTCCCATGTAGCTGCTTCAAAACCAAAACCCAACGAAAAGCAAACACCCAGGCAGGAACTGAGAGATACTTAACACAGGTCTGAGCCCAGTGCTGCCAGGCTGCACCTGTGGGACACTGCATACAGCCTTCCAAGAACTGCTCACCGCAACAGCCCTGGAGTAGAATGTGGAGAGGATTTGGAGTAGAACTTGAGGCATCTGCTATAGTTTATCGTGTTCACTTCACAGATTCTCTCATTCCCTTTACAGTGCCCCTTCCAAGGTAGTGACCAAACTTGCAAGGACTCAATAAAAGAGTTTTGAATGAGCTACAGTCCTCACTGCTGGAGCTAGTTCTGAAGCCATAATACTTTCTCTCCTCTACTATTTATTTTGAATTTCCCTTATATTTGGCTAATAAGACAGTCTAGTCATTGTCTGGTAGAATGATCCCAGGCCTGTATCACTGGGGATCTGAGCCCTGGGTTGCCTTACCCCTGTTGGGCTGTGGTTGCTGCAACTGCTGACTCTCAGTTACCTCTCAATGTGGAAGCACCAAAAGATATCTCCGTGAGCTTCTCTCTCAGATATCCTCCTTCCTGACCCCAACGGGTAGCAGCCATCCTAACTACCCACAGGAGTTAAGGTCAATTATTATTCTCAATACAGTGAACTCTACATGCTGATCCCCTGGCCTGATAAGCCCAACTGTACCAGATGGTAGTTGAGGCTTCAGGTATATTAGAATGATTACAGTGTGCCCATGGAAGTGTTCCATCCTGGGACGTAGGATTACTATGACCTAAAGTGATGGTGATAAGAAGCATACATTCTGGAAGTGGGTCCCTGAGAGTGATGGTGAGAAGCACCAAACCTCCCTCTGCCCTTGGTTCTCAGGTCTGTATATTCTATTTATTTGGACATGGAACCAGAACAAGGCCATTGGTACAGAATATAGCCACATTTTGGAGGACTGCATGCCTACCTCACAGAATGCTGTACTTGAGCTGGTAGCTTTGTGAAGCCTTCCTACTATTTGATTGTATAGTTAGCTGTTCTACTCAGGCCTGCTGCTTCTGACTGATGAGGTGTGTAACAAGACTAATGAATTCTGGGCATATGTGCCCAGTCTTATATCTTTTTCCTGTAAATTTGGTCTGTTCTCAAGATGAAGCAGATAGAAGAGGGAAGGTACATGGTAAATACACGTGTAGCTTTCTACTCAAATAATAACTTTGTGATGGGTACAATCACTAAAGTAACAAAATTTGTTTTGCAAATCATTCAATAAATCTAAACTGCCATGCAGAAGTTATGCTAGTTAATGGTGATCATGAGATAGCGATTTTCTCTAACAGAGCCCCCTAGACTGGTGAAGAGCTGGTTTTGATCTCAATTGCAGTCAGGCTGATGCCCAAGTATGTGGGCATTGAGAGAGAAATGGAAATTCCTTGATGTCTGCTACCTCCTCCTCCCCATTTTCCCATCCGTCTTTCTGAAACAGCCACATTAGCTTCAATAACTTTGAGTACTGTGGGCAATTTAAAAAAAGAAAATGCAGTTTGAAATTATGAATTTTCAAAGTACTATCAGAATAATTTATAGTAAGGAATTTAAAAATCAACTTTTATTACTTTCTCACCAGCTGCAAAGTGTTTTCTAATAGTGAATTTTTGCAATAATGCAGTATGGAATTTTTTTTTTTATTTTGAAGAAAGAATACTTGAACTACAGAAAAAATAGGGCAAAGTGGTGTGTACAGACAGTGGGGCAGGCACAAGACTGCAAGTCTAAGGGAGCAAAAGAAGTTTGAGCTCCACTAAAGCTGGAATAGAGAGAGCTGTAGCTAACTCACCATGAATGCAAACCTGCAACTGGGCTGCAAGGGCTTGGTGCAGCTGGAGTAAAGCAACACCCTGTGTTCAGAAACAATTTCAGGAGGCTGGAAGCAAATATGTTAGAGCCCCTTTTCTGTCCTGATCCTCGGACAGTTTATTGGAGGGATGTATTGGATTCTAAGCCATTTTTCACCATGCTAGGAGTCCACCTGGACTCCACAGATGACACCTTTTATGCTGAGATCCTTATGCGGTATGACTTCATTTCCTGGCAGAATAAGACAATTGAGCTTGAATGTTTTGATGATATGGATGAAAGTGAAAATGAGGCAAATGTGACATTAGATCTAGAAAACAGGTTACCCAGTTCTCAGACCTAAAAGAAGTTTCCTCTACAGACTCCTCAGAAGACAGGGCTGCCTTAACACTGGCCTCGGTGAGAAGGGAGAGTCACCCTTGAGACTGTGAGCACTTGCTATGCAGAGCCAGACCTCAATGCCAAGGAGCATGTGCTCAATGTTTAATCCTATCTGTGAATTGTAATAAACATGTATGCCACATCTTAAAATGTAAAAAAACAAAAACAAAAACCAATCTGTTAGTAGAAGGCAATGTTATATGTGCTACCATGTCAATGTTGCAAGCATTGGATAGACACTCTAATAACAGTGCTAGAGGAGGCTCTGTAGGTATAAAAGAAAACCTAGGTGTCCTTTCTGGTAAAGACAATACATGATGTAAGTGGTCCAATGTAATAAAATGAAGTCAGGTGGTTGGCTATTCTCAGGAATGGTGCCACATAGTTGCTAGGAGTGGGGCATTCTAGCTGGCAGTAGCTAGATTACTCTTGATGAGAGAAAGCCCATGCTGTATAGTCCATGTATAGCCTCAATCTCTGACACAGTGGCCACGTCGTTTGTAACTCATTGTGTCAGCATCACTGGGCTGAGTAAATAAGATGATCAAGTTAAAGTGGATCATCTTGTCCAGTTGGTGATTGAGTGCCTCCTTTGTGGTGAACGCTCCTCCTCAGTGAGACACAAATATTTGCATACTAACATACTCCAATGTGAGACATTAATAGCTGCATACTATACTCACTTCCATTGTTCTGTCTCTTTGCCTCTTTTTCAGACTTCCTTCCCTCTGGTATTTGATGGTTGTTCCTTCAGGAATAGGGACTAATGTATATTCTCATCTCAAACCACTCTGCCCTCCACACAGAGTAAACAGCAGGTTGTGGTGTTCACAATTTTGAACACTGAGATAATTTTCTTCCCCAGTCTCTCTGGGGCCGCCTCTGAGTGAGGCCGTAATGTGGTAGCAGTTATTTCTGGCTAATCCCAATGTATTACGTCTCCCCATCTGTGGACCAGACCTTACTTTTCCTCCTCTGTCAGTTGGTCATAATTGTTTCAGGTTGGGCTCCCCAGGAAGCAGAGATTTAACATGCAAGAGGTTTAATAAAATATGCTCTTGAGAATAGTATCTGTGGGATTCCTGAGTCAGCAGGGCAGAAAAGTCTAAGACTAGAAGACTCTGAGAGATGTCCTGAGATGGGACAAAAGAATGTGACCTTTATATGCCTTTATGAATGGCCAATAAGTGTACGTTGCTCTGGAGAAGAGTGTTCTTAATCAAGAAAACTCTTTTTAGCCGAATAGTCACCAAGAAGACTGAGGGCTGGCCATTACTGCAGGTAGGTAATTCCTAAAGGGAAACCTGGGTAGTGGATCTCAGCATATGCCGGAGGAGTCAACCTCTGGAAGGTATGATTTGAAAGGCCTTGGTACAACAGAGATGGCTTCCATGGCAGTATGTCATGTAACTTGCTTGCTCTTTCTAAATCAGCGCAAGTCTGAAGCTGAATGAAACCTTGTCCGCCTTCATGCACAGGACTGCTGCTGTGCCCACTCTACCTTATGGCTTGGTTGATTATCACAGACAGCAGTAGCTCCATACTCTTCTGGTATCCAGGTAAGGCTCTAAATCTACATACACAATTTTTTTTAAAATTATTTTATTGTTCAATTACAGTTGTCTCATTTATCCCCAGCACTCCTTCCCGCCCCAGACATCCCCACCTCCCTCCCCTGCTTCTGCCCTTGGTTTTGTCCATGTGTCCTTTATAGTTGTTCCTGAAAACCCTTCCCCTCTTCCCCCATTATCCTCTCCCACCTCCCCTCTGGTTACTGTCAGATTGTTTTTAATTTCAACGTCCCTGGTTATACTTTGATTGCCTGTTTGTTTTGTTGATTAGGTTCCACTTAAAGGTGAGATCATATGGTATTTGCCCCTCACTGTCTGGCTTATTTCACTTAGCATAATGCTCTCCAGTTCTATCCATGCTGTCACAAAGGGTAGGAGCTCCTTCGTTCTTTCTGCTGTGTAGAATTCCATCCTGTAAATGTACCATGGTTTTTTGATCCATTCATTTACTGATGGGCACTTAGGTTGTTTCCAGCACTTGGCTATTATAAATTGTGCTGCTATGAACATTGGGCTGCATAAGTTCTTTTGGATTGGTGTTTCCGGGTTCTTAGTGTATAATCCCAGAAGTGGCATTGCTGGGTCAAAAGGGAGTTCCATTTTTAGTTTTCTGAAGAAGTTCCATACTGTTTTCCACAGTGGCTGCACCAGTCGGCACTCCCACCAATAGTAAATACACAAATTTTTAATTCATCAGTTGCAAAGGAACTAAATTCCTATCTAGAAATTTATCACATTGGTGAAGGAAAACCTTGTCCTCAAGAAACTTATCTACCTCTGCTTTCAGTCTGTGTGATTTATTGGTAACTGTAGCAAGTTCATGAAGAATTAAGGTATCAGAACACTAGGGCACAAACCAAAGTTAAATATTAACATAACTCACTCTATTAAACAGGAATAACTCACAGAGGTAACAATGAAATGACTGAGCAAAAAGAACATACACGATACATGATAGTGCTGCTTACAAGTACTCTTCGTATTCTCTTTCGGCAGCCAAAATCTGAGCAGAGTCAAAATTAAAGTTTCTTTGTTTATTATGTCTTCTTTTCAGAGTGCAGGTTCATAGAACCCTTAGGTTGGTACAGATCTTACATCTTCTAGTGAGTGCCTTTACCTGTAATTAAATACCTATGTTTAAAAATTTAATTCTCTGGTCCCTGGCTGATGTGGCTCAATGCATTGAGTGCTGGCCTGTGAACAAAAGGGTTGCCGACTCAACTCCCAATCAGGGCACATGCCTGGACTGCAGGCCACGTCCCCAGTAGGGGGTGCATGAGGGGCAGCCGCACAATGATGTTTCTCTCCCTCTCTTTCTCTCTCGTTAAAAAGAAATAAATGAATAAAATCTTAAAAGAAATTTAATTCCCTGGAAGAAATACCAATTATTTAATAATTTATTTTAATACTTGACAGTTGTAAATGATTTTAATGTTTACATTTATCAATCAGTTGATTGATGCAGATATTAAAATAATTTATATATGTTATATATATAACATAAAAAAGTTAAGTATATGTAGAAAACAATATGTATATATAGTAAGTCCAACACACTACATATCCCTGGTATAATATATAAAAACTTGAGAGAAAATTAAATTACATGGGCTATGCATATCTCAAATCTGTAGGATTGTGTGGTGGTTTTAAAAGAAATTGTTTGAACTTCTTTCCATCAAGATATGGAGTCTAACGTTCCCTCCCTTTGAATCTGGACTAGCTCAGTGACTCCTTTATAATTAATAGAATGTAGTAGATGTGAGCTGTGAAACTTCAAGGCCAGATAAGAAAAGACCATGAGACACTCTTCTACCTGCTTTCCTTAGGAAGCTCATTCTAGAAGTAAAAACAAAAACAAAAACACATAGTTTGATTCTCCTGAGGCCACTAAGCTGGAAAAACACAAGCAGACACTCTAGCTACCAGCCCAACTAGGCTAGCAGCCTACAGTCGTTCCCACATGTCAGCATTTGAGTGAACAGTCTTCGACACCCAGCCCCTTCAGACTGTCAGATGACCTCAGTCGCGGCCAACATCTGAGGGCAGCCGTATCACAGACCTTCAGAGTGAGTGACCCAGGCAACCTTTTATCAAACTCCTAACTTATAAAATGTAAGTAAAAACCAAGTAAAGTGTTTGCTCTCATAGGTTTTGGGTAATTGCTAGGTGGTGGTAATAACTGATTAGCATGTGCCAAGTACTCTATTCCACGCTTTATCTCATTCAGCTCCTTCAGTCTTGACAACCCTGCAAAGTAAGTGATGAAAAGTAAGTAAAATCCTGCAAAGCATTTTAGAGATGAGGAAAATGAGTTTCATAAAAGTTAACACTCTTGTCCTGGCTGGTGTAGCTCAGTGGATTGAGCGCGGGCTGCGAACCAGGCATCGCAGGTTCGATTCCCAGTCAGAGCACATGCCTAGGTTGCAGGCCATGTCCCCCAGCAACCACACATTGATGTTTCTCTCTCTCTTTCTCCCCCTTTCCTCTCTAAAAATAAATAAATAAAATCTTTTAAAAATTTCTTAAAAAAAAGTTAACACTCTCCTAATATGAAGCAGCTATGAAGCGGCAGGGATGGAGTTCAAACCCGCATCTACCTGACTAACTGTAACCTGAAGAATAAGATTAAAAGAATCTTAAATTTGTAGAGTAAGGCCCAGTCTTCAAGTAGGAGATAAAATGGCAACATATTTGATTGAATTAGAAATATCCATATTCAAATAAAATAATTAAAACACTTCCAGAGTTCAGCATGTGCAGGCTGAAAATAAAAAATTTGGATGAGAGGGCCTTAGTGAAAAACAAATTTAACTATTACCATATGAACATTGTTGCCTGAATAGTGATGATGCCAAATGGCTGAGCAAAAGGTATTGGAAATAATCTGTAACAACTTTTGTAAAGATGTTTTGGCATAAAAATGAAGAACAAACTCATTTTGAAATACTGAAAATCACAGTGAAAATATAATTAGTATCAGTAAAAAACAAATAATTACTGTGCTTTGCTTTAAATGACCTTTGATGAAATTCTAGTTCTTCGGTATGCCATTACTCATTTAACTGGACATAGAAAAGGAGAAATCACTTTGTTTTGCTTTCCACCCCCTGTATAGGTCTACTGTTAAGACAGAAATTTCAAACTTAAACTATTTATTGTATCACATGCCCAGACTGACTGAGGGACTATAATTATGCTTGCTCACTTACAAAACTAAACATATTTTAAAATTTGTTCTGATTGTGTATGCAGTTTGTAATTTATGTATACCAAGTAAAAACATTTTTATTTTTATTCTGTTAATTTACACAGTTTTTTTTTAACATATTAACTCTAAATACTGGCAAAGAAACTTTTCATCACTTATTACTCCCTCATCTCTCCGATTGCTCTCTGCCTCCTTCAGAGGTTCTTGGCTTTATTCCTCAATAACCTTTAATATTTGGGGAATATTTTGGGTGTTTAGGGTACATTTATCAGAAATTTACTTGCTTGACCCATGGTTCTCAAGTATTAGTGTGTGTGAGAATCATGTGGGGAAGGGTGATAAAAAACTGTAGGTTCCTGGGCTGTGCTGCCACAGATCCTGGAGGGCTGCGGGCTGGGTCCAAGCCATCTACATTCATGAGGAGGGCTCTAGGAACTTCTTTTGCAGATGGTCTGAGTATTATATTTGAACAAACACTATCCTAAATATTGTGCTAGTAATTTTAATAACTCCCATCAGATTGAAGGATGCCATTGATCTAATGGCCAAATGTGTAGCCTTCATCCATATAAAGGTATATGGTTTCTTAAAAATAAAAAATAAAAGCTTCTGTAATTTAAAAATGTTACTCAAAATAAATTAAACTACTTAGTGAAAATAAAAATATTTATTATAAGTATTTGAAATATTAAAATAGTTTCATCAAAATTAAAAATTATATAACAACCTTAGAATAGAACATTTATAATAATGACCATAATTACTTATGATTATATATTTTAATGCATAAAACATATTATATATGAATATACTCATATTTATCTTAAAAACAAATTATTATTATACATTAAGTAAAATAATCATCAATTTAATTTTGCTGTATAGCTCGATTAAAATTTTCATGAAAATTTTCAAATAATAAAATGTAACCAAGGTACAATAAGCATTACATAGTGCTCACAAGCTGGTTTCTTCTTAATCTCTGTGCTCACTATTGTCTTGAAGTAACAGAGGTTGATTTAAAACTTCTTAATGCTCCTAATGACTTAATTGCTCTTAGACTTGATTTATATTTACTATATGCTCTTGTCTTTCAGGCTGTTTACTTCCAGGATTTCTACATAGACTTTTGTCTCATGATCTACAAAACTGTCATATCTTCTATCAAAATGATCAACTAAAATTAAAAATGGAAAAGACAAACCCATTAAAATTTTCCTGACCATATTTTATTTTTGTATTAATTCAGCAAAAAACTTATTAAGTAATCCCTAGTGCCAGAATTTAAAGTAACACAGGGCAACTACTCTCTGATATATCTGTTATAATAGGCCTTTTTGAAATATTTTTTCTTTCTTTTCATTTTTATTTTTATTTTTATTGTTGTTCAAGTACAGTTTTCTCCCTTTTGCCCCATCCCTCCCCACCTCCGTCCCATTTCTATACCTCCTTGTTATCGTCCATGTGTCCTTACACTTGTTCCTGCAAACCCTTCCTGTTTTCCCCTGAAATTCCCTCCCCTCTCCCATCTGGTCACTGTCAGCCCTTTTTGAAATATTAAATAAGTTATCTTCATTTTTCTGAAGTAGTCATTTCTATTTTACATCCCATCCTTGTTATTAAAGTAGTCTGTGTAATAAATTAAGACAAGTAGCTTTGCAGTCTGCAAATCCTCTCTCATCAATGAATTGTGATTTGCAATAAGAACAATTTCTTTATCTATAAAATAAGAATGATAATATTTAATTCAGAGGTTTTTTTTCAAAGTACTTCAAAATTTTCAAAGATAAAATAAGATCACATGGAGGCTCTATCCCCAGTATGACAGTGTGAAGAGCTCCATGGACTTATCAACAAGACTAATAAAAGTATTTTTAAAGCAATCACTCAATGTCTCTGAAAATTGATCTAAGGACATATAGCAAATAAAGCAATATTTACTTAAGAAAATCTACTAAAACTTGGCAAGAACAGTGAGAGCTGGTAGTATTTGAATGAAGACCAAATCCTTCCTTCACTCTCCCATCTCAGGGAGATACAGACTCCACTCCAGACTTGTGCAGCCAAAGACACAGGGCTCTCCTCACACACCCTAGCCTCAAGTCAGAAGGCTATTTTCCCAGGAGAGGCAGGACAACAGAATTTCTCACCAGCTGTCTGTCACTGAGCCTAAGTGTTACCAGCATTAGGGTTCTTTGGTTCCCCAAGACAAAAATGAAGGAAAAACCCCAGAGAAATTTCCAGACAGATTTTATTAAGCTTACACTTGAGTACAAGAAGGTCCTCTTAACTGATTTAGGGGCTGGCTCAGTTTGGTTGCTTTTATAAGATGCGGAAAAGCAGGCTTAGGTGGAAAGGTGGGCTTATTGAAAAAGGCAGGCTTTCAGAATATTTCATGTCTTTGTCAGGTGACTTTCTTTTCTAGCTGTGTTGACTGGTAACAATTTTCAGCCTCTACTGTGTAGGCAAGATGGTGGTGAAGTTCACTACCACCAACCCAGAAAGGTGCACGGGGGTCAGTAGTTTCAGTGTCTGCAAAGAAACAGACAATTAAAAGGGTGATTAAATCCGCTACCTCTGCAGTTTTGAGTAGGGAGTGGAGGGATGGTGACATTTTTGTACTCAGCATATTCCAGATTCTTTCTGGCAACCTGGTTTTAATTTGACTTCCTGTCCTCCTGGTATTTTCCACTCCTGGGCCCAAGTCCCTATATTGTCTCATAAGTTCTGGGCAAGTATGACTGACAGGTGGGAGCTTCTTTCTCCCACTCAGCCCCCGCTCATGGACCAGAGACTCAACTCCTGAAAATATTGAGGCCTGTTCTTTTCCTTGCTTTGTAGGTGGAGATTCCAAGCTGAGAAAGGCAAGCTGAGAAGGCCTCAGGTTACTCTCTGCCCTTTGTACTCAGCTACTAGAGGAGTATGTTTTTAGATAAAGGTTTATTGTCTCTACACCTAGATCCATAGCCGTGGTTAATGTATTTTGGCCAGTGGGAGAATCAGGCTGTTGAATATATATTGGAGAGCCCTGAATCCCCCCCAAAGGAACTGACTTTATTTGCAACAGAGTGTGGAAAATTTAGCCTAAGTGTGTTCTCAAAAACAATGGGTGTTATGCTGAGAAACAACTGGTAGGAGATTGGTAGATTCATTGGTGATACAGGAAAAAGCATTGATTAGTGAGCTTGCCAGAGAGAAAGCCAGGAGAAGAGACAACTGAGAAGAGCATTCCTTGGGCCAGAACAAATTTCAAACATTGACCTTGGGAGCAACCCTTTCAAAAATAACAAATTTGATTAGATGGTTCTGCTCAATAATTTGTGCTTACAGACCATTGTTGAAAACAATAAAGCAATTAGCTGGCAATTATTGTAGTCTGACAACTAGGTGTGGGCAGAGAAAGACAACCCACCAGTTTCCTGCTAAACTAATGTCATCCCATGGTGACTGTGGGCTGTCCAAGGCTGCTTGCCTTGAAGAGCAACATCAGAAGCTTCACATAGTGGGTGATATACTTCACTAAAATAGTCTCGTTAGTCATTAAACAAATAAAAAGCAATACCAATAATAAGTCCTGGAGGAGAGGGACCAGCACCAGAGTTGCTGTAATGTATTATCGATAATGTCATTTCCAACAAAAATGTGTGAGATGTGCAAAGGAACAGGAGCTTGTGACACATACATTGGAATAAAGCAGAATGTGTAAATGACTAGATGGCTAATTTAACAAAGACTTCAAAGTAGCCATTTTATATATATATATATATATATATATATATATATATATATATATATATATATAATGGAAAATGAATTTTAAAACCAGAATGAGATATCACCTCACAACCATCAGAATGGGTATCATCAATAAATAAACAAGCAACAAGTATTGACAAGGATGTGGAGAAAGGCGAATACTCATGTACTATTGTTGGGAGTACAGACTGGTGTAGCCACTGTGGAAAGCAATAGGAAGTTACCTCAAAAAATTAAAAATGGAACTGCCTGATGACCCAGAAATTCTAATTCTGGGAATATACCCAAAGAAATCCAAAACACGGATTCAGAAGAATATATGCACCCCTATGTTCATCGCAGCATTATTTATAATAGTCAAGATTTAGAAGCAGCTCAAGTGCCCATCAGTAGATGAGTGGATAAAAAAGCTATGGTCCTTTTACACAATGGAATACTACTAGTACTTTAGCTATAAAAAAGAAGGAAATTTTACCTTTTGTGACAACATGGATGGATATGAAAAGTATTGTGCTAGGTGAAATAAGCCAGTCATAAAATGATCAGCACCATATTATTTTACTTATATGTGGAATCTAATGAAGGAATGGAATTACTAAAATGGTGATGGATTCATGGATACAGAGAACAGACTGACAGCTGTGAGAGGGGAAGGGTTTGGGAGCTGGGTGAGAAAGGTGAAGGCATTAAGCAAAGAAAAAAAAGAAAGACTCATGGACATAGACAACATTATGGTGATTGCTAGTGGGAAGGTGGAGTAGGGGGAGGTAAAACAGGGTATGGGGGATAAATGGTGATGGAAGGAGACTTGACTTGGGGTGGTAAGCACAAAATACAATATACAGATGATGTATTGTAAAATTGTACACCTGAAACCTATATGACTTTAGTAACCAAAGTCACCCCAATAAATTCAATAAAAGTAAGTAAAAAAGAAGTGAAATACAGTATAATGAAAATGTTATAATAAATAAAGAATATTAATAAAGAGATAGAAATTATAAAACAACCAACAGGAAATTCTGAAGTTGAAAATTTTAATTAACTAAAATGAAAAATTCACTGCAGTGGCTCAGCAATAGATTTGAACAAACAGGATAAATAAGTGGAAAAATTAAAAGTAGGCTGATAGAGATTATGCAATCTGAAGAACAGAGAGAAAAAAGAATGAAGAAAAAATAGATAGTCAGAGATTGTGAGGTACTGCTAAGTATACCAACATACACATAATGTGAATGTGAATAACAGGAGAGGAGAAAAAAAGCAAAAAAAGGTATTTGAAGAAAGAATAGTTGAAAACTTGCCATATTTACTGGAAGACATTGTATATCCACCAATCTCAATAAACTTCATAGGATAAATCCAGAGATGTCCACAAACAGACAAATCATAGCAAAAATATTGAAAGACAAAGATAAGGAGAAAATCTTGAAAGCAACAAGAGAAAAATGACTCATCACTTTCAGGGACCCCAAAAAGATTAACAGGCAAATACTCATGAAAAACAATGGAGACCTGAAGGCAGTGGGATAACATACCCAATGTGCTCAAACAAATAAACAAACAAAGACTATCAACCAAGAATCCTATATGCAGCAAAGCTGTCTTTTAAAAATGAAGTAGACAAAAACACATTAAAAGATAAACTGAAAGTGAAAAATACATTATCCATAGACCCACTTTCAAGAAATACTAAAGGAAATTTTTTAGGCTAATAGCAAATGATTTCATTTCTTTTAAAATCCACACATAGAAAAATTTAAAAAAAAGAACATATATAAAGATAACTATGCAAATATGAAAGAAAGTACAAATGCATATTTATTCTTCTCTTAACTGATTTAAACAGTATACATTTATATATCTGTTATATATTAATATTATTTACATACTTTTTAATTTTCTAAAAACCAAACAATATGTCTATATAATGAATTATTGAGCCTATGACATGTAGAAATGTAGTATATTTGCATTAACAGTACAAAGGAGGTGGGTGGGAACCCAGCTCAACTGGGCTAAGGAAACGACTTATGGTGATTCAAATACACAGAAACAAGTTAATATATCTAGAAATGATAAGTGATGACTATTCTTAGTCTTTCCCATAACCTTCCTTGCTAAATGTGATACTGAGTTTACATGCTTTGATTCTTACCTTGTCCCGGGATCTCAGGTAGTACTTGCTCTTGTATGCTTTTCTGATAAAGGATGAAGAAGGGGCAGAGGACAAGAGGCATTCGCCAACAATCAACAAAGGGTCCTCCCACCTCACTTTCCAGGGTTGTTCATTTTTCCACTTTAAAGGACCCTGTACTCACATTGGATGATCCAGGATGATTTCATGTTGAAGTCAGCTGATTAGCAACTTAAATTGCATTTGCAATCTTAATTCTCATTTTTCCAGGAAATTTAGCTTGGTTTCAGGTTCTAAGGGTAGAAGGATGCCATTATTTCACCTATAGCAGATGGTAAACCCTGAATATAAAAGACTCATGATAACCAAAATTAGACTTTTTCTCAAATCAGGCATGATTTTATACTGTTCAGAGTGTTATCAGTTTCTGCCTTTTTTAGGAAAATGGAGGTCTAGGAAAAGTCCCACCAAGATAAGTTAGAAATAGAAGTAACACCAAGAATAGTTACTTCTATTTCTAACTTATGTGGTCTATCTTGCTTCGGTTAATTATTTGTGTCTTTGGCTAATTAAATCCAAAATTTAATCTAATCTGTTTGTATCTGGGGAACATTGGGAAGTCTCTTCTGGCCAGTCCACAACTACACAAGATGAGTACCAGGAACTCATGAATGATGAAGTTGTAATGCACTATTTTTTAACTTAGAAATTCAGAATGAAAATATGAGCAATGCTGCTTTTCTAGTGAATCCCTTTCAATTCCAGTGTCCAACAAGAGACTGAGTGTTGACTGCTTAAGGATATTGCAATAAGAATTCAAAGTATGATGAGGATTAGACTAGATTGTGCCTAAGATATCTACTATCACGTGTTTTATATTATAATTATATCAACACAGTGAAGCAATAATGATTTAGGAACTGTCTTTATATCACAGTATAGGCCAACCAGGTCACGATCAGCAGAGCAGAAAAGGAGACTGAATCAGCAGCAATTGTCATATGCTAAACACTGACATAATGAGAAAAAAAAATTGGAAAAAGACAGAATTCTGAGTCATGTTGCAAAGGGAGCACTAAGTTTCAGGGAAAGTTTGGAAAACTCTCCTTGGGAGCTCTAGTGAGATGCCCAGAGCCATGTATTAACTGTTCATGTGAAAAAGGATCTTAGAAGCCTGAAGACAGATGTTTAAATTTGCCTATGCTATTTTATTTGAAGCTAAGAAAGTAGACACTAGAATTGTTTGTCATATCTGAACTGTTGCTGAGAAACTAAGAAAGGTATTTCCAAAGCAGGATGCCAGCAAACACTGAAAAACCTCAGGGGCTGCATGCCAAGACCGTAAACTCCATTTGTCACAGAGCCTGCATACTACAGGATTTCTTCTAAATTTATCTTCTGCATTTGTTTTTTGTCATAGAATTATAAACAATGTGAGGTTAGACACGTGAAATTGCGATATGTGTTGCTTGTTTTAACTCTGTCAGAAGCAGCTTTATTTAATGTTAGCTGCACTGTTAAAATCTATGAGGACTCAGGTGCATTAGTTCCTAATATTTTGAGGGTTAGCATTGCTGTCTTGTTCCTCTCTGCATGCTCTAAATTGTCCCACTCAGTGGTCAATACATACTAGGTGTGACATACCACCCAGACCTGTGAACCAATGGGAGAAGAGATTGAATGAATCACTGACTAAACATCAATGTAGAGGTATTCCTTTAACATTTTGTGAAATAAGATATTGAACAGATATGGCAAAGAGAACCATGTGATATATTTTTATTTTTGATTTACAAAAATGGTAACTTCTTATAGTTCAACTTAATTGATAATTAGTAGTTTACTTGTCTTTTCTCCCCATTTATCATATTCAGAACAAATCATAATTTATTAGATTCCTGTTAAGAGAGAGTTATTCAGATGTATTTTTCCATGTTATCTAATCTTTAAAGCAATCTCATAGTAGACAGAATTCTAAAATGGCCTTCAAGATGCCCACCCCTGGTGTATATTTTCATACATTATCCCTGAGACTGTGAATCTCATAGATTTTACTTTTATAATTAGATTATATTAAATGGCACCTTTTTAAAGGAAGGTTATCTGGGTAGATTGGACCTAACCACATGAACCTTTTAAACCTGGGTCTATGAGGTCAGGTACAGAAGTCAGAGATCAGAAGCAAGAGAGGGATTAAATGCGAGGGAGATTCTCAGTAGCAAATGGAGGGACCATGTGGGAAGGAATGGGGGCTGCTACAGAAGCAAAGACATGCATCCTACCAATAGCCGTTGTACTCTGAAAATAACCCTGAACCACAGATGAGAAATGAAGAACCAGGTGACACCCGAGTTTCAGGTGGTGAGACTGTGAAGAGAGACTCCAATCACATGTGAGCTATAGATACTGAGAGAGATTAAATTTGTGTTTTGGTTCCTGTGTTTGAAGGAGGCAATTTGTTACACAGCAACAGAAAAATAGTACAAATGCTCTATGCTCTTTCACTTCCTTCTATAAAAGACAAACAGAGACTTGGCATTAATAACTAATTATCTTTCTTTTTATAAAATGTATTGGGGTGAAATGTATGTAGAATAGAATTCTATATAGGTTTCAGGTGTACAATTATACATCATCTTTATATTGCATTTTGTGTGTTCATCACCCCAAGACAAGTCTCCTTCCATGGCTATTTATTCCTCCTTTACCCTCTTCTACCTCCTCCCCCACCCTTTCCCTCTGGCAATCACCATGCTATTGTCTGTATCTCTGTTTGTTTGTATTTTTTTTTTTTTGCCTTATATCTTCACCTATTTCACCCAGCCCCCTAACCCACCTCCTCTCTGTCAGCTGTCAGCCTGTTCTCTGTACCTTTGAGTCAAGGATGGGCAGGAGGGATTTTAACACAAATCTTTTGATCCTGTGGTTAATATTTTTTTCTTACGTGCTCTACTCTTTGTAAAGAGGTTTGAAAGAGGAAGTGAGAATTTGAGAGTTAGAGTTCTGTCAAGTCAATGAGAAATTCTCATGTAGACAAGAGGTCACGCATAGGAAGGCTCCTTTACTTCTGTTATTTAAACTTTTTACATTTCTGGGTGTTTTGATGAAGAACACAAAATACCCTGTGAACTCAGTTTGGGTAAGATTAAAAAACATTTGGCAACAAGGAGTCACATGGCATTGGGTAAGATTAACTTTCCTTCTGAAGTGACATACATTTGTGGTAACTCCCAAGGCTCATGGGATTCCCCTTTATTTATTTCTTCCTTGCTGAGAAAACAGCACACCCAGGCCAACATGTTATGAACCATTCTTAACATCAATCACATTATGCTATTTCATCACATATTGGTATGTTTCCTATGAATCTCTAGGACTAAGTAAAGCAGCATATAGCAAAAATACCACATATGCTTCATATCTTATTACATTAATCCATAGGTGTGTATAAGATATCACTCTGACTTCTAGAACTGTATGTTTTACTTAGAATTTTATTTTGTCTTTTAAAATAAATTGATGTTATTGTGTTATTTTTGTCATGTAATTATTGTATTTTCTATGTCATGCAACTAAGAATAGTTCTAATCACACCTGCACTTTTAAGTTTTTAAAAGTTATTCATAGCCCCAATACCTAGTAATAATTTTACTGCTTTTTATTAGCTTTATTCTAGGCATAGTTTTATGTATATATGCAGGCCAGAAGGGTAGATAAGACAAAGAAAGAATATACTATAACAACACTTTTCAATAAATAAAATAGAATTTTACTTGGGAGAAAAGAAATTAAAGCTATGCTGAACTTCAGATAATTTTCTTACCACATGATATATTCTTTCTAGAACCCTTTGAAGCAGAAGTGGGAAAACGTTTTCTGTAAAGGGCCAGGTATTTAATATCAAAAGGCTTGAGCCACACATGGTCTCTGTAACATAGCTCTCTGTGTGTGTAGGGTAAAGAAGGGGTGTGCTTTACAATCCTTTGCAAATATTAAAAGCATTCTTAATGCCAGGGCAGAACAAAAACAGGCCATGAGCTAGAATTAGCCTGAGATAAGAAGATGATATTATGTCAAAAACTAAGAGATTAGAGTAATTTTTAGTAAATTCCTTTAGTAAAGTATAATATACTACAGCAGGTGTCCACAACCCCAGGACCACAGACAAGTACCTGCCCTTGGCCCATTATGAACCGGCCCCCAGGGAAGCTCGCCTGAGCTCCGCTTCCAGTCTCTTTCTGGCCCGCCCCGCCCATCCACAGCAGGAGGCGAGCAGAGAGCCGTGAGTAGTGCTGAGCAAGTGAAGCTGCCTGAGCTCTGCTCTGATGCCCCCATCCCACCAACCCTGTCCTTGGAAAAACCGGTCCCTGGTGCCAAAAAGGTTGGGGACCGTTGTACTACAGAAAATACACCAGTCTGAACATGCACCTCAAAAGTTTTCACAAAATGACCTCGCTTGAGTAATTAACTGAACTGGAATAAAGACAAGTTACATTTTTAGCAGTTCAGATGCCCCCCTTCTGCCTGTGGCAGCCATGGAGGTGTTGAGTTCTTCTTTCACTAGAAAGCAGCCAGCTGTGCAACGCACAGAATGCCCTGAGCTGCGCCTTCTTCAGCATCAGTGTCTGACGAGGCCCCACCCTTCTATGGAAGCTCCAGCCAGTAACTGAGCACAGTGGAGTCCCTCCGGCCTATTTCAGCCCACCTCCTTTATTACCAAATCTTTCTGCAGAGCTTCCCATTGGATTGGCTGACACTTCCTCACATCTGCACTCCACTCTGAGGCATATTTTGTTCAATTCTACTTCCTTTTCCAGGTGTCAGAGCAACATCAGGTAGGTATATAGACTTTTGCTTCCAGTTATGCTTCCACCCCATTTATATTTCTCAGGTGTTACTTCTCAATAAACCTGTTGCAGTCTTAGTCCACCTCAGCAACTGCTTCTTGGAGAACTCAAAATGACAACTGTCTTCTTTTGTCTCCTCGTCCACCCTAGCAAGCATAACCACACCCCTAACTTTTACTACCCTCTGTAGTTTCCTGGGTTGAAACTGGTATCAGTGGAATCATACACTATATAGTCTTTTGTAACTGGTTTATTTTGCTCAATATATTGTTTATGAGATTCACCTTTCTTCTTATAGTTGTAGACTATTCATTATTGTTCATTAGTTTTTTATTGTATGAATATACCATGATTTATTTATCCATCCTCCTGTAGATGGACAACAGGTGTTTCTAGTGCGAGGTTATTATAAATAGATAGACCAAAAAATTGTCTTGGCCCACCTGTTATGTAGTAAGGGGCAGAGCCTTAGGCATTTGCCAGGGCAGGGCAACCCTCATAGGTGTGTTGTAGAGAAAGTGTCCAAAAGGGAACATGCCACTTACTCAGCTCTCGATCACCTTTCACTCACTTCCCCCACTAGCCATAAGCAAATTGGGCCCCCCGGTGCTGATTCCCGGGCAGGTGAGTTTGTGTACCTTCTAGGACCCCGTGGGTCTCTCCAAGGAACTCTTCTGTGAGGCAGGGAGTTTCTCCTGCTGCCACAACCCCCACAGGTTTTTTCGGTCTGAGGTTTTGAGGCTTTATTTCCCCTGCACTGGAACCCTAGGTTGTGAGGTCTAGCTTGCTCCCCAGTTTGTCCTCTGGGTTTATCTGTGCCCAAATGTAGAACCGATCTCTCCTCCAGCAGCTTCCTCTCCCACCTCGTCCTCCAGCTGCCTTTCTGCCCACCCTGTCTGCCCGGCTGCTTGTCTCTGCTCTTCCTACTGGTCTGGATGAATGTTATTTCTTTAACTGTTTGGTTGTCGGACTTCCATACAGTTCAATTTTCTGGCAGTTCTGGTTGTTTTTTTATTTTAAATTTGTTGTTATCCTTCTTTTTGGTTGTGCAAGGAGGCATAGTATATCTACCTATGCCTCCACCTTGGCTGGAAGTCTTGGTGTTGAGTTTTTGTACATATTTTACTATATTTATTTCTATTCAAATATTTATTTAAATATTTATTCTAGATATTTATTCAAATATTTTTTCTGTAGAGTCTTTTGGACCTCCTATATAGTCAATCAAGTTTTCTGTGAATAATTGCAGTTTCAGTTCTTCTATTTCTACAATTATAACAATATCTTGCTTGTTTGTTTTTGTTTTACAATGGTACAGTACTAGTACTAATACAATGTGCAGCAGTACTAATGTGGTAATAACAGACATCCATTTCTCATTCTCAACCTTAGGAGAAAACATTTCAGTAATTTATTATTAAGTATGATGCTTGGTAGATTTTTGTAGGTAACCTTTCAAAAATTAAGGAAACTATTCTTATCATATATAAATGTTGAATTTTATAGATGCTTTTTTGCATCTATAGACATTATACCATAATTTTTCTTCTTTTGTTTATTAATTAATTTTATTTTTTTAATTGTTGTTCAAATACATTTGTATCCATTTTCACCCCACCATGCCCCCCACCACATCCATCCCTACCTCCCACCCTGGAACCCACCCCCTTTGGCTTTGTCCATGAGTCCTTTATACATGCTCCTTGATGGCCCTTCCCCTATTATTCCCTATTATCCCTTTCCCCCTCTTGTCTGCTTACTGTCAGTTTGTTCTTTATTTCAATGTCTCTGGTTGCTTGTTTGTTTCGTTAAGTCATTGCTAAGTCATTTGCTAAGTCATTGACTTAGACCTTAATTTAAAATTATAAACTTTTATGACTTTAGTTTCATTCCACTAATCCTGATATTTTCTAATTCGACTTTTTGTCTAATTATCTAATTTCTTCCTTATTTTCCTTTTAAACGTTGCCCTCTTGTCTGGTTACTATCAGTTTGTTCTTTATTTCAATGTCTCTGGTTGCTTGTTTGTTTTGTTGATTAGAGTCCACTTATAAGTGAGATCATATGGTATTTCTCTCGCTACTAATTTATTTTCTAATGGCAAGCCAATTTTTTTTTATCAGGAGTAAGATCTTTTCTATTGTTGTATTCCATACTAATATTTTGTTTAAAATTTTTGCATTTATGATTACAAAAAAAGAGTCTGTTATTTTTTTCTTTTAAGAGTCTTGCCAGTTTTAATATGCAGATTATATTAGATTCATAAATGTTTCTTTTTCCTAACTTCTGAGATAATTTGGGTAAACTATTTGCCTTAAAATTGTAGAAAAAAATTACTATTGAAACTATCTGGATCTCATGCTTTCTTTGCAGGGAAATTTATAACAATGGATTCACTTTCTTTAATAGATTTATAATTATTAAATTATCAGCTTCTTTTTGTGTCAACATTGGTAATTTGCTTTTCCAAGAAATTTGTTCATTTCAAATACTGCTGTCAAGTTTGTTGTTGGAAAGTTTTTAAATTATAGTTCATCATTAATTTTGTATTATATTTAGGGTTTGATTCATGTATTTTTTATTACTGTTATTGGAAATTTATGTTTCCCCCCCTTTATTGAGGGGGAATTCTTTCTAGGAAGTTATTTAATTAATCTTTTCTAAGAACTGACTCATGACTGTTGATTTTCTCTACTGTAGTTATTTCCTCTATTTCCTTATATCTGTATTTCTAATTTTATTTTATATTCTTCTACTTTATTTGATTTGATTGGCTGTTCATTTACCAGCTTCTTAAGGTGAAATATTAAGTCATTGACTTAGACCTTATTTTAAAATTATAAATTTTTATGACTTTAGCTTCATTCCACTAATCCTGATATTTTCTAATTCAACTTTTTGTCTAATTATCTAATTTCTTCCTTATTTTCCTTTTAAACCATGAGTTATTTAGGAGTGTGTATTTATGAATGTTTACATCTTTTCTAGGAATAGTGTTGTTAGTCATTTCTAGTTTAATTCTGTTGTGATAAGAAAACTCAGTCTGAAGTATTTCAGTTTTCTTGATATTTACTGAGAGTTTTTTCTTGGTTCACTATATGTTATATATTGATAAATATTTGTATACTGGAAAAGATCTATATTTCCACCTGTTGGGGTTAATGTTTGTTTATATCAACTAAGTAAGATGGTTTATCGTATTATTCAAATATTTTTTATCCTGTTTTTCAACTATTTGTTTTACCAATTACTGACAGAATGGTATTAGAGCTTCCAACTATGGAACTGTGTTTGTCTCTTTTTTCCTTTAGTTTTATGTGTTTTTCTTTTATGTATTTTGAAGTTTTGTTATCTGGTGCATATGCATTTGTGATTTTTTATGTCCCCTTGGTTACTTGACTCCTCTGCCATGAAATTTTCCTTTTATCTCTGATAATACTCTTCAAGTCTACTTTTGGAATTAATGTAGTCATGACAATTTTCTTTTTTCTTTTTAAATTTCATTAATTTATTTAAAGAGAGGGGAAGGGAGGGTAAAAGAGAGGGAGAGAAACATCAATGTGTAGTTGCCTCACATGTGGCCCCCACTGGGGACCTGGCCCACAACCCAGGCATGTTCCCTGACTGGGAATTGAACCAGCAACCCTTTGGTTTGCAGCTCACACTCAATCCACTGAGCCACACCAGCCAGGGGTATGGCAATTTTCTTATTGCCATACTGTTTTCATACTGTGTGGTTTTATATTTATTTCCATTTATCTCTTAAATGAATCATTTAAAGAATACTCATAGTTAAATCTTTTTTATACAGTCTGACAATCTCTGATTTTTACATAGACGCTTCAATCATTTTATATGTAGTTCAATTATTTCATTATGGCTACCATTTTGCTATTTTATCTCTTTGAATATCATTTTGTGTGGTTTTCTTTATCTTATTTACTGTTTTCTCTTTTTAATCACATACATTGTATTTATTATTGTTATTGCTTTTAATGTATTTTTTCTCTAAATGCATTTGTTTTTCTTTTACGATTTGTTTTAAAAGTTCGCTGGTTCAGCCTCAACTCTTGATTTTGCATATTTCATCTCTGAAAGCTTTGTAGTATTTGTGGGGCTCTTGGGTCTTTACACTGTACAATGATTTCTTTTTCTGCTGCCTTAGGTGTTTACTCCTGTGATATGGGTGTTTTACCTGCATTTTACTTATGTTTCAGTCCTTCTTTATTTATCCTCTTTCCCACCTAAGAATTTAATGCTGGTTCTATTGTTATTACTTTGAATGAAGCCAATTACTTGGTAAAGATTCAAGTTGTTTGCAATAGAGGTATTGAAATGAGTCAGTTAGTTTCTTCTTGGAATTTCTGTTGCAAGTCCCTCCATAAATCTGTTATTTCCTGTGTTCTAGCAACTTTCTTCTAGTTGTTATTGTTGTTGGTGTTCAAGAGGCTTACTGACAGTCATTGGCTGACAGTGCTCTGGCAATCTGTTGATACCCTTTTCTTTGATCCTAGTTTTTTACCCTCTAAGGGCTCCCAGAGCTGGCACAATGAGCACAAAGAACCTGATCAACACTGTTTCTCCTTCTGCTCCACTCCCTGTGCATTCTGCGGTCTCAAACAAGATCTCTAACAGGGTTTTACCATTCTCTCACGTGATACACACAGCTCCCTAGTTCTTGCCTCTCTAATCAAGGGATATTTGTGTAGTCCATTTGTGACAATGCTCTTTAATTTTAAGAAAAGTCTAGAAACAGAGGCCAAATATCATCTTTTTTCCTGCAGTTTTGTCCACATTTTATAGTATTGCAAGTATGCTTTGAGTTCCTGGAAAATAAGTAAATAAATACATTTTTAAGATTTATTATTTTCCACAACTTTCAAAGAAAAGGAATGCCAAAAAAAAAAAAAACCCTCCCACTTTATTCTGCTGTATTTAACTAGTAGTCCAGCCAGTACTTTCTGAGGCTTTCAGTGTATAGTGAACCTTTCAGATGAAGATTTGTGATACTTCCTCTGCACTTCAGGTGCTTTAGGATTTTGTGAATCCTACAGTACCAATTTTACTGAACAATGAATAATTCCTTCAACTCAAGCATTACCTATTAAAAGAGACAGTGTTGTATTGAGTTTAATGTGATGGTTTTGAAGTTATATAAGTCTAGGTTAAAATGTTAGCTCTACCACACACTTGTTGTATGATAACTGAGAACTTGCTTAATTTCCCTCTATCCTAATTTCTCTTTCTGTTTGTTGGTGATGAAAATACTTACCACACAGTAATATGGTAAGTTTAAATGAGATAATGCAGACATAACAATTGGTGTATAGTTATTGCTGAATAAACAACAATTAGGATTATTCTAGATATAGATGTTTGATAGACTCAGATTAGGATATTAATTGTCATAAAGTAATATTGCAAAATTCTGCCTTTCATAATCCTTGGTTAGAAGTAGAATATATATGTACCTCTCCCCATGCAAGTAAAATTATT
This sequence comes from Tonatia bakeri, assembly GCA_004024845.1. NCBI lineage: Eukaryota > Metazoa > Chordata > Mammalia > Chiroptera > Phyllostomidae > Tonatia > Tonatia bakeri. The sequence goes on from PVIA01000066.1 coordinate 460,185, forward strand.
TTGCTGGAGAAACAACAACAAAAATGATTAGAAATATTTCCTATGCCTTGTAACCAATATCTGAGCTTACTGGGAGTGAAGTTTTGCTCATGGAAGTCTATACCAGCTGGTGCCATGTTATCTTTTGTCTTGTCTATACCCTGACCTTTCAGCTTTATAACTTCCAAATGTTTGTTGTATGAGAACTGCCCTTTTAAAATTGACACAGTGATTAAAATTTAAAATGAGAGCCGAGACTCTTCTCCAATAAACAAGCTGGATCTGAGCATACATCTGTCCAGCAAAAATCTTCTAAGCAAGCAGACACACATCTCTTTGCTTGTACTGAAAAAGTAAAGGTGACATTCATACCATTCAATAATTTTTCTCTCCATCTGTTTATTCAATGGTGAGATTTAAGCTGGCAAATACCACACACACATTGATACTGCTCCTAAGCTATCTTTCAAATATTCAGCTATTAAATGGATATATCCAGAGTCTCGACAACATAAATTTCTTATAAATTTTAGTTTCTAAAAAACACCCCTTGAAAAAGAGAAGAATCATGAAAGCAGAACCTCCCGCACTCCAGCAGTTCATCTTGCTAACAGACCTCCCAGTTTCAAAGATTCTAACGTTGTTCTAACTGCTTTCCTCACTTCCAAATCATATATATAACTTTCTTTACATCTGAGTAGAAATGAGTTGTAACTATTCAAAACTATTTTTCTCAGTAACCACACAGAAAAAAATCCCCAAAGCATAATAGAATACTCACAGTAACTCCATCTTTATGCTATCCAAAGAGCATAGAGATTTAGAGGACTAATTTCTATAACGATATCTTTTATTTAAATATAATTAAAATCAAGTTAGATGTAAACCAGGCACAGGGATTTTAATTTTTCATTTCCTTTATCTTGCTTTCCTCTATGCAAATTCTAGTCACAGTGGCCATCTTGTTTCTTGAACATGCGAAGGTAGATTTTGACTAGTTTTTAGGACATTTATCACCAGCTGATCCCTCTCCTTGGAATATTCTTTCAATATTTTTATATAATTGACTTTCTCAATTCAAAAATTGCCTCTTCAAGAGCACTTTCCCAGTTGTTACTCTTAACCCAGTGCTCTGTTTTATTTTTCTTCAGAGCACGTAACAGTGCACTTACAAATGCTCCTTGACTTACAGCAGGGTTACATCCTGACAAACCCACTGCAAGTTAAAGATGTGGTCAGTTGAAAATGCATTCAACCTGCTGAACATCATAGCTTAGCCCAGCCTACTTTAAAGGTGCCCAGAGCATTTACATTAGCCTACAGTGGGCAATTACCTCAAGTTTCATCTGAAGAAAGAGTAACTGCCTTTCTCTTCTCACCAGAAGCAGGAGACACAGATGAGCGGTTTACAGACATGGTGGGATGTGAAAACATAAAGATAATATTTAAAAAATGCTGGCAACACAGGGTACTGCAGAGTATTGGTTGTTTACCCTGGTGGTCTTGGCCCTGAAAGGGAGCTGCACTGGCTGCCTCTGTCGAGCATTGCAAGAGTATCATACCGCATATCCACCGCCGGAAAAGACCAAAATTCAAAATTTGCAAGTATGGCTTCTATAGAGTGCCTGTCACTTCCACACCATTATAGAGTTGAAAAATTGTAAGTTTAAACCATAAGTCAGGACTGTCTGTATTTTTTTTTAAATAAAAACATTCTCCCTCTACTAGAATGTACTCAACCTGAGTGAAGGGGCTTCTGTTTTCATTATTTCCCTTTATGTAAAGAAGTACTTGTAATATAGTAGGTGCTCAGTAAATACTTGGTGAATAGATAAATGGATGAATTACATTTGCCAACCAGACTTCAGGTTTTTCCTAAGCTTACTTTATTGAAGTTTAATTGCAACACCTTTTGTTTTAAGTGGAGGTCTAAGCTAATCACTTTAAATCATGGTGACCACACTTAATTCATCTGTGTTCTGCTTTTCAGGTAAATAAAAGGTGTTTTTTTTTTTTTAATTTTCAAAGCCTAAGTCTTACTCATGTGTGAGGAAAAGAACATAAGAACATTGACATCACTGGGTAAAATAAATTTGACTCCCTTCACTCTCTAATTGTTCTAATTGTCATTTTCCTGTGGGAGACAAAACGCTTATTGCATCTGCACATGCCAATTTAGAATATTTAAACATTTAAATGTTTGAGTAAAAATAATAATAATTATCATTTAGGAATCTACAAAAATCCTGAGAAGATAGGAAAGTCTCTGCACTTTGTAAATGTTTCTTGTTATCAAACCCTGACACCATTTGGGTGCTTTAGGAGAGGACACCAATTGTTAAAAGTTAAGGGGTATAAGGGGCCTCAAAATCATCCAGTCCAAGTAGTCTTTCAGTGTCTTCACCTTCTGTGTAAGATTTCTTCCAAGTGATTGTCTTGTGAGACTATGCCTGGCCGCCTTTATTAGGATTGATGATTTTAGATAGTAGATTCTATTTTTGAACACTTTTGATTGTAAAAAATGTCTTATGTTAAATGGTTAAATGTTTTTCTGAGGAGTCCTTCAATTGATTACATTTATATTACATGGCACATACTGAACAATTTTATTTCCAATTACCAAAATAATTTTCCTTGGATATTCCTATTATGAAAATAATAAAGGCTTATTATCAAAATTCAAATAATATAAAAAGATACAAAATAAACATTATCTCTTCCTCACTCCACCTTAGTCCTACTCATCAGAAGTCACCACTATCAAAGTTTTCTTGGTGATCCTCTGAGAAAATTCTCACTTAAAACATATATCTACTGATACAGATAGAAATTATGTAGATTTTAAACTATAAGTTAGGGTATAAAATGTACACTATTCTGATCTTTTTATTTTACAACTGAGTCCTATTACCCATGAAAATATAGACATCTATTTCATTCATTTTATTAGTTGCAGAGTATTTCATTGGAAAAATACTGATTGATAAGTTTCCATCTTGATGTAAAATATGTGCAATTTTTCAAAAAGGATTTGTTGGATCATTTTTTAATTTATTTCCAAGCAAGAATTTTGCTCTTTTTAGAAACAATTAACTAGTACTGTATTCTGAAATGATATAACACAATTACTTTTTTTAAAGTTTCATGGCAAGTCTTCTCTCTTTGACAGAAGAATGAAATAATCATGTTGTGCCTGAGATGCAAACTTCTTTCATTTTTAGAAAAACAAGATGATATTGTCAACATTGAAATGGTTAATACCATTAAGCTTAGCAAATGCGTGATATATATATATATCATTGGGAAAAATATCATGTTTTTATAGTAAAATTATAAAAGATTCATTGTTTGAGAAGTGACTTTTTTATTTTATTGGATTTCAAGATAAACGTCTAAAAATGCATCCACTTTTATAATTCTACAATAAAAAACTTTTTAATTTTAAATAACTTTAAAAGTTGCAAATATAGTCTAGAGAGTTCACACATAGTTTTTCAGTTTTCACCTTACATCACTTTCAGTCCCACAATCCAGTTAGGATCTCACATAACATTAGTTGTGTCCCCTTGAGTCTTCTCCAACCTGGTACCATTCCTTGGTCTTCCCTTGTCATTCACAATTTGTCACTTTTCATGACTACTGGTCAGCTGTTTTATAGAATGTCTTTTAATTTGGTCTTGTCTGATATTTTCTCATTATGAGAGTGAGATTATGTACATATTTTGGCCACAAAGTGGCATAAGTGATGTGTCCTTTTTACTGCATTATAACAAGGGGAAATTATTTTCATAGACATTAAAACATGTGGTGTTAACTTCGATCACATGGCTAGGGTGGTGGTCACCAGGTTTCTCCAGTGTAAGTTTACTATTTTTCTTTGTAATGATAAGTATTTTGAGGGAGATGTTTTGAGTTTACGCAAATGTTCTGTTTCTTCTCAAACTTTTAGCCACTGCATTTTTCCTCCACCATGTATCTTGCTTGCAACAATTATGATTATGATATTTACCTAATGATCATTTTGCATTTCCTTCAGTTTTTCTACATTTATTAATTAGAATTCTTGTGTAAAAAGGAGCTGCTACTTCCTTTATTTATTTACTCAATTAGTCATTTATATCAATTTGGACTCATGGATATTTATTTTATTCTATAGGTTATAATCTAATAGTATCATTATTTATTTTGTTCTTCAAATTACTACACATTTGGTTATTGGGAACATAACAAAATATTAGAGATTGGGTGATTTAAACAACAGAAATCAATTTCTCACAATTCTGGAGGTTGGAAGTCAAATATCAAAGTGTAGGCAGCTTTGATTTCTCCCAAGAACACTCCCCTTGCCTTGCAGATGACCGACTTCTCATCATGTCCTCACACGGCCTTTTTTATGTGCATGCACACCACTGTGTCTCTCTCCTCACTAGGACCCCACCTAGGGCCCCACCTTTATGACCTCACTTAACCTGAATTACCTCCGTAAAGGTCCTATCTCCAAATAGAGTCTAATTGGGAGTTAGAACTTCAACACATGAATTCAATGCATAACAGTGTGAAAGGGCAATGACAACACTCTCACACTCTTCACTCCCTTCAGACATTTTTATTTCAAGCAGAGTCATTCTCTGAGTCCTTCTGGCCCTGCTGATTATAGGGAGACTGCATGATGTGAAAAATTAAAAGGTGTTGGTACCTACTCAGAAGACTTTCTTGATTTGATACAAACTCCATTAGATTCAGCAGTTCTCAGTCATAGATTGTGGTTTTGCTATGCCTCCATATTTTTATTGTAGATGGAGTTTTCTCCTCTGATTTCCATTTTCTTTGTTGTTTTTAGTTGGCTTTAAGAAGAGTGGGGCGAGATGCCTTTATTTGGCCATTATCTTTAATTACAGGTGAACTAAGTTATTCATCATTATCTTTAATATTATGGAAGTTCTAAAGAGATAACTGTGGATATTAATGGAGATTACATACTAAAAAATTTAAAATTTCTTTTAGATATTTGTGTTCAATATAATAATAATTAAATTAAGAACTACCAACATTGATTGAACTCTTATTCTATGCCAGGTATTTTGCTAAGTATCCATAAAGAAAATCCAATTTACTCTTCTAACCACCCTAAAACAGACATAACACTATTATATTTTACAAATAGGAATACTTGTTCAAGGCTACCAAAGTGATAAATGTTAGAACTGAATATTAAAAAAGGTCCTACCTAAATCACATACTCTCAATCCCAATTTTGTAGAGATTATCTTCACGTTCAGAGAAACTTCTCTAGTAAAGAACTATAGAAATGATCCTAAAAGTATAGTCTTGTAGAAATTATCTTTGCAAGAAAAGATACAAGCCACAAAAGAAAGAAGTACAAAAGAAACAATAATAACAACTGAACATACATCAATATTTTATAATACTATTATCTTAACTGATTATTCTATTTCAAATAATATCACTACCATATATGCTAACTCATTTTATAAACATGCTCATAAAATATAGAATAAAAAACACATATGTCATGTCATGGTATAATTTTTCACTTATAAAAGCAACATATTGACTCTACTCTGAGTGTCCTGTTTATTTCATAGTTATTTACTTCTTTATACAGGAAATGAAACCCTGGCACTGGTTACTATACACTAATATTGCCAATACAGACAGATACTGTTTTCTCTCGTGCCCAAATATCTATTAACATGGAGAAAAGCTGGATTATCTGGTACTGAATGTGCAAAAATGAGTTGAGCTTCCTGTGCTGGGTGATTGAATGTATCCTTGGATCAGCCTATCAAGCTTTAATTGAACTACAAATCCAATGGTAATTGGAATAGAACTGTACTCCAAAAGCAAAATATTCTAAGCTTTAGTTAATGAATAGATGTGAGTGGAGACCTCTGCTTACATTAATGGCATCCTTTGACTAAGATATAAAAACTATGGCATTGTAGTATTTAAAATGAACAGTTATGTAATAATTAGGCAGTAGCCACTTTGTGCTCAATGAATGAGACTAGAAAAATAAAAGGTAACATTAGAATATTTTAAAATAACTTAAGTCCTCATCTCTATTTTATGTTCTTCAAGGCTATATATTTCTTTACACATGTTAATGCATTATTAATTAGTAGTTGCTAAATATTTATTTTATTTGTATGTATGAATGTTTGGTCTTTGGAGGAAGTGGATTAGTGGATGAGGTATATAATATATTCCATTCATTGTAAAAATTATATTAGTTGATATGAGGTATGTTTACAAAGTAAGAGGATGTATATGAGTTAGTGCTTCAATTGTTACTTGTCAACATTTTCATCTGTTATGTTGAATGAACTCATTGGGTTAGAATTACCAAAATTAGTTAAGCCACAGGCAAATTTGCTTACCATTGTCACCTTGACAAGGTTTGCAAGCTGTGAAGTTTATTTCAGAAATATTTTTAAAGTGTTATTATTTAAAATATTTACATTTACTGAAAAGAGAACCAACTATATGGGAAACATATTTGCCAATGACACTTTGGACAAGGGTTTGATCTGCAAAACATATAAAGAACTCACATAACTACACACCAAGAAGACAAAAAATCCCAATTAAAAAATGGGCAGAAGACTTGAACAGACACTTCTCCAAGGAGGACATACAGAGGGCCCAGAAACATATAAAAAGATGCTAAGCATCACTAGCCATTAGAGAGATGCAAATTAAAACCACAATGAGATACCACTTCACACCAGTCAGAATGGCCATCTTAAACAAATCAACAAACAAATGTTAAGGAGGATTCAGAGAAAAGGGAACCCTAGTGCACTGTTGGTAGGAATGCAGACTGGTGCAGCCACTGTGGAAAACAGTATGGAATTTCCTCAGAAAACTAAACATGGAACTGCCTTTTGACCCAGCAATACCACTGCTAGGATTATATCCTGAGAACCCAGAAACACCAATCCAAAAGAACTTATGCACCCCAATGTTCATAGCAGCACAATTTATAATAGCCAAGTGCTGGAAACAACCTAAGTGCCCATCAGCAAATGAGTGGATCAAAAAACCATGATACATTTACACAATGGAATTCTATGCAGCAGAGAGAAAGAAGGAGCTCCTACCCTTTGCAACAGCATGGATGGAACTGGAGAGCATTATCCTAAGTGAAATAAGCCAGGTGGTTTATATGGGACAAATACCATATGATCTCACCTTTAACTGGAACCTAATCAACAAAATAAAAAAGCAAGCAAAATATAACTAGAGACATTGAAAGTAAGAACAATCTGGTAGTAACCTGAGGGGAAGTGAGAGGGGATAATGGGGGGAAGGGTTTTCAGGAAATACTATAAAGGACACATGGACAAAACCAAGGGGGAGGATAAAAGCAATGGAGGGAGGGAGGTTTGGCTAGGATTTGGGGGGCAGTGGGGTGAAAATGCAGACAACTGTAATTAAACAAGAATAAAATAATTAAAAAAAGAAATATGAATAAATAACCAAACAATCCTAAAAAATATATTTACATTTACAAATGCACATGAAATTAAAGATAAATGTGACTTAGTAGATCAAAGTGACAAAGTTATAGAGAAGGAGTAGTTATGGTGCGCTGCTAGGCATTGGGGTGGGAGAGAAGATGGAGAGGTGTGTGACTATAAAAGGTGGCATGACATCTTCATGTGTTGTAATTGCTTTGTATCTTGAATGTGATATTAGTGGTAGAAATCTACACATGTAATACACATGTTCCAAGTGACACATGTCATAAAATGGCACAGACATGTTGCATCAATGTCAAGTTTTTGGTCATGATAATTATATAAGATGTGGTCATTGGGAGAAACTGGGTGAATGACACACAGGACCTCTCTACTATTTTTGCATTTTCTTATAAATGTGTAACTATTTCAAAGTAAAAGTATAAAAAATGATTTAGCAGAGTTAATACTGACTTGTACAATAGTTGTATGTGTTCCCTCACCATTTATATTTAAATCTTTTCTACAATTCTAGTTTGAATGACGCTATTTACAAGCTGTGCATATTTGGGCTTTTGACAAGCAGTTGCAAGTGGCATATAAACTCATCAAATGCATCGTATACTCAGTGTTTTTAAGTGATGAACACATGGCATTCAATCTGATATTTTTCTTTGGAGGGCAGGATTTCTCAAGTGTTTTGATGGAAACACTGTTGTGACACTTGCTCCTTTCTACCTTTATTGCAAATATGGCTTTATATATTTCACCAGTGCAATAAAAAATGTGAAATACTGGAGTTGTCCTGATTTTATATAGTTTCTCTGTGATGTCAACTATACTCTGAAGTCATATTATCAATATTCTGTTATCCGCAGTTTCTTTCTTGCGTCCCTGCATATTATACTTAGGTGAGTGGTGTAGATCTTCCTCATAATGCATAATTAATGCCAGAAGACACACTGCTGATATCTTTCTATACATATCTAAAAGTGGGTGAGACAGATATTAGAGTTTTCTTGCCCTGTCTGTGTCTGTCAATGTTAGGAATCGTTTGCAGGTGATCCATCCATCTTAATGTTCCCATTTTCATTTCCATATCCTTAAAAACTAGTGAAATTGCACATTTTAACATTTATTTCCATTTGCATTTCCTTTTTAAATTGCCTCTTTGTAGTAATTTGCCTTTTTTTTCTTTAGATAATATTTTTTTCCCAATGGACTTAAGGAGCTGCTTCTGTCTGTTAATGTGGAGCTTTTGTTGTATATGTTGCAAATATTCCTTGTAGTGCATCTTCTGTGGGAGGAGAAAAATCATGGTGTGTTCAAGGAATTGAAAAAAAAAAAAAAGAAGCAAGCCTGGTGTGATTGATGCACGGAGAGTGAAGGGGAGCAGTGGCAAAGAACATCAGAGATATAGAAACAGAGGCTGTATAAAGACTTTTAGTTTCTATTCTAAAGCAGCCATTGAAATGTCTTAAGTTGGGCATGCAGTTGGGATGAAGTATGGAAATGACAGTGGTGTTGTAATTGAAGTTTATCATAAAACTATTTTAAATAAAACAATCTATTGAAACTCTTAACAAAAATAAAGGGCTATAGTAAGTAATTAACAAATTTTGAGTTATTGTTAATATGAATATAATGATTACTCTTCACACTGTGCCAGAAGAAGACTCCAAAATCTGTGAAGCTAAATAATTACGCCAATGCCACAGCTATAAAGAACCACAGCTAACTGTTTCTAAGCTACGTCTTATTCTCATTCTGATATCCAGAGTGTGTGCATGTCTGCAGTGAGCAATCTGTGAACGCACAACACAAATCTAGTCACAGGAGTGATCCTGTTACAAAACAAAGCATCAGGAGTATTAAGAACAAAAACTCAATCAAGGTTTGGGCCACTCTCATAGGAGTCATAACAAGTGCATGTGATTGGCTTGTCAGGGGCCAAAAGACTCAGTTACAACAGCATTTACACAGAATAGGGTGGGAAAACAATATTATCCTTGTTATAGAGTTAGTCTGCCAGGGTTTACAAGTGCCACTTTTCAAAATTAAATAATCTACAAACTTTGCGTTCACAAACTGCCCATACTTTGTGGGACCTCCATAAATACTAGCTGACTGACTGACAGATAAACACCTCCATAAACAGATAAACATTTCTAAGTGAATTGCAGCCATATACTAAAAGAGGCAGTATCAGATCTGTGTGTGTAAACTAGAGATTAAATATACTAGAAACATAGCAATAATGCAGTAGTGAAAACATCTTTTTAGTTTGTGAATTCCTTGAATAGGAAATGAAGATAAAGTCCAGTAATTATTAAAATATCCCCTAAATATTGTCATAAAGCAAGCTTGCTCTACAAAAATGGGTGCTTTTCCAAGATTAGGAATTAACCCATTTTTGTAATTTCAAATCTTTATACCAACTATCAATTAATTTGTAAGTAAAGAGGCCAGTGATGTGGTGTGATGTCGTCTTTGAGAAGGAAATATATAAAGAAACAGCTAAGACAAAACTAAATATCAACAAGTGGACATTTGATTATTCTACCTCCTCTCAGTTTTTATTATGCTGAATTCTCACTAAATATCCTCAACTAAATCAATGAGCATATGCCTAATAATTTAACTGAAATGTAGCAACATTTTGACTAACAACCTTGAGTCAAATATATTCTAGTTTTATGAACTTAAGCAAGATTGAACCTTTCTGGGTTCGATATTTTTTCATTTCAACAATGGTAATAATTCATTACATAATTTCTTTTAAAATATTTTTAAAGATATGTGTAATATTTGTTACTATGCTGGTCATATACTGGCTGTAAGTCTAATTTCCTATATTATTTAATAATTAAGAATGATGGTGATGAATTCCCCAGTTACAAAGTTCATTTAGCATCATCCTTCTCGACAATGGGACTGTGGTGGGCAGCTAAGAGACAGGGTGAGACAGTAGTCAGTGGAGGAAAGGACAAGTGCAGCTGAAAGGACGGCACTGCCCTCTGGGTGGACGTAGGCTGCATGTTTGAAATCTGTGAAGTTGCTCGGGCCAGACCCAAAGCAGAAAGTGAAGACCACAGAACTGCCACCAGCTCAGCTTAAGGGGAGGGCAAAGGGAGTCGATAACCTTAACGAAGAGGTAAGAGGAAAGTTAAACCCTGGAATGAGAATATGACCCAGCCTATTTTGTTAAAGTTCAAAAAAAAAAAAAAAAGAATTTTGACGCTGTTGTTATTTCTTTAGGAACTTGGAAGCCCCATTCCTACAGTTATGCAGCCTGTAGATATCCGTCATGTCCCAGAACAGAGAACTTTTTCAGCGGTCACAGTCACTTCCAAGTACTACTTCACTTTCTACAGAGGTTAGAGATTATTTCTAAGAAGAACTATAACAATACAGTGACTTATTTCAAAGGTTAATCTAAGTAGTACGACTTGTGAGTAGCACATTAATAGGGCACTAACAAATATTGTTAATGGGGTAAAAAGTGTCTCCTAAATGTCTAAATCATGTTCTTTCTACAGTCATTCCCTCACTTTTCTTTCACCAGAAATGGGGTTGAGATTGAACAGAAGGTGCAAACCTACTGTACTAGGCATCAATTTGTCACCTAAAACTATTTCTTAGAGTTCTTAATGCTGTAAGAGGCTATTTTTAGACCAAGTTTACTTGAGAAAATTGATATTTAGAGAAAAAAAGTAACAGGTTCTATATTAAATAACAAGTCAGAGGTGGAATTTGAACCTAAAAATGTAGAAAATTCAGGAAGACATGCCATGTTTCTAAGTGAAAAAAAGTTTTATAAGGGTATAAAACAATCCCAATATATAAATATTCAATAAAATCAAAATCAGAATTCCAAGGTATCTTGTTTTACCTGATCAAAATAATTTTAAAAATCTGTATATAAATATAAGAATGTAATTGCCAAGAAATTTTGAAAAGAATATTTGAAAGGAATAACTTACCTTATCAGTTAACAAAACTTATTATAAAACCACAGACAGACAATGTGACAGTGGCATAAGAACAGGTAAATAAATGAATGGCTCTGGCTATAGTTAGCCTCCTAATAATATTACATGCAAAAGTAAATTCCTGAAGGACTACATACCACTATCTATCTCTGCCTTTATCTCTATTACTAACCCTACTCCTGCTATCTTCTGCTATCTGTAGGAAGATCCTGCGTATTAACTTTACTTTTTCTTCCCTACAGTATTAAATTCTCTGGGATCTTTTCCATAGTAAACATACAATTAACAATTTGGTGATTGCAAAATAAATTTTACAATCTCAGTAACCTGTGATAGTATTAAAAATTATTGTGTACCAGGCACACAATAGTGCTTTAGTTTTTAATCAAATTTTATGAACTAAATTGTATAATCACTTCTTTCATAAGGAGCAAACTGAGGCTCATTGGGATTAAGATCACAGGACTGGTAAGAGGTAGAAATAAGTTTCCTGAAGGCAGAGGTGTCTGAATCTGGACTTACACCGCAGCATGTCATTGTTCTATAGGTTCTGAAACCAATAGTTTTAGCTCTTGTGAGGACACCGTATTCATTAGCAGTTTTCAAACAATTCAAGGCATCTTGAAATAACATTATATTCTATAGCCTCATGACAAGGAGGAGCTGTGTCCAGTCCTGGGAGCGAGACAGTGTTCTATTTCTCCGCCTCATTCTTCTAATTTCCTTACACTTGTTGCAAAAGCAAGTGAAAAATACACAAAATACTTAGTAAACACCTTGGTTTTGTAAAGAATATGTGAAAGTGCTGGTTTCATAGATGTTCCAGACTATAATATAATTATTTTAGCTTATTTAATTTTTTCTATTTCATGGAAAACAGTGACCAAATTGAAACTCAGCCTTCAGTTTTGTCTCCTGGTTGAAGCCATGGCAAGAAAAGGCACACCCAACCTTGGTTCCATAGTCATCTGAGCAACTGTCGAAGAGGCATTACTATTAGAAGAGGGGTGAGGGTAAGAAAGGGCGTCAAATTACTAAAGACAGGACATCCTAATTAAAGGAGCTCTCTGTAGAAACCAGAGACAGTATAAACAGAGCCAAAGTGATTATGAAACCTTGTCTCAACAAACGTCAATATTTTAAAAGCTGGTCCTGTAATTAGAATCTTCTTATATTTTGTGTAAGCTCAGGACGCAAAACTCATTGCAGTCATGCTGCCCAGAAACTGAGCTGCTTAGAACAAAAAGACTTGTCCAGGAAATAGAAAATCGGGGTTATAACAGTCCAGATAAGCATATTTATGTAGCTGGACTATCATTTTCTAGTAACGAATGGTAAAGAGATCCACGGTGGCAGTGAGAGAGTCACGCAGAGGGCCTGTTTTATCACCTACCGCCACCGTGTTTTCCAAGCAGCACTCTTGCCACTCCTAACCTGGGCCATCGTCAGTCCTTGCACATGGAAGCAATGAAGGTGTCTCTTAAAGTAAATCACTTGAGGATTTTTATAATCTCAAATAAAATTTTCTAATATTTTTTCTAAGTTTTCCAGGTTTAAGGTTTTAATCTTTTATTATTTATTGTGCAGCGGTTTTGAAGAGCGTGAGGAGCAGCCCTAGTTAAATTGTTGGATGGCAACCTCGGAGCTGCCCAGTGCTCCGTTAACAACTAAGAAGCTCTTTCTTTTTCACATCATTACTGTTCCATCATCCGGTGCTTAAAAATTAACAGCATATAGCTTTTTAAACCTTTGGCTGTTGATCAGTAAAATTGCTGATAATATATTTGAGAGATTGCATGAGAAAGAATGTCTGCATATAAATTTTCTCTTCAACCACCAGAAAGATCACAGGCTTCCATTGCAACTAAACATATTTTCAAGTGTATTTTTTATGATATCAGGATAAAGAAAGTATGTCAATAAAACAAAACAGAATGTATTGCAAACTGAAACTTTGAAAATTGATAAGAAAATATGTAAAAAGGCAAATGCTACGGAATAAAATAAATATTTCTTACTTTTTTTTCCTGAGGATTTGATAAAACAACAAATCATTGCAAACCATTTTTGTAGAAAAAATGAATAAACACAATAAGGGTAAATGTATACTGCTCTTTCTTTTGAAAGTAATAAGCCTCTATTTATTTCTGATATTAAGTAGAGTTGATTTGTGTCTGCCTGTTAAGTTTTAGATATGAGAGTGGTTAGAAAATTCTGAAGCCTGAAAGGGTCTGACCCTCAATGCAGGAAAAATCAAAAGTAGACATACTGAGAATCAATACAAAATGTGATTTCAAAATGTGAAGTCATAAGGTATTGACCAATTATTATTTTTGTATGTTAAGCCCAACGTACATACACAGGGAACAAAGGCAGGAAGAAGCAAAGAAGACAAAAATGAGGGAAGGTAGATAGTAAAGGAAAAGAGTAAAGAAAAAAAGAGGAAGATGAATGATTACCTGTGAGTGTGTGACGAGAACAGAATCAAATGTAAAAAGAGTCTTCTTCCTGTCCTGCTTCTTCAACCCAACACTAGCTGCATTTTTTTTCAGCATTTACAACAAAATACTACATCTATTCTTTTTAAGATAATTATCATCCTTTCTTCTCTTAGACTCTGATTTTGGAAAAGCTTTACTGTAATTTGGATTATGTATGCCATTTGGGCCTTCCATTTATTTGTGGCAGCAAGCACCGAGGAGTGTACTGTTTGTCCTGTAATTGCTGTCTTCCAGGGAGCATTTTGTTCCATTGTGATCACTGAGAACATTTTATTCTCCAAAAGAGATAGCACAGACTGATTCTTCATTTTAAGGACACTCCTTTAAATCCCCCAAGCTTTAAAATATTTAAAATTATCTTTTGAATAATAAAAAGTGGGAAATGAATTGTCAGAACTGAAACACATTTTAAAATTTATTTTGTATATTTCTACTTTTATTTTTGGGAATGAAAGTGTATTATGAAATGTAGCTTGACAGAGAGAACTCTTTTATTATATGCATTAATAATATAAATATGTAGATGGAAATAAATTCAACTGTAGAAACACAGGTAATTCTGAGTCATATATGTATAATAAAACCTTTCTTTATGCAAGTTTCAGCAGCAGCAGTAATAATGCTGATTTTTAAATAAAGAGTATCAGTTCAAGTGTTGCTGGGTTTTTCTTTTTGATAAAAATAATGACTTCAAGTGTTTTATGAATGTTACATTGTTGCTTGCAATCCATCTTTGTGATTTTTGAAAATGAGCAATGGGTGATTAGAATATGCATTTTATTTTAAGTATTTAAGTAATTTAAATTCTAACATTGTCTCAAGGCCCATATGAAGATATCTTAAAGAATTTACTAAAGAAATAAGTTTTCTCTCTCTCCCTCTCTCTCTCTCTATATATATATATGACCTCTCTCTCTCTCTCTCTCTCTCTCTCTCTCTCTCTCTATATATATATATATATATATATATATATATATCTTAGGTGAGAAACAAAGTAGCAGATTATTATAAATGAAGTTAGAGAGTACAAAAATATTCTTCAAAAAATGTGGTTGACAAAAAAATTATAACAGGAATGAACATATGATGAGGCACTGTGATTTTGATTTGAATATAGTTCTTGGCTTCCAGATTGCCAAGTCAAATAAGAGTATATTTCTTATTATATAAGAAAACATTCCAAATCTTACAACAAGGAAAGGTAGGTATCACTATGCAAACAATATGTAAATGATTTTACTAGGAAGAAACCAATTCTCAAGACACAGGCTCTAGATGGGTTTATACAAGTATCTAGATAGACAATTCCTAGATGTTTTGGAGGATGATAAGGGAATATTATCACTTCCCATGACAATTAATTTTCATATCCATTTACAAGCTCATTAAGTAAACCTGTCATATACAGTAGGGGTGTCACAGGTGGGCACAGGTAACCAGGTTCTTAGTGATCATGAACAATAATTGAACTGTAGATGCAGAGAGTTTATAACAGAAAGAGAGAGAGCATAATTATTAAGTGATTGTACGCTCCGCAGCACAAGGGAGTGGGCCTACTCCAAGCAAATAAATAGACCCTCAGTGGCCGGAGGGCCCTCATAGGGTGGATATTTCTTGGCTAGTTTTGGCAGGCTTTTATTGTGCATGTATAAGTAGTTACATTACTTTTAAGTTACTGTGCATGTGGCGTCCCATGATTTTCCTTCTGCACAGGTGTAGCCATGATTTACCATGATTCAGAGCTTTTCCAGAAAGCAAGGAGCGGTGGGGGGTGGAGGAGAGGTGCTGTGCACCTGGTCTTAGAACAGGGTCTCTCTGTCCTCTATCAATGTCCTCTGTCTTAGCTGTGCGGCGCCTCCGGAGTTTCCTCACTCCAATCTCCTGCCTCAAGGGCAGCAGCACCTTTTTGCACTTGCAGTTCTCTGCCTGAAATGCTCTCCTTCTCTGCTACATTTCCATAGTTCCTACTCATCTTTAAGTCTCATCACAAAATTCAGTCTCTAAATGGAAGATTTCTCTCAGCCTTTAAGCTTTCTTATAGCACCGCAGTATGGTGCTTGTCACTGTGTTGTTACAGTTGATTGACTTCTCCCCACTATCCCACGAACTTCCTGAAAGCATGGAATATCTTAGTTAATATTTTATTCCCAGCACCTGAAGAGGTTTTTTGACACCTAGTAAACGCTCAATAAATCTTTGATGGATGGATGAATGGATGGATGAATGAGTAAATTAGAGTTGTACTGGGGAGTCTTGTCATCAATGAATGGGTTGAGAAAGTTGAGTGAGATAAAGGGAAAGAGGAAAAGACAGCAATAGGTATGGAGAGGGATGGGTGTGACTCGGCCTCAGAGCTCAGATTTCAAATGCTTCCTGGAGCAGTTTCCTATCATTCAAAGTCAGCATGGATATTGATTCTTATGAGTAGAGTTTGTGAGGGATGAGAAAGAGTTTGGTTTAATACCATTTCCAAAGCTCAAGCTGCTATGTACTCAAAGGCTGAAGGAGAGAACCAGAGAAAATCTTGATACAATTCTATTCTATAAAATGAAAATTTCAGGCATTCATTTTTAACACTGTCTTCATCATAGTTGCCTTTGAGGAAGGCAATTTATATTTAGCGAGAACTGCTATTAATTAATATTCATGGGCATAGCCTTTCTTTCTGTTTGTTCTGATGTTCCAAAATTGCAAGGAAAAAAATGTCTGCCATTTAATTATATTAAATCAGATATGTGAACAACAGAATTCTGGCGTCAAGGACTATATCAGCAAATTGTGCCAATTAGAATCACACAGCAAATACCATGCACTTTCCTTTTGCATTAGTGACTTTTAAATCATATAGTGGCATAGTAACAAACACAGCTAGCATGGTATGACTGTCACATTTTCCACACATTCATTTTTAGCTACTTTGCCTTTTAAAGAAAACATACAGTATGCTGTAGGCCTACACATAAAATGCTTCCCAAAATATAAGAGATAATTATACACTTAAGAAGTAATATGCAAACACTTCTCTTCAGATAATTATGAGCACTTATTTTTCCACACTGGAAGCCAGCCAAGAAGGGAAAACATGCTGCACTTTGGGAAGTCATCCATTTTTAATAAATGAGGCAGTACCCTATTCAATACTGCAAGAAAGTTATCAGATTTCTTGTGATCAAATAAACAATCAAAAGTGAAAGGATATTCCAAAATAACAGTCAATATCCACCACACAGGGCCCCACTAAAAAGCAATCCTATGAAGAAACAATTATCTGCTACAAGAATAAATGTTGGTAGTCATCAAGAAACATTCCATTTTTAAGACTCTGAAGTTATATATGTGTGTGTGTATATATACACACTAAAGATACATATATCTTCCTTTCTAAATATATATTTAAAGTGCTAATTGATATGGTTTGATTAAAATCTACCCTCTAGCAAGCCATTTTTATTAGCTCCATTTTTTCTTTAATTCTCTTTATGTTTTGCCTTTTCTGGGCTTAAGTTTTTTCATGATTCTATGTTATCTCTTGTATTGACTTATTATTTGTATATTTATAAAAATTTACAGTTGTCCTAGGAATTCTACTATATGTGTGTATGTGTACATCTCTGCATACGTATATACAGTATATTTCTAAGTTTATTTTCAAATAATATTACACCACCTCACATGTAGCAAGGAGCCAGTTTCTGCCCCTCATCCTTTATCATTTTTGTCATACATTTTAACTTCTACTTATGCTATAAACACAGTGCACCATTGCCATTTTTACCTCCAGTGATCTTTAGAGCAGTTAAACTTAAGAAAAATTTTAATTTACCTTAATTTATTCCCCTTCCAATGTTCTTAATATATTGTATAAATCTAAATTTTTATATTCATTTTGATTGAATAAAATAGTCTTTCCTAAATAGTCTGCTAGCAATAAATTTCATTTTTTGTTTAAGAAAAAAATTATTTCTCCTTAATTAAAAAAAATTTTTAGTCCTCACCCAATTCTTTTTACTGATTTTAGAGAGAGAAAGAGAAGGTGAGGGACAGACATCAATGTGAGAGGGAAACATAAATTGGTTGCTTCCTGGACAAACCCTGACTGGGTATCAAAACAGCAAGCTAAGTATGTGTCCTGACTAAAGGTTGAACCTGAAAACTTTTGGTGCATGGGATGATGCTCCAACCAACTGAGCCAACTAGCCAGGGCTATTTCTCCTTAATTTGTAGATGATATTTTACTCTGGGTATAGAATTATAGATTGACAGACTTCTTTTAGTACTTGAAAGATATCAGTCTATTGTGTACATTCTTGCATAGTATCTAATGAGAAGTCTGCTGTAATTCTACCATTTCTCTGTAGTTAACAGAGAAATTCTTTCCCTAACTGTAAGATCTCTTTATTTTTGGTTTTAGCAATTTGAATATGATATGCATGAGTGTCCCCTCCCACCTCTCACAAACTCATGCTTTTTTGAGCTTCTTAATTGTGTGATTTTGGAAAATTCTCTGCCATTATTATTGTATTTCATTATTTTGGCCCCATTCATTATCTTTACCTTCTAAGATTCTAATTATTCATATGCTAGAATGTTTGATATTGTTCCACAACTTATGGATGCTACTCCTTTTTTCTCTTTATCTCTTCGTATTTCAGGTAATTTTTATTAACTTATGTCTGAGTTCACTGATCCCTTTCCTGGTTGTGTAAAGTGTACTAATGAATCAGTCTACTAAGGCAGTCTTTCTCTGTTCTTGTGTTATATATTTCTATAATTGCCATTTAACTTTTACAGTTTCTACTTCTTTCATGGATATATCTACCTGATCTTATATATGCTCTACCTTTCATTCAAAGACTTTAACATGCTAATTATAGCTGTTTAAAATTATTTGTCTGATATTTCCAATTTCCATGTCATATCTGAGTCTGATTCTGACAATTGCTTTGCTTTTGAAAGTTATTTTTTTTCATTTTCATATACTTTGTAGTTTTTTAAAGCTGTATATATTTCATGGAATAACAGATACTGAGATAAATGCTTTTTTATAGTTGTATATGTTATGCCTAACTTTATGGTAGGTTTTAGGGTAAATTGTGTTAATATACTGAGTAGGTAGGCTGGATTTGCAATTTATTTCACAGGCTTCAATTTTCTCTAGTTATAAGGTGTGCACAGTTTTCTAAGACTTTTTCCCCCTCAATATTGTCTCCCCAGAGAGAATACAACTCTCCATCTGCATCTCATTGATTTTTTTATTGTTGTTCAATTACAGTTGTCCCCCCATTACTCCCATTACTCTCCTCCACCCTACCCACCTCCACCTCCCACATTCAATCCTCCTCCTGCACCATTGTCTTTGTCCATGCGTCCCTTATACATGTTTCCTGACAATCCTTTCTCCTTCTTTCTACCATTATCCCCTTACCTCCTCCCCTCTGGTCACTGTCAGTTTGTTCTTTATTTCCACGTCTCTGGCTCTATTTTGCTCACTTATTCATTTTGTTGATTAAGTTCCATTTATAGGTGAGATTATATGGTATTTGTCTTTCACTGCTTGGCTTATTTCATTTAGTATAATACTCTCCAATTCCATCCATACTGTCATAAAGGGTAGGAGTTCCTTCTTTATTTCTGCTGTGTAGTATTCCATTGTGTAAAAGTCCCACAGTTTTTTGACCCACTCATCTACTGATGGGCACTTAGGCTGTTTCCAGCACTTGGCTATAGTAAATAATGCTGCTATGAACATTATGGTGCAAAGGTTCTTTTGAATTAGTGATTCAGGATTCTTAGGGTATAATCCTAGCAGTGGAATTGACAGGTCAAAAGATAGTTCCATTTTTAGTTTTCTGAGGAAATTCCATACTGTTTTCCACAGTGGCTGCGCTAGTCTGCATTCCCACCAACAGTGTACTAGGGTTCCCTTTTCTCTACAACCTCTCCAACACTTGTTTGTTCACTTGTTTATGACTAGTATGAAGTGGTATCTCATTGTGGTTTTAATTTTCATCTATCTGATGGCTAGCAATGTTGAGCATCCTTTTATATGTCTCTGCACTCTCTGTATGTCCTCCTTGGAGAAGTGTCTGTTCAGGTCGTTTGCCCATTTTTTAAATTGGATTGTTTGTCTTTCTGGTATGTAGTCATGTGAGTTCTTTATATATTTTGCAGATTAAACCCTTGTCCAAGGTATCATTTGCAAATGTTATCTTCCCATAGGGTTGGTTCCCTTTTCATTTTGCTGATGTTTTCTTCAGCTAAGCAGAAGCTTTTTAATTTGATATAGTTCCATTTGTTTATTCTTCTCTTTATGTCTCTTGCTCTAGGGGACATTGGTGAAAATATTGTTGCTTGGAATATCTGAAATTTTCCTGCCTATGTTCTTCTCTAGGACTTTTATGGTACCACAACTTATATTTAAATCTTTTATCCATCTTGAGTTTATTTTTGTGTGTGATATAAATTGGTGATTGAGTTTCATTTTTTGGCACATAGCTGTGCAGATCTCCCAACACCATTTGTTGAAGAGGCTATTTTTACACCATTGTATGCTACTGCCCCCTTTGTTGAATATTAATTGACGATAGAGACATGGGTTTATTTCTGAGCTCTCTATTCTGTTCTATTGATCTGTGTGTCTATTCTTATGCCAGTACCAGACTGTTTGATTACAGTGGCCTTATAATATAATGAATCAAGAAGAAGCAGAAAGCCTGAATAGACCAATAACAGCTAGTGAAATTGAAGCAGTAATCATAAAGCTCTCAGCACACAAGAGCTTTGGACCCAACAGTTTCACAGGAATATTTTACAAAACATTTAAGGAAGAGCTAACCCCTATTCTTCTCAGACTATTCCAAAATATCCAAGAAGATATAAAACTCTCAAACTCTTTTTACAAGCCAGCATCATCCTAATCCCAAAACCAGACAAAGATACAACAAAAAAGAAAACTATAGGCCAATATTGCTAATGAACATATAGACACTAAAATCCTCAACAAAATATTGGCAAATCAGATCCAGCAGTACATTCAAAAGATCACGCATCCATTGTTATAATTACCAAATATTTGTTGGCATGGTGGTGGGAGGTGAGGGAGGGGCAAGTTCTCTGATGTTCTGATTAAGCCTCATTCTTAGCCTGGGTGGACCTGGGTCTCGGAGTGGTGTTGCCTTAGCAAGTGCCCCTCCCCTTGTTCCAGCTCTACTGCCTTGCTTTATCCATATTCTTATTCCTTCCCCAGAGGTAGAAATTTGTTTTTCCCTCATTTCTTTTCTGTAGATTTAATTGGTTCCCTAAGCAAAATTTTTGTGGCTCTTCTCCTTGTAGACTATGTTCCTATAGGGAAATTAAGGGAGGTGAGTTCCCTTAATTAGAAAATGAAACGCATTTAAGAACAAAATGAGCTAACCTTTACCCTTAGTAGGACGGATGCGCTAGAGACACTGCTAAACTTTTTACTTTTTATGAGTTATAGAGAGCAGTACAGAACACTGATCTCATGCTTACGAAGAAGTTTTTTTTCCAAATTGCAAATTGATGACTTTGTTGAATTTATCAGGAAACTTTAACTTCAGGGCAGAAATTTTATGGGTAAAAAGAAATTACGCTTTTGCATACCTGTGTCAAATCTCATGAGATGTCATAAAAGCCAGTAAGAAGAGTCAGCTAAAATTTTAATGAATTACTAAAGGCCAAATATATATGGATAAGAAGTGTAAAGTCATTTGTGGCCACATACATAGGGGAGGTCTGCACCCACTAATATATTTTCCTCCATGAACCATATCAAAGACAGAAAAGAGTATTTAGAATCCCAAGAAAATGTCCCTTATGACACTTGTCAGGGGGAGGGGGATAGCAGCCATCATCAAGTAGCGCATCCGTCCTACTAAGGGTAAAGGTTAGCTCATTTTGTTCTTAAATGCGTTTCATTTTCTAATGATTAATGATATCGATCATATTTTTAAGCAGTTATCAGACATTTGTATGTTTGTTATATAGTTGGAAAAACTTTATGCTCAAGTTTTTTCTTTTACACGCTGCTCAATTGGGTTGCTTGTCTATTTATTATTGATTGGTAAGAGCTCATTATATATTTTTGACACAAGTCCTTTGTCATGTAGATACATTGCAAATATTTTTTCTTTGGCTGTGGCTTTCTATTTTATTTTTAATTATGTCTTTTGATGAAGAGAAGTTTTTCCTTTTTATGAAGTTCAATTTATCAATTTTTAATGTTTTTTGTGTATAAAAAATCCTGTAAAAATTATGCCTACTACAATAATAAAAGCATTCTCTTATTTTTTCTTGTAGGAGCTTCATGATTTTAGATTTCATGTTTAAGTCTATGACTCATCTCAAATTAATTTTTGTGTATGGTACAATGTAGGAGTCAGGGTTCATTTTCCCCATAAATATTTATGTAGTTGTTTCTAGCACCATTGGCTGAAAGCCTATTTCTTTACCCACTGAATATTGTTGGTATCTCTGTAGAAAATTAGTTGGCTGCATATATTTGTACCTATTGCTAGACTCCATATTCTTTCCATTAATATATTTGTCCATTCTTAAGTGAATATCACACTAATGTGATTACTCTAGCTTGATTGTAAGTCTTTATTCTTCTTTGCTGATGCATTGAAGTTAGATGGTGTTTTCTGCTGTGCTGAGAGGGAATTGCAGATGGATTTATGAGACTCACAGTCCTATATCTGTTCCTTCTTCACTAGCCAAAATATGAAGCCAAGACTTTTAAACCTGAGCTCTTCTACCATCTCTCTCTTTTTTTAATTTTCTTTTATCTCTTTATTTATTTTAGGAATTAAAAATATAATATCCACTTCACCTACACATCATGTAAATATAGAGAGTTATAAAGAGTTTCATATGTGAAGAGTCATGTATACCTTTTTGGAAGCTTCAAATTATTTTCTTTATTTCTGATTTTAACTTAAAGATAAATAGAACCAGGGACACAAAGCCATAGAAGAATGACTGTTATATTTCAATTAAAATAGACTCTTTTTTCTTCTTGTTACCTACTGTGTTTTTCATACTATAAGACGCACTTTTTGACCACATCTTTTTGCTTCAAAATTTCCCCCCTTATTTTCCTCCTCTAAAACGGGGTGGGGGGAGGGATTGAAGCAAAAAGTGGTTAAAAGGTGCATCTTATAGTCCAAAAAATACAGTAATACTTCTATATATAGTCAAGCAAAAACCAAATTAGTTATTAATTGATGTACATTGAAATTCATTAACTCTACATGTGAAGCCTTCTCTATAATTAACTGTCTTTCTTACCTTTTGTTCTGAAATCTCTAGATATAAGATTCCATTGCTTGTAAGAAGGAGGGAAACAGTTTGCATTCTACAGAGTTAGAAGCGAGGTCTTCCGAAGGCTTGGTGACTGAGCGCCCGAAATGTCTGACCATAACCAAGAGGCATTATCAAATCTTCAGAAACTATTTTCCTATGTGAATGAAGTTTATCTTTGACATATTTGAAAGGGAAAAAAGTAGTAATAGTTTACAATGTTCTGCTCTTGTGATATTTACACATTAAATTATACTTTGTATATGTCTTCAACCAAATCAAAGCCTGTGTACAAATTTAAGACCTTCCCAAAATATTCCCTGAATGTGCACTTTCAAATAAGTAGTTCAAAAATATAAATATTAAACTAATCTATTGAAATTACTATTTATTTTCTTAAAACACACCTTGCAAATGAGTGATGGACAAAATAAATCACCTCAAACTCAACTGAAGTAAGAATTTTTCTAAGTAGTTTGCATCTAGTTTCCCAATATGATATTTAGACAGATTTACAGTAACAGTTACATCAGAGTTTAGAATCTGTCATCTACAAAAATAACAAAAGAACTATTATTCTGCATAAACACAATGCATTAAAAGCTGTGTGTGAGGTGAATTATGCACAGACTTTGTTTGAGTAATGATTTTAACCCATTTTGCAGCAAATTCTATCCATGGGTAAACTGAGAAAAAAAATCATGTGAAATGAGAAATAAAGAAAACAAAATTTATAAAATTTAGAGGAAAGCATTGAAAAGTTTCAATCTCTCTATTTTGCCACTCTTTCAATTGTGCAACTGGGGCCCTGTGATTAAGATGACTTTTTTAAAGCCATTATTCTGGAAGTGTCAGAATTGTAGGAAAAACCTGTTTTCTACCTAGTTCATAAGGAGTTTTTTTCCAGGGCACAATGAACTTAACTCTCAGTTTATGATTGAATCTAGAAAATTATCACTCATTTTTATGTTTATCTGGATAGAATGTAGGTGACTCAGGCTTACAGGAGAAAACTACACATGATGCTCAGAGTTGACATTGATTTAATGCTATTAAAATGGTGACTAGCAAGGGTAATGCTATGGACTGAATCGTGTCACCTCTCTCCCAATTTCATCCACTGAAGTTCTAACCTCAAATGTGATGGTATTTGAAGATGGGGGCCTTTGAGACATAACTGAGTTTAGATGAGGTCATGAAGGTAGAACCCTTATGACAGGACAAGTACCTTATAAGAAGAGACACTAGAAAGTATGAGTGCTCTCTCTGTATTTCTATCTCTCTTTATCTCTCCCAACACAAATAAGGGCAAAGCAAGAAGACGACCATCTACAAACCTGCAAGAGAGCTCTCAACAGAAATGAACCAAGCTGGCACCTTGATTTGGACATCCAGCCTCCAGAACTGTGAGGAAATAAATTTCTGTTGTTTTCCAGACAATCTACAGAATTTTGGTATAATGGCATCCAGAATTAACTAAGACAAATGGATTTAATGTACTGACAAAATGTCTCTACAAGAGACATAACTTATTTCTTGTCATCTGCCACACTCAAACAGACAATACCAGATTAACCATAATGGCAACTAAGATTTTAGTCTTTTATCTAATCCCAGGTATCTTGCTTGCTCTGGCTGGACTTGAAACAGCATCTAGTGAGTTGGGGAGGAGAGGATATATGGAAGAAGAAGAATCTGACCCAAATTGTCCTCTGTCCTCAAGTTTCTGAGGTTGAGTCAGATCTAAGCTAAAGGAGAAGAGAAGCTTTACGTTGGATAAAAAATTAAAGTTTGCTTTAAAACCAATGTTAAAAAGCATTGAGTTTTACATACCTGAAAAAGATGAGGAAAATAATGGGGTCCACCCAAGATTTAATCCCAAGTCAAGGAAGAACTATTTGACAGAGTTGAAGGGATAGTGATAAAACACATAATAAAGTTGCCTTATATTTCTTCTCTACAAAATACAGGTTAATTAACTAACCAGATACACAATTATAATGATGCAATACCTGCCACAGAATAGCATGAAAATGCTCTATGTGAATACATGGAGATGATGGAATAGCAGGGACCTTGGAGCCATTCGTTTTGCCTGTTGGGCCAGTAATGCCATAAAGAGAAAAGGGGTTTTCATCTTGGCTTTTAAAAATAAACACAACATTCTAAGCTATAAAAGGATGGGGGCAGGAAGAGAAAGGTATTCCAAGAGAAGAAATAACATAGGTAAGGAAAAGATACTTGAAAGTCCTTGGGGTTCAGGAATGGCTCTTAGTTAATCAAGGACATGGAATAAGTGACTTGTGGCAGAGTACAATGGAAATGATTCTACAAAGGTAAGCTAGGGCTGTATGTTTCTTGTTAAATAAACTAAAGTAGATCCTAAAAGGAATAGTGGGTCACTGAAGGTTTTTTAGACAAAGAAATTACACTGTAGATTATGTGCGTATAGTTAGAGATTACTAATGGCACATGTGTAGAGAGATTGACCTGGGGAAGGCACTCATGTATGGGTAAGTAGAGGAAAAGGATCCAGTGAAAAGGCATGAGCAGCAGTCGCAGAGGGAAAGAAAACCCAGAAATACAGTGTTACAGAAGCCCAATGAGAAGAGCCTGGTAAGAGTGCAGTGGACAACGGTCAAATTCTGCAAAGAGATTGACTGGAATGATAAGCGAAGAGAGACCAGAGGTTCCAAAGTTGTGTTTTAATTCCCACATTTAGAAAATAAAGGCAGTACTTCAGGTTGTCAAGATGTTGCAAAAAATAAAATGAAAAATGAAACTACATACTACTGAACACCAGGTATTGTGTCTAGTAAATCCAGACTTTTAAGAGGTGAATAATAAAGATTAACATTATTTTTTTGTACCCTTAGATAATTATATCAGGCTAGAGTACTGTGACACTGAGAGGTTTTTATTTTAATTTTAATTGTTTTGCATTGTTTTAGGTTTTCTCCAACTTTAGAGTTGTCCACAGATTTTGGCAACTATCTATTAAATTTTTAAAACATCATGCTAATCTGTTCAGTTTCACCAAAATTATATCAAAATAGTAGAAACAAGGTCCTTTTTTCATATGTGAATATAACTGGGATTTTAAAGCCGATGAGGGTGGGGTCACCTTTAATTTCATCTAGTACATTCTTCCCACCTCCATTTTGCCAATAAGGAAACTGAAGTTCAGAGGTCAAATGACTCTTCCAATGTCACTTGGATAATGACTGGTAGAAATAGAAATAGAAATCAAGTCTCATGATCAAGTCACTTTTTAAGGGTGTATTTTCACGATATCACACTGGTGGTTCTTAAAAATTAGTGACTGGAAAGTAGAAACTGATCATTAGCAAGCGGACGCAGCTGAAGCAGATGCTCTGGTGAGGCAAAGCTTATGGCGCTGAGCAGAGACACGATTAACAAATACTGTTGGGTTCACCGTGGAGGAAGGGAGTTTTATGACTCATAACAAAACCCCACAAAGGAGGATTTTGGCAGTTTCAGGTCAACTTTCAGCAGCTCTTGCTTGAGACTCAGCTTGCTTAATGGGCTGAGCCACACTCGGTCCTCCTGGGGCTCGTTAGATAAATGACTATGGTCTTTAGACCTTGAGATTTGGAGCTGAAGCTGCTTGTGCTGCAAGAGGCAGACTAGCAATGACTGTTAATATTAAAAAGCAATAGATCATTGGGATTTAAATTAGGGGAAGCAATTCCAGTTCTCTCTGAGGACATAAAGATATCATGCAAGGCATAGGATAAAAGTATGTTGCCAACTATATTTTAATCACAGAGACTTTGAGTAAGCAAAGTCATGTATGAGCTATATCTTATCATGGTTTTGCCCCTCAATTCTGGGTCACATCAATTAAAGTATTATTTTCTACCTATTGGCCAAGAGATACATGTTGCATTAAGATAAAACATGTAGTAAATATGGAAGACTTCTTTGTTTCTCTCACTTGTACAAATCTAACAAAATCTAACTCACAGATCTACAAGGCAGGTAAACCCCACAAATTAACTCAGGAAGTCCTTTTAATGGTTACCACCAATTTAACTCTTAAACCACAAGGCCTTAAATTTGTGGTTTTCTTCTCAAGATCTCTAGGATTTCTGGAAAATTAAATCATAATTTTTTAAATGAGGAAAACATGTAGATATGCAGAACAAACTTAGACATCTTTGCCAGTCTCATAGACTCATAACTGGTGGCTGCTAGATGTTCCAGTCCTGTGAAGGGCGAAGAGGAACTCTGGGTTTTCTGTCTGCTGTGTGGGTGATGTTTCACAGTTTAACAGGTTGAAAGAAATTTTGCTGAACTTATTTCACTACCAGTCATACTTTTGAGATTGCATGTTCCTGATTTCAGTTTTTGTTTTTTCCCTTTGAAGGTTTCTCATCAAAGAGGGCTGCATTAGCCTGTTAGAAAACATTGCAAAAGTGATGCTAATTCTGTTAAGGGTTTATTTCTTACAAAGGCTTCTGGTGAACTCAGTTTTCAGTTTTAAACTGAAGATGAGAGTTTGCGAAAATGGGAAATGGGTCTGAGCCTTACTGGCTTGTGGAGAAGAGGGCTAGAAGTGTGTGCTGAATCTGCTGACAGCTGATGCACTTCAGTTATGTAAACCTATCAGTTAACAGCTTACTCAATCACAAGTCTGCTGCCTATATTAGATTCTAACTTTGGTTCTTTGGGGGAATTTTCACATCGTCCTGGGAATCAATACTTTTTCTCCCAAGAATGATCACTGTAGAAAGAACTGCATATATCCTATAATTCACTTAAAAATATTAATACTGTAAAAACATTGTGGTACATGTATACCATGGAATATTGCTTCAGCATAAAAAAGAACAAAATCTTACCATTTGTGACAACATTGATAGACCTAGAAGGTATTATGCTAAGTGAAATAAATCTGACAGAGAAAGACAAATACCATATGATTTCACTTATACATTGAATCTAAATTACAAAATAAACAAACAAACCAAACAGAAATGGACTCATAAATCCAGAGAACAAACTGAGGGTTGCCAGATGGGATAGTGGTTGAGGGGCTGGGTGACAAAGGTGAAGGTATTAAGAAGCACAAATTGGTAATTGCAGAAGAGTCATGGGGATGTAAATACAGCATAAAGAATATAGTTAATAATATTGTAATAGCTATGTATTATGCCAGGTGGTACTAGAATTATCAGGGGAATCACTGCGTAAGTTATGTAATTGTCCAACCACTATGCTGTACACCTGAAATTAATATAAAATAAAATTGAATGTCAACTGTAGTTGAAAAAAAGAACAAATGAACCAACATTCTGATCTGAATTTAAGACCTTTAGTATATTAATACTTAAGGTTTTAAATAAATGAGCTATATGTAAATGAGAAAAATAATAAATGAAATTTCCTGAAAATAATAAAAATACTAATCCTACAGTCTCCCTCCATTCAAGATTGTTTTTGAAAGCTCCCATGATATTATTTTCGCTTGCATGATAGATCCTATTTAGCAGTGTTGAATAGGGAGAAAATAGTATTATTGTGGGAGAAGCTTTGAAAATGTAAAGCTTACCAAAATCCTAAAAACAGGAATCTATTGTCATCCTTATTTTCCTAGTGGTGAACTTTCTAGTACTTCCTATGTAGTTTCCTCCTGTGCAAAGCAGAAAGGAGCGAGCCAGTTAGAACAGTGATTAGCAAAGTGAAGGAGGCCATAGTTTCTCATAAGTTGCTATCAAAATACACTTTCTATGATAGCTTTTCTGTACTCTTCACCATTTCTGAATCTGGAAGTCTGAGGAGAAAGGAGAGATCAAATGGACTTGGTGGCTGAAGCAAAAGGACAGGACAGCTGTGGGCACGCACTTTCCATGGGTGGTCAAGCAGAGCTCTGGAACAATGACTTTGTACTAAGCTCTGTCCTCTGAGTGGGATGAGCTCACCCTCTATTTCTCAGCCACATCTTGGTTGCCTATAAAAATAATAACAAATTACTGACTCATAATGATTGCTCTTCATTTGCTGTGAGGCACATTTTATGAGGTATACTTTTCCCACTTGTAAGTTATCTTTTACTAGAGGTAACCCCAGAAAATCACTCCATTTGAAATGTGTCAGGGGTATAAGTATGAAGGAAGGAAAGGGAGGGAAGAGAAGTAGGTAGTGCATTCACCCCACGGTTTTTGTGAAATAAAATTGCTGCCAACATGTGTCACTCTGACAAATTCCTTAGCAGATTTAGAGCATCTTAGAAATGCTTAGAGGCTGCATTAGCCAGCAGCTCTGAAGATCACCAACAAACAGCTGAGTGAAAAAAACTCAGTTAATAGAAAAATGAGACCCAGGAAAAAGTGAGCATGTTTTCCCCAACTTCTGTGACTTTACAAGCATTCTGAGGCACCCTGTGAAGATAGAGGAGGTGTGTGGGGCATATTACTCATGTCATTACTACCTATAAATAATGGACAGCCCAAAATGACAAATGACAGTTTTTCCATTCTGAATGAAAAAGGAAAATTTAGAAGGTGTCTTATCAGTCCAGTGAAACAATGTTATTGCCAAGCATTTAAAAAAGAAACAACCACTAGTAATATGTATTGGTTATTCCATATAAACAGAAGGCAGAGGCTGCACATTACTGCCTTGAAAGCAGAAAAGTTTTCTTCTTTTCTGAAATCAGTGACCCCCAAACTCTGTCATTAGTAACAATAATTAAAAGGTGCTCTAAGAGGGAATGGATGGATGATTGCCACTAAGAAGCACATTCTCATTAATTTATTACTGATTTTTAACTTTGCTTCATTAGGACATGTCTGTTGAAGGCCATTTAGGACTCAGGGGATTTGCCTGCACTTCACAGTGCCTCCATATTGGTTCCAGGGACAGAGATCATTTCAGTTAGTTGTCCTCCGTGGACCGATACGTATAGGGAGGTGCAAGGAAATCTATGGCCTTATAAATCTTCTAATCAGGGAAGTGGTCAACTTCTTTAGGATGTTCTTGGGACTGATGGAGTCAATCCTGGGAAACAATCATCAGCTAAGCAAATTGTGAAGCAGCCTGCATGTTATTTATGCTTCTACCTCAGTGAGAAGTATGAATAAAATTTGACCTTGTCCTAGATAAATTAAGAACCTGGGTTTGAGGATTCTGAAAGCACCGTAGGCTTTAGTTCCTTTAGTATCTTGCTTTCTCTGTGTTTCCAGTTGGCACAGGCTTCATGAAGACTGCCTCGTGAGAGAGGGGAGCATCCTTCATGTGTTATCTTAGATCCATACAGCAAGTGTCATCACGCGTGACAGTGGAGAGCTCACTCCAGAGATGTTGTGTAAATGAGTTTACTGAGCATAGGACTTATTGCTCATTTGTTTTTGTTTTCAAATACTCCTGGTCAAGTAAATTACTCCTGTCATCTCTCTGCCTTAGCGCTAAACATCCAGGTCTATGTCTTTTGCTTTTCCCATGAATATCCCTCATAATGGGACTGTAAAGACAGAAATTGATCTATCCCAGAATGGGGCTACCACTACAGAGACTGGAATTAGGCATTTGCTGGCTGTCATAATTCACTAGAGCTCATCTTTTTTCCCTGTAGAACAGCAAATACCATGCTTTCTGACCTTGAACTTCATTTGAAAGGATCAACTATTTAAGAGACCCTAGGGTGAAAATTTCCCCATTGTTACCATTGCTTTTGCCTCCACAAAGGCAAACACAAAACCTGGAATAAGGTAGAAGCTCCATCTATTTTATAAACCCTGAATAATTGAATAAGATGTTAATTCATGCCTTGAAGACCATGGCTTTTCCTACTCTTCTTTTCCCCCATGGTGTTAGGTATAGAGAATGTGATCCAAGATCATCTGAAGTGACTTCTCAAATTAAAAACTGGTAATTGTATTGGCTTTAGTCAGAAAATAAAAGAAAGTGTTGTTTTCTTTAATTTAGTGAAAGGCTTGGTAATCTGAATTACACTTTGTGGTATTTTAAATAAACTGATTTAAGATGAGAGAACACCCAAATTGCCATGACAAAAATGAGTGCACACAATTAACCCATTATCCAATACTCACATCCTAACCAGTAGACCCTCAAGGATCACCCATGATCCAGTACTCAGAGAGCTCTGCTTACCAATAATTAAGAAATCCAACTGATATTAAGAGCAGCTCCCTCTTAATGGAGCAGACCACAGGGAAATGTCAAAAGAGTGCTAACAGCTGGCTTGCTAATATTTTCAGTCTTTTCTTTTCTTTTACAAGAGAAAACAAATGGGAAAACACAGAAGCAATTATATAGTTCGGTTTAGGTAAAGCATAAGAAGTAAAAGTACTGACTGGATTGCCAGTGTAGCTGTATCTCAGACCATGTATCCTAACATTGGTTATGGGAGTAGAAATTTTATCAGCTTAGGAAGCACTAATATACCAGCAACTAATTTATTCTTCAGTAAATACTAAATTATTTAGTAAATTCTTTAGTAC
This sequence comes from Tonatia bakeri, assembly GCA_004024845.1. Classification (NCBI taxonomy): domain Eukaryota; kingdom Metazoa; phylum Chordata; class Mammalia; order Chiroptera; family Phyllostomidae; genus Tonatia; species Tonatia bakeri. The sequence goes on from PVIA01000066.1 coordinate 491,948, forward strand.
ATCCTAAGAGAAGGACTCAGTCAAAAATCTTAATAAGGAGAGGCAATTTCATTGAGTCACTGCTAAACACCATCTGTTGCCAAGCGAACCCATATGAAAGAGCCTTTCAAATAGCAAAAAGACCATAAAGAATGCCAAATTTCACTTTGCTTTCATATTTTATTTTTAACCACCGTAAGTGCAGTTATTTGAACAGGTAAAAATGAAAGCTAAATAAGAGCTAATCCTTCCCAGAGGAAGGTGCCATCTTATCTGTCAGATTTCTTCTGCCTTCCCCCACCCCAACCCTCTGATCTCAAAAATCCGGCCTCCTCTCAAAGGCCACTTGCTCAAAGAAGCATTCCCTGACCCTTAGACATGGAAAGCTCCCTGGTCATGTATATTACATGTTACCTGGATCAGAATACACATCATATGCAAATCTCCAGGGTGCTAAGAAAACATTTATCTCTGGTACAGTTCCACTCTTTTCAGTGTTCAGTGGAGTACCTGGCATATGGGAGATATTCAGTCAATGTTTTGAACAAGTGAATTAATTAAAAGCCCAAATGGTAAAGATACAATTAGACCAACATCATCTTAAACTAAATAGAGATTTTTAGATAATATTTAGTGGGTATCAACTGGAAAAATACATTTAGGAGCTTTTTATCAGCAGCACTTTATACTTATTAAGCCTAGTATACATATCCTGTATCACATAATGGTTCTCAAAGACATATTTATTGCAGCAGCACCCAGCTCATTTCATCTGTGAGCATGTATGTGTGTGTTTATGAGGTGGAGAGGGCAGTTAGATCCCCCTACCACTTCTTGGGTTAAGATAATTTCAAAAGGGCCATATGTGAAAGATATCTTTCATTGGGTCATTAAAACCTCCAGTTCTGAAAGACTATTTGGATCTCATGAAATTTTAGCTTCCATATTAAACTAGGGGAGAATCCAACTAATTATTATCAATCTGGAATTCATCCTTTGGGCCATCTCATTCCTTGAAGTAATCATTTTCCTAATCATTAGACTATCTTCTTTCACAGAACAACTTCTGCTGAGGCTCAGGATCTACACTGAAAGGATCTAACTATGTAGTATATGGAAATATTTGAGGATATTATAGTCCGGCAGATAAAATTTAAGGCAAAGGATTGATAAAACCTATTCCTCTGAAATGGAGAAGCATTATGATTTATTACCTTATACTTTGTGTAGTAATCAACCTTAACTTAAGTATGTCTGAAACAAGTATATAAAACCCCAAATTAATGTTCACACACTTTCATGAATACTAAATACTTAAATGGCTTAGACAGTGAAATAGGATGAGGAGGGAAAAATAGGTGTAAGGTATCATTAAGCTTTATACTTCAATTTCACTATTTGGGGTGCTGGGGATTCTTGATGTAGTTTCCAGCTTTTGGCTCTTCTGGTTTTGAATGGTGATACAACAATGAATTAAAGCTTCTGTAAAACATCTCATTAGCCCTGTTTTGAAATAAGCATGCTCCTATACTTAATTGTGCAATATTGAACTTGAAAATGTTTTAGAATTTTTAAATTGATCCTCAAGTTATTTTTATTTAATTCCAAGAAAACCTAAACTTTATAAATGCTTCATTTTTGTTTTTATGAGTACTTGTGGATAATAACGGCTCTTTGTTTCATCTTTACTTTTGTGTTTATGTATAGGTAGATCTAAGTCAGTGCAGGTGATAATTCTGATTTTGTTTCACACTATTTCTGCCTCTTTTGTTCTTAGATTTCAAAATAAGTAAATGTAATAAAAGATTATTAAAAATAGAGTTAAAATGGAATCTATTTTTTAAAAGAAAATAGCTGTATCCTATGGGTCTCTCCTGGTACCATAGTCACTTATACAGGATTCCTTGTCTCAGGATTCAAGGAGTTTTTTAAAGAAACACTGAGTATAAAACTGAAGGAGTTAGTAGGGAGGTCAGCAATGGACCATGAGTCAGGAAGGGAGAAAGAGGAAGGAAGATCACCCTAGTTTTACAGGTGAGGAAACTGTCACTTAGAAAAGCTTAACTTGCTAGGCTAACACAGTTAGAAAGTGGCAGTGGCTGAGTTTTAAATGCAAATCTGTCTGGTGTCAAAGTATTGTCTGAGTAATTCTGAGTCGGTCAGAATTGCCCATGTCGCCACATGCTTCCTCTACAAGCAGAGTAACAAACGTATGTAAGACACTCACTGAGCACCATCTGCACAATGAACACTATGCTGATGTTAAAGGAATGAGCCCAGTTTACAAAGTGTGGCACCTTTGATAAACAGAGATCAGAACAATGAATGGAATAAACTGACGTCAAGGCCTGAGGCCTGAAAGGAACACTTCGGTACAATTATTAAAGTCCAGAGCTAGGATGCTTCCAGAAGTCCTTGGTAGCATCTCCCCATGGGACAGAGAGTGTCAGAATTGAAATGGCAATGTTTCCAAATGTCATTAACAGTTGAACATACACGTCCTCAGGAGACTTTTCAAATGTGAATCATTTATATGTTATAGGCACACTTTACCCCCTTATTATTTAAATTTTGATTATAAAACTTCCTCTGGGTTAAAAAAATAACAAACATTTTTAGGTGAAAAATGAGGGTATTGTTTTTAAAGTAAAATACTGTTACATAAAGTTGCCTTAGAAATTTACATAATGCTCTTTATGGTTTCTTTACTATGACCTATTTTCTTTTGTTCTCAGTAACACACATCCTTAAATGTGAAATATTAGTGATATTTAACAAATAATAGTGTTTTTTCAATTGAAGGAAATTAAAAGTTTGTGTGGCTGGGAGGCTTGAAATATATCTTTGGCATTTAGATTGCTGTGGCTCCAAAATTTGGAGTTAAGAGGCAAGCAAAGAATGTTTTATTGCCAGTATCTAAAACAAATTTTATTGGAAACTTTTATGTTTGTAGGTTTGAGTAGGTTTTATAGTGAAGAGTTCTGAAAACTGCCATAAAATTTTGCCTTGGGGGTTATGATTACATTTGTATTTTTTCCAAACTTATATAAATAAAAAAGACAGTTTTTACTGTGAAAGCTTAAAAGGTTAGAGTGGTATTTGGTCTGTGATGAACCTTTTATGGGCTTGATGTTATAAGAATTTATTTTTAAAATATCAATAAAAATACAACTTTAGAGGCCTTGATAAAGAAATTGCAGAAACTTGAAGGTTCTATTTAAATAAACTCACCAAAAATAATTGAATTAATTTATTTTACTCTAAAAACTACTTTTAATATTAGCTGATGCTACAGTTTTAGATGATTGTGATATGTAACTTATAATTCCTTTAATGGCTAAACAGTAATAGAAGATAGAATTTTCCTTGCTAGAACTGTCTAACCTTAGGCTGGACAATCACATGACTGGGAAAATTACAGTAGTCCCCGCTTGTCCACAGGGAATATGTTTCACGACCCTCAGTGGATGCATAAAGCAATAGTACTAAACCCTATATATATATACTATGTTTTCCTGACACACACCTTTGACTTAAAGAAAACACAGTTTCTGTTTGGCATGTCTGAATTACCATATCACTGTTCTTGTACTTTGGGGCATTATGAAGTAAAATAAGGGTGACTTGAACACAGGCACTGCATTATTGAGGCAGTCAACCTGATAACTAAGCCAGTTACTGACTATATGGTGGGTAATGAGCACCGCGTGAACACACTGGACAAAGGGACAATTCACATCTTGGGTGGAACAAAAGGGGATGGGCATGAGATTTCATTATACTACTCCAAATGGCACACAATTTAACATGTATGAATTATTTATTTATGGAATTTTCCATTTAATATTTTAGACTGCAGTTGACCATGGGTAACTGAAACCATGGATAAGGGGGCAACTATATGGAGGAAATGGACACATATTAGAGGAGGCCTAATGAGCCCTAAGACCTCTGTTCAAACCAGACACTGCAAGGGGGATAAGGTGTAAGAGGGATAGTTAAAAAATAACATGTGGAAATGTCCCTGTTTCTTCTTCTTCCTTCACACCAGAGGTTTTATCTTGCAAAACCAGGCTCTATCCCAAAGAAAGAAAGGTAGGAGGAAGAAAGGGAAAGAAAGAATCTTTGCAGTGTAAATAATATATAAAATAACTGTGTAAAGAAGGAAGCATTTTCTCACTTTTTTTAATGAAGTAACTGAGTCAATTAGAGCTAGAATTAAAACCTGGGTCTCCTTGATACCCACACCTGTACTTTTCCCCATTCTGTCAATTTTTAAATATTACTACTTAGGGTGAAATGTGAGGTGAAAAGTGAGGAAGTGGTTGTCAATGTATTCTATATAATAACATACAATAGATAATACAGATTTGGGCTTCATAGGCTATTGTCTGAGTAATTCTGAGTTGGTCAGTCAATCAACAGATATTTATTGGGCAGCTACTGTGTGTTAGACATTGTACTAAGCACTGTAGATACTGCAATAAACAAAGCAAATAAAAAGTTTACCTCCTAGTGGGGGAGGAAACCAACAATATACATAAAGAAGACAATTCCTACCCTTGATAAGTGCTTTGATAAAAATCAAGCAAAAAAAAAAATGAATTTGGCTTGGCTTAGAGTACAGTAAGAAATGTTGAATGTAGTTTGTTGAGAGTATTGAAAGCCATGCTTACGACTTTGGGTTTGATTTTACAGGTAGGGGGATCCCATAAAAAATCTTGAAAGAAAATTGTGTAATGAAATGTATGTTTCAGACAGTGGCCACTAATGACAGTAGAGAGAGTGGAATGGAAAGAGAAGATACAAAAAGACGGAAAGAGAAGGTAGGAGGCTCGTAGGGTAATTCAGGAAATGATGATGAAATCACCAACACAGTGAGGATAGATTCACGAACTATTAGTGAATGTGAGGGAAGATATTAGTGAATTAATATAAAGGATGAGGAAGGTGTTGAGCTTCATAATGGCTGGATTTGCTAGTCTTGAGTAAAAAAGATAGCTTTCCTAGTTTTAGAGAGATGAAGGATAGAGGGAGGTAGGAATAAGAATTAAGTATTTTTTCCAGAGGTTCTAAATTTGGAATTGGGTAAGTTGAATTTAAGGTACTTGTGTCACCATCCAGGTTGGTTTATTTCAGTAGGCATCAGTATTCTCCTGAGGATAGCTGGGCCTGGAGATAATAATTAAGGAGTTAGCAACTTAGATGTACTAACTGAAGCTATGAGAATGGATTAAAGATGATACTACAGATTTTAGGGGGAGTGGGTACATAGTAAGAAATAACTGTGATTGTTATGCTTTTCCCAGAGTAATAGTCTGAGAAACTAATATTGGGTTGGCCAAGATATTTGTTTAGTCTTTTTCATAAAAGATGTATTTTTCATTTCCATCAATAACTTTATTGATTGGGATATTTTGAGTATGTTGACTATCTCCTGTATGGTGTAACGCTGATCATTCTCAATTAATGCCTTGATTTGATCACTATCCACTTCAGTTGGTCTACCTGACCGTGGAACAAGAAATCTCCTGCACGAAACATCACAACACACTTTTGACACATTCGATCAGTCACAGCACCTTCTCCATATGCTGCACAAATAATTTCCTTTTGTATTTCAGCTGCATTTTTACTGTTCCTAAAATATTAGAACATAATATGCCAAAAATCTTGCATATTTTCTTCCATTTTTAATATGTAAATGGCTACAACAAAAACTTACCATTTGATAAGTTTTTTTAAATGCATGCTGATATGACAGCTGTCACAACACAATCTAAGAAAATTGTTCAAATGCAGTTAAAGACAACTAAGTTCAACCAGAACCATCTTAAGGAGAAAAAAAAACAGGTGAACTTTTTGGCCAACCCAATATAACAAACACCAAAGCTACTTGAAAAATACAGAGAAAATTTCCCTGGAGTGTTTGCACCTTTTGCTGCCCTGTTACCACTTTCGCCTCCTCTCTTTCACTCTCTGTGCCATGTAACCTCTTCATTCACATTAGCGCTCCCTCTCCTCTTTTCTCCCCAATCTCGTTTTCTCCCCAATCTCATTTTCTCCCTCCTCCATGTGTGCTTATCATTTTTCCCTTGGTTCGAACAGCATTGTATAAGATTCTCAGCCTTTTCATTTTCTTCGTGGCAAAAAAAATGATTCTTAGTGAAAAAAAATTAAGTCATGGGAAGCACAATGTCCTTGCTTCAGCCTCATACAGATGAATATGAAAGATGGCATGATATATTGGAAAGACCAGGAAATAGGTTGCCAAAAAAATCCTGGGATTTCAGTCCATCATTTCTACATACTAACAGTATAGGCTGGGTCCTTTGCATTGACCCTTTGAATCTCTGTATTCCTCATAAGAATACACACTTCATAGGACTATAACAAATATTGAATGACATATATAGGTGTATTATGTAGAGGACTATACAGATACTAAGTTTTCATCTACTGTCTGGCTTACTCAATAAATGTTTGTTGAATAAATGATCACCTCTATTAAGCGTTCTTGAGTCTACCCCAATAGCTCTGCCAGTCTTTATGAAATTGTTTCTTTAAGCATTTATAGCTGCCAGAATTTCTGGCCTTGCGTATGTTTATAATGCCCTCACATATTTTTATTTTGTTGGCTTTATCTTAAAAAACAAATGTATTAAATTATTATATAAATATATATCACATAATTATTACTAAATTATGCTAAAATAATATTGTTTTTGATTATATCTTTTCAATACTCTTGATTTCTATTTTGCTATAAATATTTTTCATTCAGTTCTCAACTATATACAAACTACATAAAGATATTTAAAATACTCTGTAAAGCCAAACATAAATTTATAGCAACCAGAGAAAGCTATCATTTAGTTAAGTTCTCATTCAGCTGTGATTTTTATACTGCCTACTAAATTGTATTTACTTTCTAGGATTTTTTCCTTACTGTAAAATATTTGAAACTGACTTGGAGGTTTGTAGTAAAAACTTGAAACTTCAAAGCCATGATTATTTCTTAGAACGTCTTATCAACCACCATATATATAGTTATATGACCTCAGAAGGGCATTACACTCCTGTCTATAGCTTTCTCTTCTTTTTTAATATATTTTATTGATTATGCTATTACAGTTGTCCCATTTACCCCCTTCATTCCCCTCCACCCTGCACACCCTCTCCCACTCACATTCCCCCCCTTTAGTTATAGCTTTCTTTTCTGTCTGATAGGGTAAACTCCATTCTGTGCCATGCCGGTAGATTTGGTTAGACTGAAGGCCAAATCTAGTACAAATACATGGTAGAGGTTAATAATAATGAAAACATGATGCTGAACTATAGGCTTTATGAAAACAAAGGCAAAGTAAAATATTTTTAAGATCTAGCATAGAAATTACTAATAAAAGCTTATGTAGAACTAATGAATGTTGTATGTGACAGATTTTAGACTATAATTTCATAAGTACTATCTCATGCAGTTAAGAGTTTCATTCTTAATTAGAAAGCACACATCTGTTGTCCACTGGCTGCTTGCTGTTTCTTCATCATAGGAAGCGCATCCCTACTTCGGAATCTTTACCCAGAAGAGTCTCTCCGAATGGAATGCTCTTCCACCAGAGACCTCGATGCAGTTTGTTCCCTCACTTTGTTCAGGCCTCTCCTTAAATGTCTTTCTGAGGGTCATTCCTTGACTACCTCGTTTAAGTAGTTTTTCCTTAATCACCAGTCTCTGTGTCCTTTACCTAATATATTTTTATTTATAGTTTTTATCATTACCAGAAATTAAACATTTATTTGTATGCTTATATATTGTCTGTGTCCCCCCACCCTCTAGTCTAGACCACAAGGTTCGTGAAGGCTGGGATCTTGTTTGAACAGACCACTGCTATTTCCTCACAGCTCAGAGAATACTTGGAAAGTATTAGGCGCTCAGTAAAAATCTGTTCAATTTATAAATGAATTCCTGATAATTGTGTTTGATTTTACTCCCAGGAGTCCTGTAAGATCTTTGAGGGTAGAAATTAAGTCCTATATCTCACCAGGCCATAGCAGGTCAAAATCACTGAGTAAATATTTAAATGTATCATTTACTTAGGACTTACACAAGCCAGGCACTTGTACTTTCTCAGTCCTCAAACAGCTTTCTGAGATGGTTATTATTATCCCATTCCAGCGATAAGGAAACTGAGATACAGAAAAGTGAAGTAATATTTTAAGAATCATTCAATTAGTGAATGGCAAAGCTAGCATTCAAACCCCATTTAGTTTGACTCAAAATGCTGTGCTCTTGCCCTGGCTGGTGTAGCTCAGTGGATTGAGCGCGGGCTGCGAACCAGGCATCGCAGGTTCGATTCCCAGTCAGGGCACATGCCTAGGTTGCAGGCCATGTCCCCCAGCAACCACACACTGATGTTTCTTTCTCTCTCTCTCTCTCCCCCTCCCTTCCCTCTCTAAAAATAAATAAATAAAATCTTTAAAAAAAAATGCTGTGCTCTCTATCACTAGATTTTGCACTATTTTGTATGGAAGCCTTTACAATTTTCCTGAATGGAAACAGTGCATTTGTTTCTATTTTACAATCAATAGCACCATTTTCCACAGTCTACATGAAACTAAATATGCAGTTCATTACTGCACTCAACAAGTCAGCTTGATGTGAATGCTGTTTTCTAGTGCTCCAAATTCTCAGGCTCCAGACATAGCCTCTCTGAATGCAAAGGCTTCTAAAATTTATTCTATTATATTTCATCCAGCACATTTTATTTTACATTATTTTATTAGAGAGAGGGGAAAGAAGGATAAAGAGGAGAGAAACATTGATGTATGAGAGAAACATCGATTGATTGCCTTTTGCCCTGACAGAGGACCAAACCCACAATCTAGGCATGTGCCCTAACTAGGATTTGAACCAGTGACCTTTCTCTTTGTAGGATGACAACCAACTGTCCATACCAGCCAGGGCTCATCTACACATTTTATTACAACGTTGTAGCCTCTGAGTGAATCTTACCTGTTCTACATCCCTTCTTTTGGGATCATACAAATGCAATTTAATTTTATTAGAATCTGTTGCTAATATGCTAAGTATAAAACAATTTGATTGACAGAAGAAGTTGTTAATCCATTATGAACAAAAACAAACAACAAATATTTAAATACAGAATTGGACCCTAGGATATGAAAACAAGGAAACAACTGACAAAACTTGCATCAGATAAGTTAAACATGCAAGGAAGTCTTTATTCAAGACTATTGCAATGGGGGAGAGAGGTTGAACTCAACTCTTTTGAAAGAAAAGGTGGGGAAGTTTTTAAGCACTGGGATGAGCTAGGGATGAAAAAGTCTTGAAGGACACTGGTAGGGAGTTAGGTCAAGGTGACTAGTTCATCTATGTTTGTTAATGGAAGTTAGGTCCCCCACTCCCATAGAGACTGGGAGGTAGAGGTTCTATCTTTCTTGATGATTAAATTTCAAAGGATGGCTCCCAGGTTTTTGAGAAAGACATTTCTGGATTATAAAACTGTCAAGAAATTGAGAGGCTGACATCACAAAGGGGCAGAAAAGAAATGTACAATAATTTTCTAATGAAATTCTTTAAGAAAAGGGAGTCAGGGGCTTATAGTAAAAAAACAATCAAACAAACAAAAAACACCCTGTCTAAAGGTTAGTCAAACTGTGGGGAATATTAAGACCACCTTGGATGATATAAATAGGTGGTCAACAATGTATAGCAAGTATTTCCGTTCATAGTTGGATAATAATTGTGCTTTAGCGAATATCATAAATAATTTTCAATTTTTCTTTTGAAGCTTTCAGTGTGATCATGACTGTAGCTTATCAGTGAATTAACTGTCATGAAGCACAGAAAAAGGCCCTTTTGTCTATTACAGAGATTACTATTGAATATTTAGTGAATGCTCTTTGGGAGATAATTCCCCTACCTTGGTAATTAGCCCAAAGTGCTGGTTCTGAAGTGGGAACCATAGATTTTCTTTATATAGGTCTGTGGGTGGAAAAAATATTTCCTAGAGATAAAATTTACATGCTTCAGAAAACAGCATTTGTTATGGTACGAGTTAAGTAATTATTTACATAGTTAGAGTTTTTTATGTTTTGTTAGAGAGGAATTGCAGAAAACCCAACAGATTAACCAAACTCACAACTTGGCAGGGCTCAAGCTCCAGACTCTGCCTTCCTTGCAGATCTCGTCAAGACTAGAATTTGTCATGGTGGTCCTGGTGCAGTCCTTGTTCTAAACCCTGGTTTTTCTGGTATCTTAGCTCAGCATTTGGGGGCTTTAACAAGTCTCTCTCCTCCCGCCAAGATGCGACTCTGAAATCTCCCAGCATTGCTAGATTTCAGTATCCCCACTCTGTTCCCAGCCCCATGGCGGCTGCTTCCTGGTAAACCTGGCGCTGTCTTGCTCTTTGCACATGAAGTCTAGCTCTTGGCCAAGGGCTGTGAGAAGTCCCACTCAGTGTTTGGGGTTCTCTCTCAACCCTGTGCAGCCACTTTTCCACCAGGTGCCCTGCTTTGTTGAATCTAATCATTTCATCAGTCCTAAATGTAATTTTTGACTCCTTAGGTTGTTATGCAACTGGGAGTTATGCAACAGGCCTATGCCATGGGGGAGGGGGGTGTGAATTATCCACACGCAGAGAGCAGAGTGAATACGGCGTTCACTTTATGAGTTACCCTTCTCTCAGGGGTCATAGTCTTGTACAGCCTATTGTGGAATACCTGAGAACACTTACCTCATATATTGTACAGTTTTGTAGGTGTTTATGGGGGAAAAGCCAAACTAGTGCTCTCATAAAACAAAGTAAAAGGCTTCTAAGAAAAGTAACTTTTAATCTTGTTTGAAAGGCACTTTGATAATATGCTAAAAGCTATAAACTATTTTCCCATCTCTAATCTATATTTGGACCTCTTGGGAAAGGGGGGATTTAAAGAGTGCTTTTGTTAATTTTTCCTTACATCTTACGCAGTTTAAATGGCATGCATACAGTTTCCTGATATTTTCATTGTGCCTCATGCTCCTAATTACTGAGAAAGGACTCCCGCTATTAGTATTGCAACTTTTGTTCCTTTTTCTGGTATTTTCTTTTATACAAAAAGTTAGTTCATTACCATGAATTATTCAGAATAAACTTCATTTAGGTTAGTCTGTAGTAGTTAGTTACAATGGGATTTTATTGTTTTTATTTTAACTAAATCTAGGATTCCCTTCCATTTTATCCATAATTTTATTATATGTAATTAATCATTATAATGGTATTTTCATTTTACTTCTATTTTCTTTGTCTGTGTAAAAGTTCTTTTCTCTAATTTAATTATTTTTAATTAGTTATTTTGGGTAATTGGGAAGAGATATAGTTCTGTTTTCAATTCTAGTAGTGCTTACTCCAGCCTCATTGTTTCATATGTATTTCTAGGCATGCATACATACTTGACATTTTAAATGTCTTGCCTATGTAATTCTTATGGCTTCATAAGCAGCTCTTTAGCTAACCTCTGAGTAAAGAATTTCCCTTGTATCATTTTGCTTCATTCACCCTCATGTATTTGTTTTAAACATTTGGATTTGTGCTTATTCAATGTTGTGTGAATTTAAAATGCTGAGGGAAATAATTGGACAATGCAATCAACTCAAAATTTAAAACCTTAATTATGTTCCTAATGTTCTATCAGTTGTCAGAAACCCACAGTGTTGAGTTCTAGAGAGGTATCAGGAAGTTCCTGTGCCTTAAAATGTATCCAAGAATGAATTTGTAAGGCATCGTCTGGATTCAATTCCTTACAGATCTCTTCTCATTCACCAGTCATTACCACTGCCTTTCCCAGTTTCTGGTGAGAAAGGAATCTCTGAGAAATATATTAAAAAATAAAAGAGTATCTAAATTGTCAAATAGAATAACAGGGAGGTTCTAAAATGTTGGAAACTTTGTTTTAGTGCTAGATCAGATTAGGAGACCCCTACATTTCTGGGTGGTCTATGAAATTATTTTACTAATTTATTCCTTTGTGAAATTGAGTGAGAAGAAGAAATTTGTAACAGTTGCCCTTAAATCACTATTGGGACAGTTCAAGAGGGTATCGTTGTGGGGTAAGTCCTCTTGAAAAGACATCTGGGGAGAAATGTCACCTAAGCTGCCTTGAACAGAATATATTTTTCTTAAAAAAAAAAAAAGCTCCAGGACACAACCTTCTCCATAAAAATTTCACTTAATATTGCTGAAAGTTCATGAAGTATATTTGTATATAAAAGTTTCTATTGTGTCTTGTGAAAAATAATAAAGATTTTTATTTTATTTTTTTTAATTTTTATTGAGTTTATCTTTTTCCAAAGTTAATTCACTTCCTTTCTCCACAAAATATCTAATAACAGTTTGCCATTTTTGTTCTAAGAAACTTTGGGGAAGCTTGCCTTAATAAAATGCTTCTGATGGAATCTGTGACTTTGAGATTGAAGTTAATAGCTTAAAAAGCAATACAGAAGGTGGCAGAGACCCATTTTATTTTACACTTGAATTTGACAAACGAACACACAAACACGCCTCCATGTAGGAAGAATGCTCTGCTAAAACACTCTGTCTCTATACTGGGGCCCAGCTCTAGGAATAGGATGACTATGGGGCTCCTTGTTTCCAAAATATTAACCCCACTTCTACTATTTCCAAATTGTAATACCTTCTGTATCATATTATGCCCACAAAAATTAAATATCATTTAAACTATTATTATTGGATGTAAGTTCCCTTTAAGGTATTAATTTTTAACAAACTCCAAATTCCAAAGGGGTTTCCTTAAATTGAGACCCAAAGTGGTACACACAGTTAGTAAAATTATGAGGAAAGTGAATGAATTTGTCGGGGTTCCAAAGAGGAAATTTCCTCAGATGTTGAGGGACTGCTACAAAGATAAAATTTCCTGACTTGACAATTTGGTCTACTACCTACTCTAGCTGTGATATGTAAAATTATTCCCAATGCACATTGATAAAATGATTTCCAAAAAGAATGGCCAATTATTATTCAATGGTATTATGTGATAGACGTATCTCATTGTACCCTTGCTGGCATTAAGTGTTGCAATTTTTTATCTTTGCCAGTTTTATGTAGAAAATCTCCCATTTTTTCATTAGAAAGTTTTTATTAGTAGGTTAAATATTTTTAATTTTTCTATGAATTATATTTTTAGCTTCTCACGCAACATCTATTGGCTATGTAGGGACTGATTTAACCTGCAATAATTTTGTCCCTTTAATTCACTTCCAGTCTCTCAATTGTTCTGCTGTATGAACATATTCAGTGAGTATAAGGTATGAGCAAAACCAATTAATCTGTTTTCTTATCTTAATAACTCTAAAGTGTGACTTGATAACAAAGTCTCACTCAAAACTGTGATGAGTACAGTGAAGAACTGTTTGTACATCGTATTGTTATGCTTATTCATTTAACTAAATATTGTAAATGTCAGAAAGAAAACAAAGATACCTGCTATCACCCTTATTGGTTGACACTGTTTAAAACAGTTCTGTTTTATACCAAGACAATGAGTTTTTGTAAAGTGATTAGAAACAGGAAATAAGTAAGATCATTTTAAAATATAAAGACAACTGTGCTTAAATTATGAAAATAAATGGATTTTCCCAAATCCTTTGGATATCTTGCATTGTGTATATCTCCTGTGTTATAGAATAGAAACCCTATCTTCCTCACTGAAAAGATAAAGTTCTACTGAAATCTAGATGATAACCAGTTAAACTATTTCACATAGAAAACTAATTCCATTTTTTTTTTGTATTGAAGGAATATATGTTTAGTCTTCTTTCAGAAAAGCCCCACTGGCAGAAACAGTTTTTATGTAACAATTTTTTTAAGTATGCTAAATTTTAATAATGTGACCCAATTTAAAATAAAAAACCAAGATTGGTAGTTAGATACACTTGATATACCCGTTTCTTACACTGGTGATTTATGTGGTCATTTTTTGGACTTGAGTGAACTGTCCAAATATTCCATACTGGCAATGTGAAAACACATAAGGAGTAAGAAGGAAGAAATTGAAAGGACTGTTGCAATTGATGAGAGGACTTATGAGGTATGGAAATGAGAAGGCCTGATATAGCTAACCATATTGATGGTTAAAATGTACTACTCATTATTTACCAGGCATTGTATGTATGTGTTTGACACAGAGTGCAGGTTTCAGCCCTCAAAACAAATTTATGAGACAGCTGATAGTTTTATCCCTACCATGTGAATAAGAACTGAAGCTGAGAGAGGTAAATATCTTTTCCGTGACTAAAGAGTTTAGCAGCAGAGAGAGAGTTAGAATATAAACTTGCATGGTATAAAAAAGCTGAATATTAATTAACTAGTCTTAATGGCTGGATTAATTTAGTAATTAATTTATTTAAAGTGATATATGCACCTAATTTAAAAGTCAAATAGTTTAATAAGGTGGAAAGCTAAAAACAGGAATTAGTTGGCTTAAATCTGAAACCCCACACTCCAGATGTAACACTTTCAATTTTTTTTTACCTGTGTTCTTTGGTCATTTACCTCAATATTTCTACATAACAAATGTTACAGCATTATAAATCAAATTTACTGAATTTTAATTTGTTACAGCACAAGATATACTATTCAATGAGCTTAGATGTGTGTGTGTGCATCCTTGCAATCACCACTCTAAGCAAGAAATAGACAGTACTATCCACCCAGAAAGTGCTCATGTGCTCTTTCCCGGTTCATCCTCCCATCCACTTTGACCCGAGACACTGATGTAATTTTTACCAACGTAGATTTACATAAACCAGCGTTAACTGTTAAGAACTTCATATATGAGAACTTCATATATTGTACATTCTTTCTCATGTCTGGCTTCTTTAGCAAAATTATCTTGAGATTCATCTATGTTGTTACATGTTGTCAGCACTTGGTAATATCCCATATAGATATGCCACATTTTAAAATCCACTTTCTTTTGATAGATATTCGAGTTTCATCCCATGTCTAGCTGTTAGGTCTAAATCTGCTATGAGTATTTGTACATGAGTTTTGTGTGAACATAGGTTTTCTTTATCTTTGAAGTGAAATGAGGTAGGTGTAGGTTTGACTTGTTAAGAAAATGTCAAAGTATTTTTCCTCCTGACTCTTCATACTCTCGTAATGGTGTATGAGAGTTGTAGTTCTACATTCTCACTGGATCTTTTTCCAGTATGTTAAATTTTTGCCATTATCTTGAATGTATAATCATCCCTCATTGTGGTTTTAATTTATATTTTCTGAAGAGTAATGACTTTGAGCATCTATTCATGTACTTATTGGTCATTCACATATTTTGTGTTCTAAAATTTCTGTTGAAGTCCTTTGATAACCAGGTTTTTTTCTTACTTTTGAATTGTAGAAGTCATATGTATATAGTATATATAGTATATATGTATACACACACATATCTTTCCAGACATGTTTATTGCAAATATTTTCTCCCAATGTATGGTTTTCCTTGTTCTTTTCTAAAGAAGTTATTCATTTCAATTGAGTTCAATTTATCAATTTTAATTATATTGTTAATGTTTACTGTTCCCCATAACAACTGCACCACTTCACAACCCCTCAATGGTGCACAAGGGTTTTGCAATTTCTCCATATCCTCACCTACACTTGTGTTTTGTTTTGTTTTTTGATATTGCATATTCTAGCAATTGTGAGGTGATATTTCACTGTGGTTTTTATCTACAATGCCCTGCTGATGTGATATTGAACACCTTTTTATATGCTTATTGATTATTTATATATTTTGGGGGGAGAACTGTCTATTCAATTCTTTTTCCCATTTTAAAATTGAGTTATTTGTTGTTTGTTGTTGTTGTTGAGCTGTAGGAGTTCTTTATATATTCTGGATATTAATTCCTTATCAGATATATGGCTTGAAAATATTTCTTCTCATTCTATAGATTATCTTTTCACTCTGTTAGTTGTTTCCTTTGTTGTACAGAAGTTTTGAGTTTGTGGTAGTTTTATTTATCTATTTTTACTTTTGTTGACTGTGTTTTTGGTATTATATCCTAGAAATCATTACCAAGTTCAATGTCATAAAGATTTTGCTCTATAGTTTCTTCCAAGAATTTTACAGTTTGAGATAGTACACTTAGGACTTTAATCTGCTTTGAGTTAATTTTTATATATGGTGTGAAGTAAGAATCTAACTTCATTCTTTTGCATGTGGGTATCCAGTTTTCCAAACATCATTTGTCAAAAATACCACCCTATACCCACCATGCAGCCTTGGCACCCTTATCAAAGGTCATTTGGCCACACAAAAGGGTTCATTTTAAGGCCTTCTATTTTGTTCCATTGGTCTATACACCAGTCATTATGTTAGTACCATACTGTTTTGATTACTGTAGCTTTATAATATGTTTGAGGCCTCCAGGTTTGTTTTTCTTTCTCAAGACTATTTTGGTAGTTTGGGGATAATTGAGACTTTTTATTGTAGGAATAAGGGGAGTCTCACTTTTCTTTCACATGTATACTTTCATATAAGGCTATGTTTTCACTTGTAGTCTTTCTACTTTCAGACCAGCTGGACAGTCCTATGTCCAATGTCCTTTTGGAGCAGCAGAGACTAAATCCACAGTCTTCTACTACGGATTTAGTAGAAGACTAAATATAATAGGAATATTATATTATGTGGTAAAATAAGAATGAGAATGAGTGATGCTCGTTTTGCTGTGTGGTGTATGGACAGGGTCTGGGATTCCCAATGATATTCTTTATCACCTTGAAGTAAAGACACAGTAGATGCCCACTGGTTAATCAATTTTGACTTTCAGCATTAGAAAATTGATTGCTGGACCAGGGAGCTGACAATCTAGACAAAAGGAGTACAAGAAAAGTTTAAGAAAGAAAAATTTGGTACTGTTGCAAATGAACGATATTAAAGTTACTGAAATTTCTAAATGCAATTCATGCGAATATATGATTTTCCCACAAAAGTTTTTTTAAAGAAACACTATGGAATTTAGAATATTTAAACTCTGCTCTTATAAGCAAAAATATTAAAAGTAGATAAATAATCACTGAAGTTAACTTGCTTAGTTTTCACATATTTAGAATTCTAAATATCTCTGCCAATAAGATTAGAAATTTAAGAAATTCTTTAGGAGAAAAGTTTCATTTCATTGGGTATCTCATCATTTTTTTATGTTTTTTTGTAGACTATTTAGGTGAATATTAAAAGTGCGAATGGAAATATTTTGTACCCATAATGCCACAGATGGGCATCTTCAAAAGATAAGAGATATTGCCAAGTCTATAGCTAATCAAGTTCCATAATTTACAACCTGTGCGACTGTGCTCTGAGAACCGCAGCAGTTGCGCTGAGCATTTCTGGGAAGTTACCCTCGTCCCAGCACCAATTACTAAAACCTCTTCCACACATTAAGGCTATAAAGATTAAAAAATATAGCACACTTGGCATTAAATATGGATGACTTCATGTAATATGCATTATCTACAGAAACAATGTCCTGCCACTTGAGCTTTATCACCACCCCACGGAAAACCCACAAACCCAGATTCCCACATCAAGGCTCATTTTGGCAAAGCCGAGGAACAACTCTGTCATGCAAAATAAACACAGATGTTCCACACTCACAAGAGGAGATGGTGCATAGGGGAGGCACAGCTCTGTAAAAGATAATGCCTCCTTACAAATCCTACAGCAGTATCTTTGTGGAGGCTGCCAACCAACTGATTCTTCTGGTTTTTGAAACGTCTTTTCTGACTATAGCTGAGAATGTAATTCTCTCTGCAATTATGTCAAAGTATATGCGTGTGGTCTGAGGGTGTCATTTGGATGTTTTTGAGCTAGAACTAAATTCCACACACATTTTAAGCAGTACCTTTCTTGTCAGTGATTTATTGATTTCTGTCTGTAAGGTATAATATTAATAAGCATGTTAATTATAAGAAGGTCTGAGGGAGGTAAAGTTTCTAGCCTCCTCCATTAACTGACAGTTAGTGCTGGGTGGATCCAAATGACCAGACAGCTATAATTGACTTTCCTTTGTTCCTTTCATTTTTCGCTAATTGCAGTGGACGATCTCTGCTAAACAAACATTCCTGGGACTCAACCGTATTCCCCCAGAAACAAAAACAGAGTTGCGAAAAATGAAGAACACGTGTTTGGGATTTCCGATACTGCCCTAGAATTGCATTGGCGTTCCGTTATGGCCTACTTAAAATCCGTACTCAAAATAGAGTTTGCCCTCTTCGCCCATACTGTCACATGATTGGAAAAAATGGATGAGATAAAATTGGAGAAAGCAGGATAAGATTGAGGTTATTGTCATTGTGGAACTATACAATTTTTGTGAACACTTCTGTCTTGAAATAGTTTTAATCCGAAATACAAGTATACCTAAATCCCACAGAGGGGAGAGGTGTTAGAAGGCTAACAAAATCGCCCTATGTTCTGTCAGCAGTATTGTGTTGGTTATAAAGGGAAATCAATCCTAACAATCATATTCTAATTAGTACAAATATGTAAAAAACTTTTTAAGAAATAAGTATCCTCATGAGAAGACCAGAAGTCTTGTCAGCGATCTTTCACCACCGTATAAGTGTGATGCCTTAGGTTTGACAGACAGAAAATGTCAGACTGTTTATCATTTGCCTTTCACGCTTCAAGTATTTGTTCTCTCCTGCTCTCTTTACTGAACAGTCTTTTATACTTTTCTAACAATGCACCCTAGTCAATATTTTGAAAACAGACTCCAAATACATAGTTATTTATTGCTTTATGACATTAAAATAATGTGTACCTTGAAAAGCATACTCAAAAATAATTAAAATTAGATGAGCAAGGCTAAAATTTTAATGATAATTTTATTTCCTTTTTTTAAGATTTTATTTACTTATTTTTAGAGAGAGGGGAAATAAGGAAGAAAGAGAGGGAAATATTGGTGGGTTGCCATCTCGCACACCCTCAGCGGGGGACCTGGCCCACAACCCAGGCCTGTGCCTTGACTGGGCATGGAACCAGCAACCTTTAGGTTTGCAGATCAATGCCCAATTCACAGAGCCCCAACGGTCATGGTGACAATTTTATTTTTATTATTAGTTGAAAAGCCCTCTTGTATTATAATTATATTTTAGACTACAGTGGCTATAGAACTGAGAGCTGTGTGACCAAATATGCTTTGTAGAGGTGGCTTAGCACTTAAAATACAACGGTTGAAGGATCCTCTTCTAAGCTCAGTTTACTTCTTGGTTATAGTAACTGCTCTAGCTGAAAAGATACTTCATGGGAAGACAGAGAGAGTCAAGTGAGAGGACATTTTTAGCTCTGATTAATAAGTCAGGATACTCATTTTTAAAATCCTAACCCCTCAAGTAAAACTATTTTTCTTAAAATTTACCTAATATGTTTCTATCTTCCTTGATGTCAATTAGTTTTACTTGCAAACCAATAAGTTGTTATAATAATTTTACCACATTGCTCAATTCACTGAAGATTGTATTTTTCAGTTTTTAGCATGCACAAATTTGAAGATCTCTTTTTTTTTAATTTGGAACTAAAAATACCACTTAATAATGGAAACGTTTCTAAATACCACTTTTTAAGATGCCCTCCATATAGTACAAGTTATTTCCTCACTTATTGAAGTGTTACCTTTATCTCGAAGAAGCAAACATTTGTAGCCACTTATTCCCAGGGAATACATCTCAAGATGCCCAGTGATTGCCCAAAACCATGGATAGTGCCGAACCCTATACACACTATGTTTTTGTCCTATACATCCACACTTTTTCACTTAAAGAAAGCTTTAAGTCTCTTTGGCATATGCCAACTGGCCGTATCACTATTCTTGCCCTTTGGATCATTATTAAGTAAAATAAGGGCTATGAGCACAAGCTCCATGGTTCCACAACACGGTCGATCTGGTAACTGAGACTGCGAGTACGCGACTGATGGGTGGGGAGCAGTAGCACGCAGACACGCTGCACAGAGAGATGGTTCGCACTCCTGATGGGATGGAGCAGACTGGCGCATGATTTCACCACCCTGCTCGGAACAGCGCGCCATTTAAAACGTATGGTTGTTTATTTCTGGAAATTTCCATTTAATATTTTTAGGTCTTCCTTCACTTGAGGAAACTGAAACTGTTGAAAGTGGAACTACAGATAAGGGAGGACTGCTTTATTAAAATTATTTCCCAAATTTCCATTAGATAGCATGCTCCTGTCAGCCATTTATAAGAGGTCAGTAAATTTGGAAATACTTCACTTTTCATGAAATAAAAATAACTCAGATTTTAATTTCAACAACTGTTCACGTTTTACCATGAGATAATCAGTGAATCTCTGTGGGCTAACAATGTTCATGGCTTCTTCTTTTGTTACACAATAACTATATTACAAAATACCCTAGTGGTTTTTCTATTTCTTACTTCAGCTTCTTTTCTCCAGTTGTTCTCTAAAAATGATATAATGAATACATTTCATAAGGGTCGCTATTGATTATTATAAGCCCATAATTCCTCTTTAAATTCATTTGGAGCAACTTCTCAGAGTTTGGACTTTTTAAGGTGTGCTTATATCAAATATGTGTTTGAAAATATATCATTTTTATTTAATAAGTCATACTGCTAAAGCACGTTTTCTGTGATACAGCTTTTCTTAAGTGACTCATAAAAATAGTTATTTGTGTATTTCAGTATTGAAGTCGAACCCGGTAAATACCATTAAGATGACACACCTGTGGGCAGATGATTGTTGGAAAAGGTAATCTGAATAAAATTCCCTTTCCCTGTACTTATGACTTCAGCTCTTTTGTATCTCTGATCCCAAGACCTAGGGACAGCTGGGAATGAGTCCTGAGGCTCTGTTGAGGTCCTGTCAGAAAGAACAGAAGAGTTGGTGATGAGCTCCCTCTCCTATTTCCTCCCCCTGTGCCCCATCCACTGGCCCCTTCCAGGGGCTGACAGCCTTTCAGCTTCTACAACACAAGTTTATGTAGTTAGAGACCTTTAGTGATATTCATGCCCTTCACCATACTACAGAAAACAGAATTAAGCCCCATTGATGCAATTAAAAAAATAACAAACATCCTAAGCGGTTCAGCAGTCAGAGAGAGGAGGAATTGTTCAAACAATGTTTCAGGTCCAATGAAGCAGAACAGCTTGAGGACACAGAGAAATACATAATTTTATTTAAATTAAAAAATCAGCAAGAGAAGTCAAGGGGACTTGAGACAGTGTGTGCACACACATATACAAATGAACACACACCACCAGATTTTCTGAATCTTTAAAAAACAGTCTTATATTTAAGATTTAGTAGATGAAACAAAAGAGAAATGATTACTGTGGATATTTGAGGTAGTCATGTTCTTTACCCAGAAAATATCAATATATTTTAAAAACTATAAATTATACACATCACTTTCTAATCATAATTCAAAAGAATTAGAAATTAAAAATTAAATAGTGACAAAAAAGTCCTATGTACATAGAAATTAAAAAATACACTTCAGTCAAAAAGTAAATAAAGGTAACATTTAAATATAAGGAAAAACCATATTAAAATATAATATTAACAGTGTTAGGATGCATGTAAAATATAATGGCCAGTCAAAAAACCCTTTAAGTGACTAAACAGTGCAAGGATTGTGAAAAAGTCTTCTCTCTCTTTAGACATGTGTTTGTGAACTCGGCTGTCATTACGTACTTGAGAAGACTTGACCGACAGTAATTACCAAATGCGTGCAAAGTTTATAACTCAGATTTTGTAACAGATGGCCGATGACAAACTTTCTGAGGATTACAGTGCATTTTACAGATTATTTCATTCTCATTTTGAGTGCCTGCTGTATGCCAGGTCTGACTGTTAGTTCAGGGTTATAAGGATGAGCAAGGGTGATATAGTCTCTGTACAAAGCCCTTACCATAAATGTGGGGACCTAGGCAAACACTAGATTGGGCCAAAGAGACGGGCATGTGCTGGGCCGAAGGAAACAGAGGGTGATGCGGGAGTGCCAGAAAGTGTACCTGCTGGGACTGTAGGGGTTGGGAAAGGTTTCCTGCAAGAAGTGACATTTGGATTCCTATATGAATATTTACTCTAAGTTATTTTACTACTCTATGTTTGTGTTAAATACATGAATAATTGATTTTAATAGGATAATGCAAATATAATTTACTATTTAGAAAATATATTTTTAGGTATGGGTACATTTATCATTAGAGTAAAACTGGGGAATTTTTTCCCAATTATGCTAATATTTAATACTTCTCAGTTTAGAAAGTGTTTGTATCCATTTTAAGTCTCAAACCAATCCTATTGAGTGGTAATTATTATTTATACTTATAGATGAAAAATTAAGTTTTAGATTGTCATTCAGCAAGTAAATGATAAATTTAGGATCAAAATCCAGTTTTCTTTCTTTTTTAACTCATTTTTTTTATTATTCTTCAAGTACAGTTGTCTCCATTTCTCCCACCCATCCCCACCTCCCACCCTCAATCCTACTCCCCTTTGACTTTGTCCATGTGTCCTTTATACATGTTCCTTGGTGACAGGTGTGTGATTATATACAGGGTGGGTGCAAAAGTAGGCTTACATTTGTGAGTGTGCAAAACAGTTTATTTTTATTATTTATTAATTATTTTTTCATATGAACAACTATAAACTTACTTTTGCCCCAACCTGTAGTTGCCTACTGGAAGATTCATATTGTATAGAAAATTCTCCAAATGAATTTTTTAAAATTGTTAAGCACAGTGTGCATATGCTCTTCTGGTACCTGCTTTTCCATTTGGTACCAGGTTTTAAAATCCATGCATATTGTTGTGAGTAGCTGTGGCTCAGAGCTTTTCACCTCTGTATACATTATATTGTTGAATACAGGAACATTTATCCATTCTCCCATGGGTGAATATTTGCTTTGCTTCCCGGTGTTTTCCTTTCATGCACAGTGTTATCATGAATACCATGTGAGCTCTTGAATCTTTCTTTGTCTGCAGGTACAAAAGTTTCTCTAGGCTCTATGCCCAGGAATAAATAAAATTGCAGGATGTGCACATGTTCAGTTTTGCTAAATAATGACAAATTGATTTCTATAATTCTTACATTAACATAATCTAATACAATGCTTAAGTCTTCCCATTAATTCACATCCTCTCCAATATTTCTCAACTTTTGCCACTCTAGTAAGTATAAAATGGTGTATTGTTGTGGTCTCATTTTTGCATGTCTCTGATTACTACTGAGATTGAGCAGTTTTGGTATGTTGCTTATCACACACATTTTCCCTTTGGTGGTATGTCTATTAATGTCTTGTGTAACTATCTTGGTAGGTTGTTTGCTGTTGATCTTATAATTTTGAGGAGTTTTTTATGTGTGCTGTATACTAATCCTTTGTCAATTATGCTTCATGCAAGCATAGTTTCCAAGTTTGCCTTGCTTGTTTTTAATTTTTTTAATGGCAAATCTAATGAACTAACAAGCAAAACAGAGACAGACTCATAGATGGAGAACAGATGACAGCTAGTAGTGAGGGTGGTTGGGGGTGGAGGGATTGAGCAAATAAGAAAAAGGACTCATGGACGTGGACGACAGTATGGTGATTGCTGCAGGTGGGGGATATAAGGGGACTAAATGGTAAGGGAAAAAGTGCAATATTCAGTTTAAAGTTTTAATGTAACTGATTTAGCAATTTTTAAATTATGGTTAGCATTTTTTAAATTTAAGAAATCCTTCCTTAAACCAATTTCAGAATGATATGCTCCTACATTTTATTCTGAAGTTTAAAATTTTTTCTTTTAAATTTGGGTGCTTAACCCATTTATAGTTGATTTTTATGTATAGTATACGGTAAGGATTTAACTTCATTTTTAAAAAAAAATATGCTCATTAGCCCTTGGTGGTGTGGTGGAGTGGATTGAACGCTGTCCTGCAAACAAAAGGGTCACCAGTTTCAAGACACATGCCTGGGTTGCAGGCCAGATCCCCAGTAGGGGCACGTGAGAGGCAACCACACATTGATGTTTCTCTCCCTCTCTTTCTCCCTTCCTTCCTCTCTCTCTAAAAATAAATACATAACATCTTAATTTTTTTAAATAAAAATAAAAAAATATGGTCATTATTTGCCCCAGCACCATGTATTGAATACTCTCTACCAGCTACACTAATCTGCAATGCTTCTTCTCATTTTTATCAGTTACAGGCCTGTCTTTTTGGCTTGTTTATAGGTTGTCAAAGTTTTTCCCTTTTACTTTGTCCTATTTCCATTTGTCAAACTGTCTTAATTACCTGATTGTTATGTAAGTCTTGACATCTCATAGGGCAATCTTCCTCTGTGATTTTCTTTTTCAGAAATATTCTGGCTATTCTTGGCCTGTTCTTAACAGCTTTCTAATTACCTGAAAAACTTTTTGAGAACTCCATTGCAATTACATTGAATCTGTAATTAATTTATGGGGAATTTGACATCTTCATGATCTTGAGTTTTCCTAACATGAATTTCAGATATCACTTTGTTTATTTTTTTAGCTTTTAATGTCATTCAGAAAGTTTTATTATTTTCTGCATGCAGGGTCCATGAATTTTGTTAGATTTTTTTCTCTAAGTACCTTAAACATTTTATTCTCATTGTAAATGCTTTTCTTAGTACATTTTCTATTTGTTGCTGGTATATATACCAGTCACATTAATAATTCCTTTTATTTCTAAAAATTAGTATTTAGGTTCTTTGAATTTTTCAATATGATAATATCATCTTAAAATAAAACATAAATCTCTCTCTATCCAATCCTTATATGTTAAATTTATTTTTCTTGTCTTATTAGATAAAACTTCAGGAGAATGCAACTGGTAATAATGTCCATCCCTATTGGTTGCTTATTTTGAAGGAAATGCTTCTAATGCTTTCTCATTATTAATTTTAGTTACTCTAGATTTTTGTGTATGTGGACAATAGAATGTAAGACATAATGTCGAAGACTAAACTGTGGTGATATTATTACTTAATATCAAAAATATAGAGAAATATGCAGATGTGAATAGGGAGTAGAGAGCAGAAGTTCAACTACTGAACAGTGACATACAAGTCCAAACTTGAACCTTTCATCTCTACTCAATACTCAATGTGTCCATCCTTCAGTTCTCTTGTTCTTGATTTTTTCAGAAACTTTTAGATACATCTTTTCCTCTACATCCATTCAACTTTTCACACAATAGCTGTGCAGGAAAAACGGTGCTGTGCTAAAATATTGTGTTTACATGTACAGTGACCAAAACTGTATCGACTATCCTTTTTAATTTTTTCAACCCCACAGCCAATCTCTCAGTTGAAAAGCCCCATCAGCTTGTCAATTAATTTATGAAGCATGCTTTGAATCTATCTGATTTTATCCTCATGTACACTTCTGTAATCTCAGCCACCATTACCTCTCACCTGGACTGGTATCGTAGTCTCCTGTTGTCCATGCTCCACTCTTGTCCCATCACAATCTATGTTAATAGAGCAGTTTTCTTGATCTATTAGAGCATAAAGGAAATTGTGCCACTCCTTAGCCAATGACTTCCCATGTGCTTGGAATAAAATTCAAATCCCTTACTCTGGTTTAAAAAGTCCTATGTTATTTGGCCTCTTTTTACTGCATCCAAGAACTAGTAGCCTTGTTTTAGTTGCTTGAGCAAACTTATCTATACCCATCACCACCTCAGAGAGTCCTTCACTAGTAGAAGAAATAATATGAAATAATATATAAATAAATAATAATCTAGTACAGTGATTTTCAACCTTGTTCATATCATGGCACACGTAAACTAATTGCTAAAATTCAGCACACCAAAAAATACAGTTTTTGCTGATATAACAAAAATAAATGTATAATGTTGATTCATTCACACCAGATGGCTATTTTTATGTTGGCTACTTTCATTTTTTTTAAATTTGGCAATCTAAGGGGAAAAAGCCAGTACCCTTAACTAAATAGTCAGGTACTGCAAGTTTTAAAAATTCTTTTCAACCAGAGTGCCTCTTGTGACATGCTGCCAGCTGTGGCACACTGGTTGAAAATCACTAATCTAGTAGAAGTAACAAAAAAAACATAAACCCCAGGAATAGAGCAGCTGCACAAAGATGGAAGAAATAACAACAATGCAAGAAATTTCTCCAGAGGCTTTTCATGAAGGTGGTTCCCAACATGAAGAAGGAAGTCATGCCCCTCCCAAAGTTGAGGCCAAGGCAAAGGTTTTGAAGGCAAAGAAAGCAGTGCCAAAAGGCATCCACAGCCACATATCACCTACCTTCCTGAAGCCTAAGACACTGCAGATCCAGAGGCAGCCTAAATATCCTCGGAAGAGCACCCCCAGAGGAAACAAGCTGACCACTTCACTATCATCAAGTTCCCCTGACTACCAAGTCAGCCATGAAGAAGACAGAAGACAACCATACACTTGTGTTCACTGTGGATGTCAACGCCAACAAGCACCAGATCAAACAGGCTGTGAAGAAGCTGTATGGCATTGATGTGGCCAAGGTCAACACCCTGATCAGCCCTGATGGGGAGGAGAAGGCATATGTTTGACTGGCTCCAGACTATGATGCTTTGGGTGTTGCCAACAAAATTGGGGTCATCTAAACTGAGTCCAGCTGGCTAATTCTAAATATAAAAACTTTATATTAAAAAAAAAGAAATTTCTCCAGAGAAAATAAAATACATTGGTAACAGTCCTTAAATTTTGACTCAGTAGTTCTGTAGGGTGGTCTGGGATTTTTGAGCTTTTAATTAGTTAATTGAAGTTTAATTTAATTAATTTTAGTGTTGGTGATTCTGATATAGATCATTCATAGACAATGCTTTCAGAAATATCACTTTAGGAATTCAAAGGAGAAAGACCACCTGGAATGAACTGAGTGGGGAATGCTTCACGAGAGAGAAATGTTCTAATCTCTCTTTAGACTTACTGGGGTTGTTCAATTTGACATGAATAGGCATCAAAAAAAAAAGAAATATTCAAAATGAAAAGCATAGGAGTAAAGATTTTCATAATATAATGATTTCTATATCAATAAAATTATTAAATCTATTCAAATAACTTCCTAAATTTAATTTTTTAAGAGTAAGCCTTTATTTCCTTGTTTTACAAATAAAACTGGATGAGCTGGTTGATTTTTGGTGCTCAATCAGAGACCAAATACCATGTCTTCATCCGATTCTTCAGATCCCTCCTTTACGTCTACCTTGGCAGGGGCTGTAGCAGTAGCAGGAGCAGTGGCAATATCAGGAGCAGCAGCCACAATGGCAGGTGAATCAGCCAAAAAGACTTTGACCTTTTCAGCAAGTGGTAAGGTATAATCATTCTCCACAGGCAAATCCAGGACACACAGGTACCCATTGATGATAGAATGGGGGACTGATGCTTAAGTGAAGGGGGAGTGGGATGGGACCTGACTTTTCCTGTGTAAACAAGGTGCTGCTTTTTCTGTCAAAGGCTACAACCTGGTTCTCTCTCCTTCTGCCGGTGGCATTGTGGCAGCAGGGACTGCCATCCTAGACTTGGGCCAAAACAAAACATCAGCACCTCCCACCTAGTCCTCATGCTCGCAGGAACTTGGGAGGCCCAGTCCGCTATGGATTGCAAGAAGCCTCAGAAGATGTAGTGTGGGTGACATCAGAAAGCTCAAAATCAGCAGTCCTACTTCCCTCACTCAGTGACTGACAAAGGCTCTCAAGGCAAGATGGAGTCTTGAGACTGAGCCCAAGACCAGGTTTGTTGGGGCCAGGCCTGTCCTCTATGTCAAGTTTAGGGAAATGGAGAAGATTTCATCATAGGCATATATAGTCATTGCACGTAAAAAATACAAAGGAAAAACGAAAATTCAGTTAACAATTCTGTCTTATTGAAGAATTGCTAGCAGGTTGAAGGGTTAAACCCTTCTACAGGATTCAGACTAGAGTGATGGTTAGACTCATCCTCTCTTCAACTTCTACTCATTGAAAGTTGGGATCCCTTTCTCTGAGTGGGGGGATTGCCTGGGATGTAAGGATACTAATGGAGAGCAATTCACATCAGGCTGAGCTGTCTCAGTGCTACTTAAAATAGTTTGTTTTGTTTTGTCTTTAAGAATTTAACCTGTAAAATCCAGGATAGTCCTTTTGTTCAATGAAACAGTCTATACATTGATCTCACACTGTACAATCTATAGAGCCTATTCTGATGTATAAAACAGCAGGTATAATTACACCAAATGCTGTAATTGTAAATATGAATGAGATGAACTATGCCTCTTACTTCCTTCCGGTGAGAAAGCAGCAGGTATGAAGTGTGACTCATCTGAAGACGGGCCTAGCAGAGACGAGCTTGCATCCAAGGTATTTCTTTCGACTCCATGAATCGCTCATTAATCCCTTATAGATCTGAGGATTGCACTTAAATGTTTCATCTGAAAGCTTTAAGAAATTACTTGAAATAAAAATAAAGATCTTTATTTTTACAAAGACAAAAACAAAAATAAAAACTAAAATGTAAGTTTTAAGATTACAGGAATGCTCCCATATTTTCAATTGTCCTCAAACTATTGTGTAAAATGTTCATTTCCATTCCAGCATCTTATAATCATGTTATCAGCTACCATAAGAGAATGCAGTCAGGCCCAGTGCCCTGAATTCACTTCCATCAGGTCAGAGAACAACTAAGGATTTAAAAATTGTGTTGCTTTTTCTGTATTGAGGTCATAAAACTGCCCTGAGTCCCAGCACAGGTGGCTACTCTCTGCGTGAAGTGCTCAAGCCTGTAAAACAAGGAGCTAAGTCGTGGATCTGCTGAGATCTCCAACAGCCCGAGTACCGCTGTCAGAGCGCCTGCTGGAGCACTGACGGAAGTCAGAGATGTCGTGGGAGGCAGAAAGTACGAAGCTGTCTATGACGAAATTTCTCCCACTTAACTAGCACATATGCTAAATAGAAGTGTTTAATCTTCTCTTTAAAATATGCTCTTGAATGCTTTTGAATGATTTGTTTTCTACAGATTTTATCACCGGCCGAAAACTGGTAGGAAGACGCTTCTTCCTCTCTTCCTGAGCTCGCCTGAGTGGTCATTTTGCTTCGGTAGATTGTGTGGCTACTGATATTGTTTCTTATTAATCACAAATGAAGAAATCTATCATTCAATCATTTTTGCATTAACTAACACTAGGAGTTCAATCTTTTAATATTTAAGAAAAAAATCTCTACATTGACATATTTTTGAGATCTTTTTTGACCATTTCTCCAGGGTTTTTTCTTTTTTTAAGTGTGAAGGTTGGGGGGGAGAGAGGCAACCTATTCAAATTCTCTCCCAGTCTCCAAGCTATATTTATAATATATTATAATAATCATATATGGGAATAAAGTGGGACAACAAAAATAAAAGAGAATATATTTAAGAAGTATGTTTGCATTAATCATTGTCTTTGTTCATGATTTATTTATGGAAACTAGATAGCACCTACTTCCCCATGGCATGCACTCTCTTCCCTTTATATTTCCCACATAAGTTTGTATAAATTCTGGGAGGTATTATCATACACATCTCATTTGCATACTAGAGAATGGAAATATAAAGGAGCTATTTATATGATCTAGGGAATATGATGAATGGAACAATTAGAATCCTCAAGACTGTGACATTAATAGGCTATTTCATAAGGACTAAAGATGAGTCTATGCTATAGCTACCAGTTACCAATGAAAATAGAAAAGCATTTTTCAAAGAGAGAAATTAGAGTAATGGCCTTGAAATATTGTCACTTGGCTTTCCAGAACAGCCAAATCTGGAAGCTAAAGTGTTAACATCTATAAGCTGTTCCAACAAGGGAATATATACTATTAAATATCGAGAGTTATTTAAAATGCCAGTGAGTATAATAGCAGTGCTCTGAAATAACCATTTCATCTGCCTACATTACTTTAAAATTAATGAATAATGAAGCGATGCCCTTCACATTCTCTTCCCTTTCCATTCCAAGATATATTGATTAGATGACATTTATTTAAGTTTGGGATAATGTATTAATTTCAAGATAATTATTCAATATACTTTTGTCACTGTTGATATGCTTCAATGTCATCCAGGAGCCAGGGGATGAATAAACTGTTATCTGACATTGCTGGACAGGGTGCTAGAAATAAATGCAATTTTTCTCCTTGAGATTCACTGACTTGGGTTTTTACTTTGGGAGGGGCATGGAAGAGAAGAAAGCTGAAGGTGGAGAGGTTATGATGATATAACCTGCAGGTTAAGAGGATAAAGATATTTTAAAAGATGGTACTTTCGGACAAAGTGCTTTTCCATTGTTGCTGGGGGTCAGACTGATCCTCAGCAAAGCTGACAGAGCCCATCCTTAGTGGATGCCACTGCAATATTAACATTCATTTGGAGCAGATGTGGCTAAAAGCATGAAACATTGAACAAACAGCTGCCACAGATCCAGTGCCATTGCATAAGCACTTATGTTCTGTTAATACAGTGGATTACTGAGGCCAGTAGGGCAGATGTTATTCCCCACAGTTCTTTAGCAGATGGGCCAAACAATGGCTCCTCAGAGCACT
Organism: Tonatia bakeri; assembly: GCA_004024845.1. NCBI lineage: Eukaryota > Metazoa > Chordata > Mammalia > Chiroptera > Phyllostomidae > Tonatia > Tonatia bakeri. The sequence continues at coordinate 522,540 of PVIA01000066.1, forward strand.
GTTGCCCCCTTGAAGCAATCCCTTTATCTTATGTAAAGATTCTAATACAAAACCACCTATGCATAAAAAAAGAATGCATCAAAGGTCAGGTTACACTGTCAAGATATTTTGATGTTGAACATGTGCCAAAGCTTCAGTGTTATTTCTTCCTCTTCTCTCACCTCGTGTTTGTGTGTGTCCTTACACAATGAATATAGGACTCTGTGATTCTATAATAGGGTAAGTCGAGATCCTGATACATCAAACCTGTATCTTCACTTGCCTGATTAATTGAGCTCAGACATGGAGCTCCCAAGTCTTTGGTTACCAGTTTGAAACCCATATGGGCTGTTTTCTTCTGTTCATTGGAAAAACTTAAAATTTAGGACTACAAAGCAAAAATGTCAAACATTATGAGTCATAGCTATAATTTGTTCATAATAAAAATCAACAGGTTTCCACATTTTCAGTAAGGCAGAGACTGTATGGGTGGTATTTGCAAGTTTGAAAGGAAAAAGAGCAAACAATAATTCTAGATTGTTCTCTCTCAGGCTATTTGTACTGTTGCCTTCCCGCTTTGCCATGCAGACTAGAGTCACTCGAGAAGTTAACACTTAATAAGCTGACAGACTGATCTCCAGAAAGTGTGTAATACCTTCAAGTTGAGAAGTGGGAGAGATGCAGTATAGAATTATATTTTTATGGATTCTCAAAGAACATTTTTGTCCTAAACAAAAGTGTAATTCAGCCTATTATACAATGTAAGTTATTTGCTCCAATAATTGCAGGAAGGAGGAGGAAGAAAGAGAAATAATGGGGAGAGAGAAAGTTGAGCTATAAATGGAAAATTATTTAGGAAAGCAACAGTCATTTCATCTATTCATTCTCCCTTTTCAGGGTCCATACTATGTGCAAGTACTGCTGCAAGAATACCGCTAGGGAAAAATTGATTAAATCAATGATCACATGAAGCTTATATTTTAATATAGAACAATGATGAAAAACAATAAAACAAAAAATAAACCAATAAATTAAATAGGTTATTTCAGATTTTGATAAATGCTACAAACACAGTAAAACAGAAAATTGTACTAAAGAGTACAGTGGTGGGGTGGTGGTAGTGTGGGGCATGGGGACAGGTAGTGTGCTACTTTAGACAGAGTGGTAAGGGGAGACTCTCTGAGGAGGAGCTGTGAGTGTTCTGAGAGCTAAAACATGAGGAGAAGCCATCAATGGGAAGACGGGAGCACAAGAGTTCTGGGTGGAGAGTACAATTAGAACAAGGGTCCTACGGTGGAAACAAGCTTGTTCTACTGAGGAAGAAAAAGAAGGCATTTTACTTGGCTATGCTTGAAGTCCCTGTATTATGATGTAAATTCACCTTTTTGAATTATCTCAAGTGGAGACCTGGGGGCAGAGGGAATACAGAAGAAACTTAGCCCTATAACTTTGACCCAGTTCAACCAGTGACTACCCTAGGGATCCCTCAAATAGTAGTTGTCCACATGGCTCTGTTCTATAGTCAGGAGCACCCTCCAAACTCTAGGCTGCTCTCTCAAAAACAAGTGTCATGTCCCAGAAGAGAGAGAGGTAGGTAAGTGTTACTGTCTCTGCTCAGCCACAACTTGCTTACTGTTCTCCTTCTTGACAACAGTGGGCATGTTTTCAAATATGGAAAACTGTGGGACTTTGCTTTGGATCTAGCATATATCAGGAGAAATCTGTAATCAAAGCCTTAGAGTGTTCCCAGATGCATGAGAACTAAATGGAGTGAAAAGAGCTGAGACTGGTACCAGAGACTAAGTCGGCTCAAAATGTTCTTTTTTTTTTAACCTAACATGAAACACATCCAAAGCCAGCAAGTGGCAGTTATAAACAAGTTGTGCTAGATGCTGCTTAGAAACAGTGAGGAGATGTGTGAGATGACTCTGTCATGTCAAAATATTCACAGCTCTTATGAGAGAGAAATGACTGAAGCCTATCTCTCTTGAAACTCGAATAAAAATTTGAGCAATCTCTGTGTTGGCAAGTTGATGTTGTTGATAAAAGAAATAATGGAAGGAAAGAAGGAAGGAAGGAAGGGGCTTAATCATAACACACACACACACACAATCTTGGAGAAGATGAACCAGTGTGTGTACAGGAGTGTCCCTGAGTATGGTGGTGAAATGATGAAGGAAGTTTTAACTGAGACAATGTGGTCAGTTAACTTCTTGAACATGTGTGATGGGTCCAAAGTGCAGATAGCAAGCTAAATAGAATCTGAATAGACCCAGCAGAATGTCTAGGCTATTCACAAGACTCTTTGTCACTTCTAGAACACATCACATCCTGTCTTGTTCACCGGTAACCAAATACAGTCCTTGGCATATGACTGGTTCTCAGTGGTGAAACTTTGTCATAGAAATCGTTGTCATGTTGTGGTAGATGAAACTCTGACTTCTAGTCTAGTATGCTGTGGTCGTGGGGGCCCAATCTTACCCATGCCAAGGCTTAGCCAGGTTGTCCCTCCTCCTCCCTGCAGCCTCACTAATGTCTCCTTTTCTCTTAATCTGGTTACAGGAAGAGTCTGTCTCAAGTTCACAGCCTCCTTTAATGTTGACTGGTAATTTTATTTTAGTTTTGCTCTGTTTACAAGATTGTAATGTCCTTAAAAGCACAGAATTGGTCTTAGATTTTTTAATGTGTTCCTCAAGTTCATAAATACTAGAGTAGTGTCAAATTTATTATAGACAAACAATAAATATTTGTTGCTTGATAGACCTTGCTCATTTGAGAAATATTACAATTTGTTGGAACTTATCCCAACTTGGAAAACATCTCTTATAACATCTGCTTCCTATATTATCTTTGCTGTTGGAAGGATGTAAAACAAATTTTATAAAGAACATTTTTTATTTCTCTAGTACATAGATAATCCTATTGTAGATCAAAATTAAAAGAGGCTTGCATTCTACTGTCTTTCAGCCTTGTCATTAGAGGTGAATTTAACAAGGACACAAATATATTGACATGATTCATAATTTTATATACTCCACCAACTGATGGCTTGTGTGTGAAAATGACATTCAGAACTCCTATATTTTTATCTTAATTCCACTTCAAATTTTGTATGATTTTAATTCTAAAACATCATATCTACATGTAGGTTTTTAATTTTTAAAGTGACTGGATAACTCTTCCTCATCTGCTTGTGAGCCATGTTCTAAGTCTGATTTAGATGCAGTCTGTCAGGTGCTTTAATTGCCTTGGAGAACAGTACTGTATAAATACCAGAGATCATTGTTATTGTGTCTCCAAGACATTATTCCAAGAAACGTAATTCCCTGGCCTCAAATGGAAGTTAAATGATATAGCATACGTTTTGCTTGGAGCATTGATGACTCTGGTAAATCTGCCACCTGGCTAACAAGCCCAATGAGAAATGTACAGGGGGCTCCGATGTCATTTATAACAATGCCTATACGTTGGATAACAAGGGCAGCATTGGCTCCCCACTCTGTTGGCTATCTTAACTGCTGGAAACATTGATCCGCCTTCTGAGCTGCTGTTGGCCATTGCCACCTGCTGGCTCTGGCACACTACTCCCCTGGATCCTCTCCTGGTGTTGTCCTGGCAACCTCCCCAAACTGCCAAGTTTGAATCAGAGAGCACAGGGGTGTTTGGAGCTTTCACGTTGTTGAGGCTGCGTCACGCAAACCATCTGACAGCGGGACGTCTTGGTGTTCTCCAGGGTCAGTCTGTTGACTACTATGGTGATCAGCTGGCCAGCAGCAACGGTGATTGGAAATCGCCCCAGAGAACGTCACATATTGGCAAGGAAAGGCTACCAAGGGAGCAAGCCTTTCATAAGAGAAAATAAACAATGCTTTATGAGGTAGCTTCAAGCATTTCCATCCTGCCAGAATTCATTTTAGGCATTCAAAACTTTTCTCAGATAGAATTGCATTTAAACATTTATGTTTTAGTCTAGCAACTCTTCATTCCCTTGGTTTTACTTTTAAGTTCTTGCCTAGAACTTTAGTGTTCCCATGGAGCACGGGAGGGGTCAAAGCCTATCTGAGGTCACGATGGTTTCTGGTGGCAGACCTGTAATGAAACATCAGGGTGCTCACCTTGTCTAGTTCTTTAAACAATGACATGACTTATGTATTATATATTTAATCATCTATATGACAAGAGAAATGAGTTTGTGTGCATTGTCAATACACTGAACAATCCTCTCTTAATATGGGTACAGCCATTTATGAGGTTTTGTCCTAAGTAGGCTATAAGAACCCTGGTTGGAGTCATAGCTGACTTCACACTCTCAATGCCCAGCACAAACATACTCATGATAACAAAGCTGGCATTGCAGGGAATACAAATCAGGACATGAGGCTGGGGCTTTCCGCAATGTTTTTAAATGTAGATTTCATTTTTGTGCAGATATGGTGAGCCTCACAAATTAGGAGACAATGGTCATCAAAAAGATAGGTTGGTACATTCACAGTTCTCAAGTAGAGGGGGGGTGCCATACCATGGCACGTGGCATACCATGGCATACCATGGAAGCCCAAGTAGGCCAGGAAGCAGAGGAAGCAGGAGGAAGGCAAAGGCAAGAGTCTTTGCTATGGTTTCCATGGAAAGGAGTTAGTGAGACAGACTGAGAGGTTTAGGATTGGCTAGATTAAATAAATACTCCAGAAAGGGGAGTTGGGGGCATGGATGAAAAAGTCTAAGGAATTAAGAAGTAGAAAGTGGTAGTTACAAAATAGTCACAGGGTTGTAAAGTACAGCATAGGGAATGTAGCCAGTAATAATTATGTAACAACTATGTACGGTGCCAGTTGAGTGCTAGACTTATTGGGGGACCACTTCATAAATTATATAAATGTCTAACCACTATGTTATACACCTGAACTAGTATAAGATAACATTAAATATCAACTGTAATTGAAAAATAAATAAATAAATACATACATACATACATACATACATACACGCATTTGGTGGGCTCTGGGCCATAGAGGCTGTCCCTGGTTGTCTGGTACCTTGTCCTGGAGTGGTAAAGGCAGGGGGATAGTGGCTCTGAGTATGAGAGCACAGCAGAGAAAGTGGTTGGCTGTGAGTGGTGGTTTGGGTAGTTTGATATGAAAGACATGCTCTCAGGAAGTGGTGAGCTATCTCTAGGAATTAGCTGTGCCTGGGAAGGGCGGGAAGCCCCAGATGTAAAGGCATCAAGGATGTAGAGTCAAAGGACGTGCTGAGCACGTGGAGCTAGCCAGCCTGCACAGCGACGTGCTGCACTCAACTCACTGTGATGTGGACACCAGCTCACAGTGTCCGCATCATTACAGATGAAATGAGACATTCACACAGACTACCGAGTCCAGTGGAGGAAAAGGGACGGCACGGCTTTTCTCTCTAGGGGAGCAAAAGCTGCGGCCTCCCCCATGACAGGCCTTTATTGGGTTTCTCCACCCATTACATGATCATTCTCATTTACTATGCACAGATTCGCTTTAGGTGGTTACCTTTTACAGAAAACAAAGGAGCCAATGCTGCTAATCACATCACAGAAGAGGGGAATTTGGAAATGAAAAAGCAAAAGTGGTTGAACCGGTTACACTGGTCCTTGGAAGGTTTATGATGGTTTTTAGGAAGGTATTCTGCAGTAAATGTTTGCCACTGGGGGCTGGGCCCATGCCACGCAGCATGGTCCACTGCATCACTGCAACAGGGCTGCCGCTTGTTTGCTCTTACGTTGTATTCGATGAAAAAAGTCTCAAATGATAGTTCTTCAGATTTTCTAATAACTGCTTCAGGTGTCCCAAGAAAGGACACTGTGACCCTGTGACATTCAAAATTTCAACTACAGTCATTATACAGCAGAGTGAAGATAGGTGGGAAAAGGAAGGAAAGAAATAAAAGAAACCTCATTAGAAATGTATCTGTATTCAGTAGGAACTCTGTGGATCATAGTGGCTGGTCCATTTGTGACTCGGCCACTGTCTGGCAGTGACCACGGTACGCTGTGGATGGCTTGTCGACACACGAGAAAAACATACACAGAGACAACTGAGTCCTGTGGGGAAGTAGGGACAGAATTCGGCCACTGTCTCTAGTGGGGAGCGCCAGGCCACCCTCCCCAGGGGACAGTACCCTAGGGGAGAGCGCCTTGGCCACCCTCCCTAGGGAAGAGAACCCCTAAGGGAGAGCGCCTCGTTCCTCCACTGAAGAGGGCTTTCATTGGGTCCATATGCATAAGAATTCAGGTAAAGTTCATTACTCATTGCCAGGAAGAAAAGATCAAACAATAGACAACAAAGAAGTCTGAGGGCCTATTTTGAGTCAGGGTCAAAGAGCTGTAAAAGACTTTAAGGAACAAACTTACTTCCTCCTTGGACCCTTCTCATTCAACAAATAGCATTCTAAACAAAGCAGATTTCACAGGATTTTGCATATTCTTTCTTAGGCCTGATCACCTGGGGAACCCACCCTTTTCAGCACAGGGCTGCACCACCCTCTGTCATTGTTTCAGGTTTAGGTGGAGCAAGGGAAATAAGGCAGCCAAGAGATAAGGAGATTTTCTTGCAGACAATGAGAACTCAGGCTTTGTCAAAGCTGAGGGGTGAGGGTCCATCACCCCCTTTTTCTGTAGCCCCCAAAGTCCTTCCTTGGGGGCCTCCCACATGATGGTGCCTGTCTTAGGTCGTTCCCCACTTGGGGAATCTTACCCATCATTGGCTAACCGACCAAGCATTGGGGACCAGGCAGGGTGAAGTAAAAGGAGCAGAAGTGGTGCTCCTGCCAGGGAGATAAGCTTTTCTCCTTGCTGGCCTACGGTCCAAGGTCATTCCCTCAGCCTTAGCCTTAGTGAGGGTTACGGCTTCTGAAACCAGGCAGGGCGGTTCCCAACACATCTGATGCACTACAAATCTGATGAGAAGAAAGATATTAGAAAATCACCAAATCCTAGTTTTGTTTTGTTTTGCTTTGTTGCTTGGCAGGGAGATTATTTATTTATTTACTTGTTCATTTGTTTATTTGTTATATTTTAATCCTTACCATTTTTTCATTGCTTTTAGAGAGAGAGCAAGAAAGAATAAGAGAGAGAGACAGAAAGACAGAGAGAGAGAGTGAAACATCGATGTGAGAAAGAAACATCAATTGGTTGCCTTCCCAAAGGCACCCCAACCAGAGATCAACCCTGTAACTTGTATATGTGCCCTGACCAGGAATTGAACCCATGACCTTTTGGTCTATAGGACAATGTTCCAACCAACTGAATCACCTTGGCCAGGGTGAGGTTTTTATTTTGATTGAGATTGTTTCCTCTGCAAGCAATAGGCAGTCGTGACAACTTTGGAGGGAGGATGACCTGGATCGAGAGCCTGGCTCTGGCCCTTAGGAGCCCTGTGATACTGGGTTGACCTCACTAGGTCCAAGTTTCATCATCTCTAATATGAAGATAATAATAGCTTGAGTAAATGCTCAAAAGAATGTTGGCCTGAGTGAGCCAAATCCCATTGGAAAGAGCCAGCATAAGAAAATTGATCAATGTTGTACCTAGTGTACATTCTCCCTCTTATCTCACGCCCTTATTAACAAATAGAGTGTTTTCCTGTTCCACTTCTGTTCCCTTCATCTTGATGTTCCAGCATTTCTAGTCTTCCCACAGAATTGGTTCTGAAGAAAGAGTAATGAGAGCATATGCTAGGGGGGAAAACCTGAAAAGTATAGACATATTACAAGGGAAAGTTAAATTATCAAGAAATTTTTTTGGTCTGAATGAAGGATTGTGTTTTGATTTTTCTTTTACTTTCATATAATAATTGAAATATATGTACAATCCTTTTATTGTCAGAAGCTATGTAGGCTCATATAGGAGAATTATAAAAATGTTGCATAGGAGAAAGAAGAAAAAATTTAAAATCATCTATAGCCTTTTTATCTAAAAAATCCATTCCATTTCACTGTTGTCTCATTGTCTTTCTTTCTAAATCATTTTTAAATATAAGTTGTGTTATTCACACAATAAAGAAAATTTTCATCTTTTAAATAACATTTTATCAGAAGTATTTGCAAAGTTGTTGCATACTCTATTACACCATTTTTAGTGTCTAAGTAATATTCTCTGTGATTATCCTAAGAATTAGTGAGATAACTGAGAAAATGTGACTATGGAATAAAAACCTCAAATTGATAGCTCATGAGCCAGAACCACTCAGAAGACATATTTAGGAAGCAGGGTCAACTTAAAAAAAAATAAAACTTAACAAATTATGGATTTCTGCTTTTCTCAAATAGTATAATATTGCATAGGCATTCTCCTGTGCAAGAATCTTTGGAAAGAAAGTAGTGCCTCCCTTTGGGCTTTGAGATTTTTAGTCTATTGCAATCTCTCATACCCCATCGCTCCCACTCAGTTTAACATGTGAGACACAGGGAGACTCAGAGAAGATTCAAGCTGTGTGCATGGCTGTGTCCCCAAGGTCACACCAAACTATAACTTAAGGCTTTGGTTAGGCCATGACGACCTAAGGACAGAATGCCGTGACAGTGAAATGACACCCCTTGGGATATGGCAAAGATGAAGGGCACTCACAGCACTTGGAGCCCAATTCACTGACAAGATCACTGACTGATGTGGAAAAATAACAGGTTTGGCTTTTTATCTATGGATCTTTTTTCCCTGAAATTCTTTATCTGGAGAAACAAATTATAAATTAGGATTATTGGTCTGCATTAACTGTGTTGCTTCCTGAGGCCACTACAGTCCTTAAGAATGAACAGCAGCATCTCCCATTTCTCTTCCAGATGCTGGGCTCAGATCAGAGGAAAAATTGACCTGCAGGTGACACGGGTCAGCCAGCCATCAGGTCGCAAGGTAACAAGCCCACTTCACTCTTCAATGTTCTGATCACATTTTGGGTCTTGAGTTGAGTGGCTTTATCCGAAGGAGAAAAGACTTTGGACCCTGTCACAGGAAGAATTATTAGACTAATTGGAACATGATGATGACTTTCAAGAATTTAAGGGTATATTTATAATAAAAAGTGATTTCCTATGAGTGACCTTGAAGTATAAAATTAAGAATAACAAGTAAAAACTTTATTTTGGCAAGAGTAAGAATAAACATAATGAAGAATCTTCTAAAAATGGGAGGTCATCAAAAATATAAAAGGCCCTGGCTGGTATGACTCAGTGGATTGAGTAACAGTGATGGCCTGCACAACAGAAGGTTGAAGAGTCGTCCATTTGATTCTCAGTCTGGGCACATGCCTGGGCTTCAGGCCAAGTCCCCAGTCGGGGGTGTGAGAAAGGCAACCACACATTGCTGTTTCTCTCCCTTCCCCTCTCTCTAAAAATAAATAAATAAACTATTTTAAAAATAGACATTTTCTTTGGAAAGTAGTGTTTCCTTTCCCCCAGAGGTATGCAGACACATGCTGGAGATAGAGAGAGGATGCAAACATTGACAAAGATGGACTCTAAAATCTTATCCAGTCCTGCCACCGCATAACTGCATGAGCCAGAGTACCCTACAAGTAACCGCAGAGTCTCTGAAATCGATAGAAGTGGCAACTCTGAAACACAACTTGTGCTTCTCGCACAGCCAGGAACTTGAGAGCAGCCTTGCATCTCCCACTCAGATCTGCACTGGCTGCCAAACTGCAGGGGAGTGAAGACTCTGTGTTATCCTGATAGACGAGCTGGCGAATCCCACACAGCTGTGTTGTGGAAATGTTCTCAATTTCCCTCATGATAACATTGAGTCATAAAAGGAAGAAATGAACATTTATTTGCCAACTCCACCTGTCTGTTGGGCCCACCATATCTATATTAGCATCAAGGGAACTCGCCTATAGTGCTGAAATTTTTATCAGTAGGAGAGAAGCAACTGTTCTTTCCCTTAAATTGTGGTTAAAGCCAGTTTCTTTTTTCATCAGAAAGTAAATGATAAAAATTGAGAGTTGGATGACTCACTTGTCAACATTTACATTTAGTAAGATGTTTGGAGCTAAAAATCTCAAAACTTTTGAGCTTCACATTTTTAAAATTCAGAACTAGGGTGCAAATTACTTTTGTTCTGAATCCAGTCTCAACACAAGAAGCTGTCTTTTAGAATTTTCTCATGTTTTCTAGATAAAAGCAAGGTCAGTGAAGGAGATAAAAAAGAGCTGAATAAAAATTAAGGAGGAGCAATATTTCCTTTCAATACAAAGTTCTTGGGTTTATCCTTTTCTTAAGTTTCTTGATAAGTTTATTATTTCTGAATTCTGCGATGACATCTCTTCCATTATCGAAGAGGATTAATTTTAGAGTTGAGTGGGAAGTGAGTCTTCAATCTGTCCAGATTAACTGATGAGCTAACCCAAGTGCCTGTTTTTATTTATATTTGCAATTAGCTCATCTGCTGCCTGTACACTTCTAGGACCAGGTATTTCTTAGACAGATTTCTTTTAAAAACTGACCCTACCCTGTGAACAATGTTCTGGGGTTAGGTTAATAGAGAACTTACATTAAATTGGTCTCAGTTAACATTTACCTTATTGTTCACATTAAAATTTTATTATTTTAAGATCATGAAGTGTAAAACATGTGTTTTCTATAATCCCAAATTCTGAGATTAAAATATATTTTTTTATGATTTTATATATGTATGTTTTAAAATTCTTAGAAAAGTAAAGAAAAATACATTAAACTCTACTTTTCTATTGTTTTCTACACATTAATTTCTTCAAGCCATTTATAGATAATGGTGTGGAAAGCCTCATGTCTTTCCCTACGTATTAACAGACCCACTGAAGGCAGAATTGTTAGTGAATGCTACCTCTGTTCAGTAACATTAGCCTTTGGATTCAGTCCTGTTTTCAGATCCTACCCCTCCTGGATATGTTCAATAACCTTAGAAAAACAACACACCCTAGAAAGAAAGTATTCTTAAGAAAGAATATAAACAATGAAAGACAGGGGATGTCCAGGAAAAGAAGAAAAGCTTAATGATATATATCATGTTTCAATTAAAATTATCTCGTGAGCACTCTGCTTATATGCATGCTTTATACAGTCCAAATGGTGCCATGCCTGTAACACTGCTGTGTAAGGGTACTACCACAGAAGTGGTCCATAATCCATTCCTTTGTCTCTAGTAAATCCCAGTGATAATTGATGTTCACTCCCATGGGCTGTAACACTTTTTATGGGCTTGGGTATAAATAACATAACATCCAAGTTAGGTACATTTCCTTTTTTTTCTGTCACTGAGGAAAGGTAAGATTTTGTTGTAGCTGTTATCGTCTATTGTATAAAACCAGGTGTGGAAAAATCAGGTATAAGGTATGAGATAAATACATTTCAATATATCTTATGGTGTATAAATTCATGTTAAGACTTTCTCATCATGACGAGACTTTCTTATTATGACTTTATATAATACAGGATTTTTAGATTGAAATATATCTGTTTTATGCAGTTATTAACTTCCAGGTACTTAGTATTTCCATCACTGTTCCAAGTTTAGAAGCTAACATTTCCTGAAAAAGTGGAAAACTCTGATTAAGTGTTTGGAGATCCAGTGATAACACAGAAACAATTGCTGTTTTCATGGAGTTTAGAGTCTAGTGATTTTAACATGAAAAGATAGCCTAAATGCTTAAATCTATACAATGTTGCACTAGGTCAGGAATTGACATGACTATGGCCTAAGGGCCAGATCTGGCCTGTCACCTGTCTCTGTAAAGTTTTATTAGCGCACAGCTATGCCCACTCATTAACATATTATCTGTGGATGCTCTAGGGCTACGGCAGCAGAACTGAATAGTTGTGATAGAGGCCATAGGGCTTGCAAAGCCTAAAATATTTACTCTCTGATCCTTTACAGAAAACCATGCCAACTCCGTACTAGGTGAAATGACAACATATAGCTAACAATTTTATCTGTTTAAAGTTGGATTTACTTCCTACACCTTGATGAATTCTTATAACAGCCCACTGAGCTTTCTCAGTGAGGAAACTGAGGACCAGAGAGGTTAAGTAGCTTGACCAAAATCACACAGTCACTAAGAGAGACTTGGTTTTAAATGCTGGTCTTCTGACCAAGGGTGGTGGTGCAAGTTTTTTGTTCACTTTACAGCACTCCTTGTGCTAACCTGGGCTCTGGGCTACATCAAAGAGAATAACATGCTTTTACTTGTCTACAAGGGGCTTGCAATCAAAAGAGTTAAAGAGCTCAACCAACTTCTGGGCTTCAAGACCCCAAGGGTTTCTTTAGCCTGTAGAAGAGAGTTGGTTAAGTTTTTTCCATCTCATAAAGTTGGAGAGACTCTCAGGGTGGCCCTTTCCACTTGCTAAATTCATTAATAGAGAAGCTAATAAGAGAAAAACTACTTTCCTAATTTATCCTCCAGAGCCCTGTTTGTAATACAACAGCACCAGATTCAAAATGCATCTTTGAAGACTAAGAAAAATACCTGGTATGCATTCCTGTATCCTCAGCACCTAGCAGCATGTGGTACTCAATAGATTTTATTGAATAATAAGAGTGTTCCGCAGGTCTTTGAGAAGAATTTGGCCTTGAAAAATTACTATGTTTTCTCTGAACTTTGGAGCATAAAATATTTCTTAGCATTGGATTCATAAGAGTATTGTCTTTGATTTTCAGCTGATGTTAATGAAAGGGAAGAACTGAGTAGATTTGGTAAGTGAAAATTATAGAACTTTCAGTCTTTAAAAACATTTTTTGACTTCTCAGATCTTAACCCTAGAATTTAAATTTCTTATAGAAAAAGAGCTTGAAAAGTATTCTTTTAAAATATATTAATCAGTAAATCAGTGATATGCCAAGCCATATTAGACTCTAAGGCCAAAGGAAAAAATTCCTAATACTGATCCTGTTTTTAATTTAACATTTTGATATTTTATTCATCATGATTTCTTGCACTGTTATCTTTTAAATGGTGCATGCAATACTGTGTTGATACGGAGCCTTTTTTTATCAGCCCCTTAAACATAGCTTGAAAAGCAAGTTCCTCACTCATCTCATTTTAGTCTTAACCCAAACATTAGAAAGATTTTTCTGTTTCACTGAAAAAATGAAGTAAAATAAACCACCAGAGAAAAACTTATTCTGGCATTTTTTTTTCATGAACTCATGTTTAGCTTTACAATAAACTAAAAAAAAATTCCTTTTCATCTGATTGTCCCTGGTAGCAGAGGTGTCACAGGAGGCAAGAGTAACCCGCGTGCAAGTGACAATCACTGGCCAAGGTTTCCCAGCATGGGGAGGAGCACTAGCGAACCACTTCAGACTCCGGAGATTCATTCCCTTTGCCCTCTCTTCTTCATGTTTAGATAGATTAAATTATAACCCTAGTAAGTTCATCTCTCCTGACTTTCCCTTCATCGGTCTATTCTCATATCTTCATACAAACAAATTCACAGAGGTAGGAAGAAGCAAGCCTTTCTGGCCAAAAAGTAAAGTCACGCCCTCCAGCCAATTTCTCAGTAACTGATAATTTTATCTTCATTTACCTACCTCCTAAGCTTTTATTTCCAATAGTTCTGAATGTGAGGAAGGGTGCTCTTTATTGATCTTAATTCCAATATTTTTTTCTCTAAATTTTGCTCCTTAAATCTAGTCAAAAAGATCTTTTGATTTTGTAGTCTTATTCTAACTCTAACAACAAGCTTTAGAGTTCTTTCTAGTCCCCATACTTTACCTATAACTTTGATGCTCTTCCAAATGGAGAATTTTAACATGAAGGAGAACTTTGCTTTAAATTAAAATGAAGTATAAACAAAACTGAATGTTTTAAAACAAAAATAACTTGATTATTTTAAATTTATTTCATTTTTCATAGTAACTTGAAAAATGTGTACATCTGTTTTATAGTTGCTATCTAATTTTGCATAACATAGCATGTCTTTTTTCCATTTCATATTTTATCAAATTTGTTTTTTGAGTTTTTATATAATCTTCATAATTATGACTGTAAACATTCTGCTATGTGCTTAATTTACCAAGTCATATTCTATTTTAAATATTTAGATTTTTTCCAATTTCATATTCTTTAAGAAGCAAAGTTCTTTATACATATGTTTTAATTTATTTTTTCATATAAATTACTAAGAGCAGGAATACTGAGTTAAATGTATGAATATATTTTTTTCCTTTTTTTATTATTGTTCAATTATAGTTGTCCCAATTTTCCCCCCTTGCTCTCCTCTGTCCCCCGACTCCTTCAGTCAGTCCCCACCCTGTTGTTCATTACCGTGGGTCCTTTATACATGTTCCTTGTCTAGACCCTTCCCCTTCTTTCCCTCATTTTCCCTCACCTCACTTCCCTCTGGTCACTGTCAGTTTGTTCCTTATTTCCAAGTCTCTGGTTCTATGTGCTTACTTGTTTGTTTTGTCCCTTGGATTCCACTTATAGGTGAGATCATATGGTATTTGTCTTTTACCACCTGGCTTATTTCACTTATCATAATGCTCTCCAATTCTGTCCATGCTGTCGCAAATGGTAGGAGTTCCTTCTTTCTCTCTGCTGCATAGTATTCCACTGTGTAAATATACCACAGTTTTTTGAACCACTCACTTACTGATGAGCATTTAGGCTGTTTCCAGCACTCCATTACTGTAAATAACTCTGCTGTGAACATTGTGGATAATACATTTTTTATTTTAATTAACTGTTGTAGCATTTTTAAAACTTTTTTTTAGAAATGAAAAATCACAAACCCAAAGATGATGATATTGTGGTGGCAATTTGTATTTGAGATTTTTTCCCAAAATTTCAAAATAATTTGTGTATTTTGGTCTATTTCACTGACAAACACAAAATAAACTCAAATATTAAAGATAAGAAAACTGATATTTAAAGTAATATAAGCAATATGGTTCTGTTTATGTGTTACCAAATAGGTGGATCAAAAAATAATCAAGTTATATTATTTATATAATGCAAACATCTGTATATATAGAAGTAGACAAATGTTTTTCCTGAAAAAAAATTTGTAATGCTTTCATTGGGATGTTATGTAAATATACTTTGTTTCCAATTAGAATATCAATTACAAAATAGAAACAAGAAGTAAGAGATGCTTCCATAATTTACTACAATTAAATTTAGAACAAAATTTACTAACACTGAGATCAACATGAAAATAATAATTTTTATTTTATTATTTTAGGAAGACTAAGGCTACAAAGTAGAACATAAAAAGTCTGGAATACCATTTCCTAATATCTACTAAAATTATTCTAGAATAATTTTCCTTACATTTTTTTGCATTTTACTAAGCCATGACTTGACTCTTTAAAATCTATAAATTGAGTATAACTATTTTATTAATTAAATGTTTGTGTTTTCCCCCTAATTCATACATTCAAACTCTAAGCCCTATGTGATGATGTTAGGAGATTGGCCTTTGGGAGGTAATTATGTTCAGTTGAGACTATAAGAATGGAGCCCCTTTGATGGGATTAGAGCCTTTACAAACAGAAGAGACCAGAGCGGGTCTCTCTCTCTCCCTGGGAAGATACAGAAGGCAGCTGTCAGGAAGGCAGGAAGGTCTTCAGGAAGAAGATGACTGTGAGCCACCCAGTCTGTTACAGTCAGTCAGAGTGACAATAGAGATTGGTTTATTTTAGCTACTTAATTTTAGAGTTTCAATCTATACCAGAAGAGCTGAGTAGGCCTTGGACTAAAAATCAATTTTCCTAAACAATGATATACTAATTAAAAAATGACTTGGGAATTTAATTATACCAAAGATAATTATTTAGTTTTTATGTTTCCAATTAGCAATGGCTTTCACACTAAGATTGCTGTTTGCACATGAGTCTAAAATGTGTGTGTGATAAAATCTGAAAGTTTCCATAGATTTTCACACTAGAAATCTTCAAGAATAAATTTGAAACCGAGGACAGAAATCCCGAATCACTTACTTAGTAATTAACAGTTACTTTTAGCAAATAATACGTATTCCAGGTAATCATGATATGTATGGATACCTGAGCTGATGATGACGGTCACCTCCTTTGGTCCAGTTACAGAACCATTTGACAGTCAACCTGACTTATTCCCCATTGTCACACAGATTGACTATGATAGTTCTTAAATTTGTCAATAATTTGTTTATATGATCATAATATGCTTTGCTCTAAAATTATATATACAGATGATGTATGAGAGAATTGTACACTTGAAACCTATGTATTTTACTAAGGCAACACTGATAAACTCAACTAAAAAAAGCATAATTTCTAATTTAGAATACACATGAATATGTATATTGTGAGAAAATATTTTCTAAAGATAACACCAAAAATAATAAAAAGATAAATTTATAAATACTAATAAATTTTAGCATGTAAAGAAGTAAACTGATGTATATATCAAATAATAATAAACAAATTTATATATTTGCTATATAAATAAACTTATAAAAGTAATTGGAAAATTATATAAAAGCAGAATACATTAGGAATAAAATTATAGGTGCAACTGGCTTTCTAACAAAAATTGCAGTATAAAAAAAATAGTCCTGGCTGGTGTGGCTCAGTGGACTGTGCACCGGCTTACAAACCAAAGGGTAGCAGGTTGGATTCCCAGTCAGGGCACATGCCTGGGCTGCAGGCCAGATCTTTAGCAGGGAGCGTCCTAGAGGCAAACACAGAGAGATGTTTCTCTTCCTCTCTTTCTCCCTCCCTTACCCTCTGTCTAAAAATAAATAAGTAAAAGCTAAAAAACCCTGCAGTATAAAAGATAAAATTTCATATAGCAGATAAATCACTTAATGAGTTACTTGAATTAGAAGTAGATGCATCACTTTCAGAAGAATTCAATTTTTCTTTTAAAGAGAAGTTTTTCTAAAAATTCCAGTTGACAAAAATTTTACCAATACAGTACTTGCCCTCTGTATCAGTCTGTGTGTCTGGTCAGGAAAATACTGATATTTCAAGCAGAAATATAATAAGGAATTGGATACAAGAATGTGAGGATGCCTGGAGGAGCCAAAGGGAGAAGGTGAAGTAACCCAGATATTAGTAAGGGTACAAAGCTGCCTCAGGATGGAGGAAGGATAGCACCCAGATCCCATGTCACTGCGTAGCCGAGTCTGCTGCAAATACTACCATCAGAACCACTTGAAGGAAACCAGGGGCTCATACTACACCTAACATTGCAAAATCCCTATAGCTGTAGCTGTGGGATCCAGGGCCCCAGAGCACTGCTAAAGAAGCATCTGCAATGCCTGCTACCTGCACCACCCCAGCAACAAGCACCTGGGCAGAAACCCGGAGTCTGTGCTCCTGCAGAGGAGTCAGAGCCTTGATGTTATTTCTGCTCCTGCCAGAGATGGAGCCTAAAACAGAAAATCATGCGAGCAAACAAACAGACAAAAAAACCCACCCCAAACAAAAAACATAACAAAAAAAAATTATCTTTTCACTTTATAACTTTCTACCACCTCCCATGAAAGGGAGTAGAAAACAGCTAGGAAGAGGGTGGGTTGCTGGGAAGTGCAGGTTCCAGACCTCTAGTGCTCCTGACATGGAACAGAGCACAGAGGGACGAGAATGGACACAGAAAAAAATGTTAGTGATGTCACAACCCTACATAATCTGCAACCGGCAATTATAGAATTTTTCATCTTCACTTTATACTTGAAAGATATAAAAACAAAATAATAATTATACATGTCATATTATTTATTAACAAATAATTATTTAATTCTTATGTTTGAACATGATTTCACTGGAAATTTTTATTACATACATACACACAAATAATGTGAGAAAGTAGAATAAAAGACTCACTATGTCAGGGAGTCAAGATGATTTCCCAATCTTCTGGGAAATGGACCCCAATCTGTGTCAACTATCTCAGCTCATCCTCACTCAGAAGCAGCCACTGCAGTTGCAGGCTCTGCTCTGACCACTTGCAATACTGATGGCGAGCACCTGCTTTGAGGTTCTCACGTCTACACCCACTTCAGACCAACTGACTACAAATTTAATGTTCCCACTACCCCTCTGTTTTGGTAATTATCTAGAACAACTCACAGAACTTAGGAAAGCACCATACATATGTTAACAGTTTTGTTACAGCAAAAATGATAAAGAAAGTAGAAAGGAAGGGAAGGGGAGGGGAGGGGAGGGGAGGGGAGGCAACCAAGGGAGAGAAAAAAAAGAAAAGAAAATAGAAATCAGAGCCGAACAAAAGAAGAGGTGCATAGGGTGAGCTCTGAAAGCATTCCAAACATGTGGAGTCAGGATGTGTCACTCTCCCAGCCCATCAATATGTAACAAGATGCACAAGATCTTGCCAACATGGAAATTCCCTCAAGTTTTGTGTCCAGAATTCTATTGGGATTTCATTAAGTGAGCATGACTGAATTGATTGAATCACTGGCTCTGTGACTGAGCTCAATCTCCAGCCCCTCTTCACCCCCTGAGGTCCAGTGGATTTCACATGGCTCAAAGCCCCAACTCTACATCTAATTACATGGTGGGCCTTTCTGGTGTGGTCAGCCTCGTTGCCGCAAACTATTTAGGGGCCCACCATCAATAACAGAGATACTCCTATCGCTCTGGAGATTCCAGAGATTTGTAGCCTACCTCTCAAGAACCAGAGAGAAAAGCCAGCCAAATTTCTCTATTACACGGGTCTAGTTTTTAGGCCAATCCTTAACAAGATGGCAGAGTCTTACAACTTTTTTCATGTCAATAAATGACATCTGAAGTTGGTCCTACTGCTCTCAACCTGGCGAACAGAGCCAAATTATTTTCCTTTTCCAAGGTTACTGGGTAATGTCTCTATCTCTGTGACTGGCAGCTCCAAAATGGACATGCTCCATAATCACCTACGAGCAAAACCGCCTTTAATCTCTACTAGTCAGACTCTGTCCGGTATTTCCCATTGTCTTGCCTTTGTCCGTCCATGTCAATTCCTTGAATAGTGACTGCAGCATGGATTCGGACTGAGTGTCTTAGTCCCCTTGGGACAATGTGTCTTTGAGCTGTGGCTACTTTTATCCTCTGGGGCAGCTCACAATTAAGTACCCAACAGAACATATGCAGGTCCTGTCAGGATAAAGAATTAGATTTCAGACAAGAAACTTACACTAACATAAGCTTGCCAGGTGTTTTTGAGAGAAGGAATTAACAAACAATTCCCTAATGGTATTGTATGCAAACGAATCTTTCAAAATAAGTTAGAAAGTAGAGTCAGGTCTGATTATTTTCTCTGGCTATTTTGTTATTTCCTCAGAAAATTGTTAAGGTTTATAAAATGAACAAGTAATTGCTTTATTTGTTTCGGTAATCTCTTCACCATATGATCAGGCTGATTACAGAATTATTAAACTGGCTTTATGTTATCTAGCATTGCCATGCTATTTTAGAAACTATAAGGAGAATGTTCCATGTGGAGTTGAAAAACAGGTTATGTATTATTTGTATAATTTTTTGACAGAATAATGATAACTTTGATTATTTCAGTGAGAGTCCACAGAGGGTCCCATGTACATTGAATAATTGATCAAAATTGTTTAGTCCCCTGTAGCAATAACATACGTCCACACTTTGCCCAGGCCCTGGGGGGGACTACGTGCGCTTCCTTAACCCTCACCATGGAACGTGCTCTGGTCAAAAACGCGTCAGCAGCTACGACACAAGCAAAGGACTGAAATGTGCTCCTGTATGTTCATGCCTTGCACACTCCTGGAGTTACCATGAGAAGACTTCTCCCTGGAAAACCATCTCAGGTGCAGCCTGGACCCCAGAGTTATCGCACACGGAGCAGATCTGAACCTGACCTGCAACGGAGACTGGAGCAGACTCAGACCCAACCCACATCAAAGAGCGGAAAGAGCGGAGAGAGCGGAGTGGAGCCTGGTCAGCCAAGCCCAGACAGACAAGCCCTAGCTGATCTAAAAACATACAAAAGGGAATAAGTGATTCTTACTTTCAGCCACAAGATTGTGGAGTGATTTGATGAGTGGTATTATTAACTAATGCAAATATTTTTCCCTAGAAGTGGGGTGCTGCCGTAACAAGTACTTGAATGTGTGGCATCATCTTTGGAATAAGGTAGCCGAGAGCAAAGAAACTTTAAGAGGAGTCTAGAAAAATGTTATGTAATGGCAAAAAGTTTGGTAAAATTACTACCTGTGAGAAACTCAAAGAAAGGAAAGTACCTATCGAACTTCTCGGCATTGGAGGAGGAAATGTGGAGGAGAGCCAGAAATTGCAAACATATTGATTGTTACTAGCTGCTTTTGATAACAGTCCTGCACTATTGAGATTAGTGCAAAAAAGAACTTTCTGGTGAGAAGAAATGAATGACTGTTGTTTTAAGCCACTGAACTTTTCAGGGGTGGGGGCGGTTATAATACGTCATTATTGTGGCATTGGTTGACAGATATGTGACCTAAAATCTAGATTAGTTTTAATCCAATATCACAATAGTCCTCTTTCCTCATATGAAGATTGGCAAGTCTCTATGCTGGATGTTATAAAAAATACTAACTAGAATTATTTAGCCTATAGACTGATAGGTATTTGTGGGTAAACTTTATTTTCAGATGAAGTAATTTTAAATATTATAATGAAAAGATGGTTAATAATTTTTAAGTACCAGTAATTTTATAAATACAAACTGCTTTATATTACATATACTTTTAAATATACTCTAACTTTTTACTATGACATATTTTAAATATCGAAGGGTTGATGAAAATTGAATAATTGAACAATTAAAGTATGTTATACTTACTAGTTTATCCTGTCAGAGAGAAAATAATAAACATTCTTGTATTTATTGTAATTGCTGGTGAATGCACCCCTGACCAAATTAAGACATCCAGAGTTGAACCTAACCAATATGTCCAGTGTGATTAATTTAGTTTAAATCACAACTGGAGTCTTAATTCTATGAGGAGACCTCATAAATTTTAGCACAGTATGAGCCAACAAGGTTGCAGTGCCAGGGTTAATGTTTATGTCTGTGTCCTGGATCAATATATTCTTCCCAAAAGGAGAGCAACTAAAAGCCATCCAAACAGGAGATGGGCTGCCAGAGTAGGTTTCTAATATTACAGCAACTTTTACACACTTCCTTCCGCTGGCTGATGGAGAAAAGTATCTATGTAAGAGGCGAGTGCCTGGCACACAATGGTACCATAAAATTGTCATAAAATGAGAATATAAATGTGATTGCTGTGTGGCAACAAGCTCACCATTTGACAGAAATAACACAAAGGCCACACTTTACATTTAACTAGGGAAATTTTGTGTACTATCTCAATCTATTTTTTCACCTCCTCTTCTTCTGGTAGCCTATCCCTCCAGAAAGAAAAATAAAAGTATGACAAGGGTACTAACCGGAGCAAGAGAGGAAAACCCTCAGTCCTATTAGGAATCCACGCAACAAAGTTCAAATTTCAGTTGTGTCGGACATTCCAAGTTCCACATAAGTGTGTTAAAATATTTTCTCATTTTATATACTTACACGTATCCAGAGGAATATCTAGTAAACTTGACCCTCAGTGAACTTTCTGCTCTGAGTCATGAACTTCATGATGGAGACACCTGACCACAGGCCATAGATTTATTTTTTTTTCTGTTGTAACTGAGAAATAAATAGTCTGTTTCCATTTATTAACTTGCAATTTTATTCCTTCTGCCAAACCAGACCTTTGGCTCTCCTTTCCCTTAAAATATAAACTTTCCTAGTGTTAAGGACTTTTAAAATTTTCCTACAAAAGAAAAAGTTTGTTATTTTTACTTAGGTTTTGTTTTGTTTGCTGAAAAATGAGTTGTGTGAAAACATACTACTTTAAGGCCAGTTTAGTCTGTAGGGTGAAGACTGTTACCACAGTGGATGAAGAGTGAGGAGACATTTGCATACCAAAGACTAGGTGTTAATCAGAGTAATCTGAAAGGACTCTTGAAGTAGGATTTGTTTTTGCAGGATTCTATTTGTTATACAAACCCCTTGTTAATACCTTCCAGATCGATCAAAATACTAAAGCCAAGGTTATTTACATCCATCAAATACAAGGAGATCCACAGCATCACCGCTCTGGAATTCCGTGCTTCCCGGTCCCTGGGAGTCAAAGGCTTCAGTGATAGTCTATTAGCATGTTTCCCACAGACAGGGCAGCAGAATGAGTGAATATTTAACCCATGCCAAAACATCACAATATACCTCCTTTGCTTGAGAATTGAACCTGTCAGCTCCTAAATTGTGTGCATTTTTAAGCAGTTAGCACAGTTTACTGTATGAAAACCAGCACATCACCCCTCGTTCTTGTAGCAAATTCTTCATGAATGTTAAGTTAAAGGATAATGTTATACTTCCAACCATAATTGGCAGACAGGGATCATGTGTTTCATGTATATTTTATCACTGACCCAAGAGGCACAAGGGAAAAAGAGGAGTGGGAACCACTGTTCGCTGTTTAAGCATACAGCGATGGCTGTTTTCATTTTAGAAAGTAGATGCATTCCAAAAGCTTGCAGTCGGTTTTTGGAAGAATCTGATGTCATCCCATCAAGCAAAACTGGTTAGGTTTCTATGGTATTACACATCTGCAGTCCACAGCGTTATTTCCATCAGCTGCTAATGCTGCTACTAAAATTAAGGCTGGGAACTCCACAGCTTAAGCAATTTAAGGGGGGTTGGAAATAATATTTGCTCATAGTCCCTTTATAAGGTTATAATTTTGGTTAAGTATAGTATATCAAAGGATCTCATTGTGGGATTTCTTTCTACATATTTAGCTGTGGCCAAATTCAAAGGGTACCACGCCTATTTGAGATTTCCCGATTCCGCTTCACTGCGTTGGAATGGTCTGCCCCAGTTTGGCTCAGTGATGATATTTCCTCTGGACTGGAGTTGTAAAGAAAGCAATTCAAAATGCATAAACACAGCGTCTGAGCCATGCCATATATCCACCACCCAGCAGGGCATGCACGCTACGCACTGCCTCACTTCCTAACTGCTCAACTGAAGTTCCTACTCCCTTTCCAACCATCCATATTCATGTGAATTTGTACCAAGGGGGTCCAAGCAGAATGAAAAGCAACATATTGGAACACCATAGAATAACTTGAAATTTTTGAGGCCAAGTTTTTCCCAGAATATTCCCAGAATATTCTTTACAAAATGAAGAACCAGGGGTTTTTATTTTACCTTAATTTGTGGAGCCATAAAAGAAAAATCCCAGAACTAGCTATCAGGAAGCTTGAGTTTTAGCCTTAGCTCAGACATCAAGTAATGAGATAATTCAACCACTGTTTATGTGTTCAATGTGTGCTTGTCACATTGTCAGATGCCAGAATGTATAAGAAATCCATAGTCCTTGCTCTTACAAAGTCCATAAATTAAATGGGGATTTCATGTTAGCAGGTAAAAACTTTACCAGCCTACGGAGTCTATCAGCAAAGTGAAGGACTAAAGCAGCTGACTGTTTTTAGTTGTGATTTTATGATTTGGTGTTAAAAAGCATATCTCACAAGGTAAATGTTTTTGAAAGGTATCATGTAGCAAGCACTGTGCATTGTACTTTGTATGCATGTTGTCCCTTAAATTCCCGCAAGAGATATCATGTGACTGGCCCAAGGTCACATAGCCGGTGTCAGACCCAGAACTGAGACCCTAGTCTGTCTGCCTCCAAAGGCCATGTTCCTACAACTCAAAATAAGACTCAACTAATATTGTGCACCAGAGATATGATTAAGATGAAGTTATTATAACCTACAAGAGAAAAAGTGATGACGCGTTTTAAGGATGAAACTGATGTGTTGAGGAAAAGATTGAGAGGAATCATTTCTAGTTCACATCTGTTTAGAGATTAAGTACAGGCATGTACTATTATGTCCCCAAATTTATAATTTTCTTATTAAATAATAATCAAGAGAAGAACATTAACTGAGGTGCACTGGTTGGGAATCATAATGCATTATTTGTGTGCATACATTTACTGCTGGCTGGCTGAGGTAGAATCCATTTAACAATCCACAGAGGCAACAGTGGAGTCCTGGGAAGAGCCTGGCCTGGGACCTGACTCTGGCCAACGACTCTGCGTGGTATTGGGAACTCGTTTCCTTGAACTGTGATTCAGTGCTCACATCTGTAAAACGAGGATGATGGATCTGGTCTAGTTTTTAGCTTTTGGTGACTGTTTCTAAAGGAATTAAGCTCCGTAATATAGTCTGACTTTGGAAGTACAAATCCCAACATCCACTAAATATGTATATTGATTGATATTTGGCCTATGTTTCCTGTTAGAAACACTTTTCTTTTTTCTAACCCAAACACACACACATCTTTTCTCCTCTTCCCTCCCCTCCGCTCTCTTCTCCTTTTATCTCTCTCTCCATCTCTCCCTTCTACCTGCCCAAAACCCTAGTCATTTTTCAGGTCTTCACTTTGGGAAGTTTTCACTGATTCCCAGTGTTGGTTAAGTGTCTTCTTAATGATCTCTATAAAAGTATTCTCTACTTTCCTTGTCACTGAGTTGTTGTGAGGATTAGCTTACATAATACATGCACGAAGCTTGGAACCATGCTTGGCACATAAAGGTGCTCAATGACTGTTAGCTAACATCACCATTATCATCATCCTCAAGATTTCTAAACTTATGGTGCTCTGTTTTATTACTCTCCCTGATTATCTGTGTCATCGATTACCTTTGGGAGGGCAGGGACCATCACAATAGATCTATGGTTGCAATGTCAGCAACTTAGCCGGTGAATGATGACAGTAGGCAAATATGTCTTAATTAATTAATTAATGTTAAATAGTACATAGCAATTTACATAAGGAAAGTTTTATTTATACAATAAAGCAAGTTAAGCTTTTAAGCACTTACGTTCTAGTGAAATAGACTGAAACATGCAATTTAAAATAACTTGATGTGACGAGCACTGTAATGAAGCTATGAACTTATGCTTAGGAGACACAGAAGAAGGATAACAGATCTTGCCTGGAAGGTGAAGCACACACAACGCTCCGGGGAGCCTGGTAGCGCCGGTGTGATTTAAACCAGCAGATATGTGAGAGAAGGGTCATTTTGCACAGGAAAAAAAGATGCTACAAATAACACTGGATGGGAAACTGCATAACAGGTTTGTGTCACTGACGTATTAGATCTTTGGCAGGGGACACTGGGGGTAAGGAAAAGGTTTATTAGAGAGTAAAAAGAGATGAGAATAAAATGTAGGTTTAGACTTTTAAATGTCTTAAATGCCATGCTGTTATATGGTTGTATGGAGCTTTCAAAAAGCTTTTCCTCATCTCTCAGTCACTGCTCAACACTGTGCAACCTGGATCTTGTCGCTTATTGAAAAAACAGGTAAGTATTCATCCAAGCTATTAAATTGCACTTATATTCAACTAGCCCTTTAATATTTCCTCTTCTCCACGTTCCTTCCCCACTTCTGAGACGCCGGTAAATTCTGGTCATTGTGTCCACTCTCTCTGCTGCTGCCTGAGTTCAGGTCATTACAACATTACCCACCTGATCTCCTGTGTACAGGACAGCATTCACGCTGCTGCCAGTCACTTCTGGAGCATTCATCATGGATAGGATCCACTAAGCTTCTACTCTTAGTTTTTAATTTCATATGACAGAACCACTGTTTATCTTACTTTTAAAATAATAATATGTGTACATATACTAAAATCGAAATGACACATAGAAGATTAGCATGATTTCTGTTCAAGTGTGACACCCACATTTGTGAAGCATTAAAATAATAATAATATTTTGTGAGAAGAAATCATTGTAGCAATGTTCCCCATGCTAAGAACTCTACCTTTTCCATTTACAGCACTCGAGTTACTGAGAGCTGCGTCACTGAGGCCATAATCTGTGACTAAATTATCACAAATGTGCTAAGAAAAATCAACTTTCTACAAAAAACACTTTAAAAGTTTAAGTGAACAATACTTTATATTTCAAATACTCTCCCAAATATAGTTTGCTATAAAAAACATTCCTAGTCTCCAGGTTATAAATCAATATTCATTTAATCTTCTTATACAATCCTTTCATTATTATAGAGAGCTTTTCTCTCTCCATAGAGAAGTTGGAAATTCACTTTCTGATGATAAGGTCTAAAGTACATATCAATTATCTTACTAGAGATTACAAAATTGTGATTTTCTATTTCTATTATTTCATGAACATCCACCAGTAAGAATTCTTAAAGGATATTCCCTTATTAGGCAGGGCTCATTGTCTTCAAATTTGGTTTATAAAAGAAAAACGGGTAAATTTTTATTAGTTTTGGCTTTTAAATAATGTAGTTAATGAGTTGAATTTTGTGTTGTTTTGTCATTCTCTCTGTCTGTCTCTCTGTCTGTCTGTCTCTCTCTCTGTCATATGTTATGACCTTAAGGGTTTTTACATACTGAATGTGCTCCAGTAAATTGTATTCATTCTCTTCACCATCTTTGGTGAAATTTAAAATGTTTCAAATTTTACCCTCTTTGCCTGTTGAGATTCTCCTCATTTTGACTTCTGTGGTCTTTCAACATAAACCATATTCTCTGCATTTTGGTCACTGCTAAATCTCAGGTTTATTGTAAATATCCTGTCTTAAATTTAGAAACAGTCATTCCTCAGGTGCTTTTATGGAAATATAACTAACATAGATCATAATCAAGGTAACAAATATATCCACAGCTATTAAGTTATTGTTTTTCAGCAGCCAAAACTAGGAAATAAGGTCGTTGGGTGTTTTTTTTCTAATCAATTCATATAGATATTCAAACTGAATTAAAAGATTTTAAAAAATACATCCAGTCATTCCATGTCAGCAAATACAAAACTTCTTCATTCCTTTTGACATCTATGTATTATTCTCAACTTAATTTTAAAGAGCACTAAATCACAGGTACTGTAGTTTCTATTTTTTCATTCTCAAGTGCCAATGCAATTTGGGGCACTCTGATTTGACTCATAGTATAAGTTTTAAAATACTATAGTAAAGGGGCCTATAATAATATTTCATTGTCACTTGCATGAATGTTACAACCAGAATATTTGTAAATACTTCCTCTTCTTTTTTGGTTATTTTATTAGAACATCTAATCCCTCTGACAGTCTTGTTGTGCACTGAATATTTGTGTCCCTGCAAAATTTATATTGAAGCCCTAACCCCCTAGGTTATGGTGTTAGGAGGTGGGGCCATTGGGACGAAATCAAATTCAGATGGAGTCATGAGTTCAGTGTGCTCATGATGGGACTGGTGTTCTTACAAGAGGAAAAGAGGCCAGAGTTTTCTCTCTCTCATTCCGTCATAGGAGGACACAGTGGGAAGGTGGCCATCTGCAAGCCAGGACAGGGGATTCACCAGAAACCAAACTGGCCAGCACATCGACCTTAGACTATTCAGCCTTCACAACTGTGAGAAATAAATATCTATTGCTTAAACCACCATCTGTGACATTTTGTTATAGCATCCCAAGCTAAAATAAATCTCAGTGTTATTCATCTAAATAGAATAACTTAAGAACATCGATGGCCTTAGAAATTATGTGTGTTTCCTTTACATGAATATTTGTTTTCAGCCAAACTCCCAACAGTCTTCTTAAATTTACCTCACATAGCAGATGAGAAGAAGCTATCTTCTTTGGGACAATCCAAGGGCAGGAGTGTCTTTCTTTCAACTCACATCATCTGTCCTGAGAGTTTTTGCCAGAGGTTGGTCATCTTTCCCACACACCCTACGCTCTTCCAGACTTCAGACTTTTCAATCAGGGATAAATAAAGAAAAAAATGAGAGCATCCAGTACATTGCCATATTTGATAGTACAAAGTACTATAATTACCATTTTGTAATCAGGAAAAAAGGTAATTTCTCATAGTCTCTTAACTCTAGGACTTTGTGTTATCACATCATTTACAAACATAAATTTTAAGCAAAACAATATGATTTTATTATAAGCTGTTAAATAACAAAAAATTCAACCACATAAATTTTAAAGATCTTAATGGTTTTATTGAATGACTCATATCCCAGCTACGGAAGGAACAGGTGTTGTGAGAAGCTGTATGAAATGGAAAGTTTTATGGGCAAAAAATGGGGGAACAAGAAAGTTATTAGCAAAAGAAAAGAAAGGATTGTTTCAGACCAGGGCACCTTCCTTTGGGTCAGTGTGGTCGTGGTCTTTTCAGGCAGATTGCCTCTCTAGCGTCGATCAGAAAATTCCAAACTGATTGGTTTTAGGTCAAATTCCTAGGAGAGACTGAAACTGCAATTAAGTCTTGGTTTGTTGTCCTAGGGGAAAGCGACTCCATTTGGGGCCTGTTGTTTCTTTCTTTTTATTTTTTTTTAAACAAAGATGAATGGAAAAGGTATTAGTGTCATTCATATGTTTATTCCCATTGTTAAAATGCTGTCACATCTTATTTTGCATGACATTGATGAACAGAAGTCTTTATTGGCAGATAATTTGGAGTTGACCATATTTTATTATTTTTTATATAATTTTACCATTATTCACACACTAGAAATTTACTTTACTATAGGACATCCCCAAATATTTAATTTACTATGATTTTTTTTTAATATCAAAGAAGGACTAGAGTGAGAATTGCAGAGGTAGTTTTTGAATGTCTGCTCATAGTTTTCCACAACCTCATCAATGAGAAAACATGGATCTGAACTTCTTTCCTGCGTCCATGTTTCTTTACTAGCTCTGCTCCACAGAGGATAGAGATCATAGGATTTTTCAGGCAAGGGGACAATTAGTGGGCCAGTTCTTCATGGCAAGGCTTACTGGTGACTTAAATACAGGTTCCTGAGGTCCGCTGCTGCTTTACCACCCCCTGGCTTCCACAAGGGCCTCATCAACCTCTTTGCTGTCCGTGCGGGTTCCGTTGCCTGAGACTAAGGGGACACAGGACATGATCGGTTAGAGTAGATGACCAGCTTGCAGCCTAGGAAAACTGTGTGATGGAGTAGAAAGCGTAAGCATTTCTCCAAAGCAGACATCTTAGGTAGGACTGGTATCAGGAACTTACCATAACCTTATATTAATAATGAATTCAGTACTTTGGGTCCCATTTGTCATATTCCTTCTGTCTTTAAAACTCAGCAGAGAGAAGTAAGTATATTCGGACAGCACATTTGAGCACCAACACTTGACACTGAAAATGCTCTAATGCCATTTTCTATGCTTTTTTGTGTCTATGAAGCACCTTCCTCCATTCCCCTCATCACCATAGGTGATCCATTAACATCTTTTTAGACTCTAGAGATCCACAGACTCAAATAAATTAACAACACAGATTCTGGACCTAGGTTGGCTAAGTTCAGAATCTTTAATCTACAGTTTACCAAATTGTGTGATGTTGAACATCAGTTTACCTTTCTGTGCCTTGGTTACCTTGTTTGTATCATGGCAATAATAACAATATAATATCCATATTATATTATTATGCATAATATTAATATGCATATATTTATATTATATGTATATAATATAAATATAAAATACTATATAAAATATTATAAAATACTATACTATAGCATTGTAACTTTATAAATACCAGTGACATAGGCACAAGGTGAGCGAGTGGGAATTCCTTAACAAACAAGGGATATTTTATTGTATGTACTTTCTAAAAAAAAATCCACAATAACAGAACCTACAAACAGGAGCAAAGGACAGCACTTTCTAGCTCTCTGAGATCCACAGGGCACCATATCTTATAGAAACAGAGATAATGCAGGGACAAAATATACCAATCAACACTGCTCTGCTTCCCCAGGCAAAAAAGGCTATAGAGAAAAACACTTTACATGGTATTCTAATGTAAATTTGTTGCACGATTAAACTTCAGCTTACTCAAGGAGTTATTGTATAATAAACTGCAGAAAATGGAGTAGGCATTCAGTAATCTGCTCACAATTATAATAATCCCAATACTATGCACTAGAACTTAAAGAATATATATATTCTTTACACAAGTACATATTTCATACATGTCATATACATAAAATTGCCTGGCTTATGAATTGGAAATTCTGGTTTAGCATTTTCATTATATTGTTTTTATAAGCTTTATAATTTATTCCATGGTATTGAAAGTTGTAAGAAGGCAGGTGGTACTACCTCAAAGATAAAATTTAAAATTTTTTAAAAGTTAAAATATATATCATTTTAAAAATAATGCGTTATATAATAAATATGTTATATTATAAGAATAATTTATTACACAAAATAAATGATATATTATCATTAAAATGCTATACTATATACACACACATATGTAAATGTGAATATTTGATAATAATATAATAATGTAACATAATAAGTGAATAAATCAAACAAAAATACTTTGTGAATAAGACCAGACAACTAAATGCAAAATAAAATAGCTATTCTTTGATCTGTGATAGTTTAAGTATGGATATATTTAAATGGAGGGAGTAAAGCTTTGGAGGCCTCGTGCAGAGCTATAATTGGATAGCACAAAAGAAAATGTTCCCAGTTTTGAGATTAATGCATGCATATTTTTATTAAGATATACATAGAGAAAGAAAGAAAGGTAGGCATACATTGTAATTCAGATTTGCCTACTTACAGATGGTAACATTCTGTGCAATAATAATGCTCCCAAAACCATTTGCAAATTTGTCCAGCAACAACTCTGCCTTTAATGATGAAGTTTCCACAGTGGCAGATGGCAGAGTGAGCAGTGGAGGATGCTGCCGACCCACCAGGGTTATGTCTGTCACTGAAGAGATCTGGCTCCAGAAGCCCAAGTCTGTTGAGGTCACACTGGCTATTGCTCCATTGGAATAACTTGATTGATCACATTTTGTGGTTATTCCATAAATGATGACCTTATAGATGGGGTCCTGGCAGATTCATTCTATTGTAGGAAAGTGACATAGAGAAACACAGTCTCTGCAGTCTCTCTACATATTACAGAAACAAAGGGGCAATTTATGAAACAAAAACATACATTCACTGATTTTGCTGTGCTCTCTTTGTGTTTGAGTGCTTAGGTAGCCTATACAAACATCACGATAATGCTTTTAATATCCATGTCATATTTAGGAAGAGAAGAACAGCACAACAAGATAATGAAATATGTTATTTAATGAATAATAATTTTTTAAATCCAGCCGAGATGATCGTTCTAATGAAAGCATATAAATGTAATTGAGATCCAGTTATTCCCTAGCCACTAAAATTGTCAGATAGTAAATATGAAAGGAAATAAATAAGTAAACTCCAGTGCCTAAGTGAACCCTTGGTATACTTTGCAGAAAATCATATACCATTCCATGGGAAGTTTAACATAATACCACTTACGAAGTATACTGTATTGAAATGTCAAGTTCCATTTATAGTGTGATACGTTTGGACTCATTAATTTTATAGTGAGTGAGTGTGTGTACCATTTGGAACTGAATTTACTCTCAGAATATGCCGTGGGCACTAGAAGGAATGAAGTGCACCCCACTCTCCTTATTTGTTGAACAGTAATGTAGAAAAATTACACAAAAATGCTCATTCTCTCATGTCACTGACTAAAATAAGAAACATAGCTCTTGTGAATAAAGCTGCCCATTTATAGTAATAACAATAATAATTATTATTATAATTACTTGCTATACTAAGAAACTTCTAAGTGCTTCACATACTTTACGTTTCTTCAATTTATGTGACAACTAAGAGACTTATTTACAGATGACAGAGCCAGGCCAGTGACATGCTGAACCAGTAAAAGCTACCTGTTAAATTTTCAGGAAATTTGCAAGCTATTTATTGTCAAACATAACCATTATTGAAAATTAAATTATATAAGCTTCCATTATATAACTTATATTTTAAAATGGTAGTAAATACTCAAAACTCACCACACCCTAATTATTTTATTACATTATACTATTATCTATATTCTTGAGGGATTTTTTTACATCTATTGTTTATGAATATATATTTGTATAATATGAGTGATGTGCTACTGTGCATTTCTTTTCAATTCTGTTGAGTGATGCTATGCTATGCTGGTTGCTTGAAATCAGTTACAGTGGAAAGTTATACCACTGAGATTGACAAATGCTGTAAATCAGGACTCTCTTCTCCCAAGAGTCAGTGGGTAAACAGCTAGGCTACTACTCTGTCAGCCACCTTCCTGACTTTAAGGCACACTGTCCAGTAAGCCATGCTGTCTGCTTTTGAACAGTTTGAAGCACGGTTTTTAATATGGTCTCCCTTGACTTCAGGAGAGGTATATGGGCATGGGTGTGCGTGTTTTCTGCAGAGACAGTCCATAGCTTCTGTTAGATTCTCAGAGACTCCATAAATTAAAGAAATGTTTTTTAAAAATGACAAAAGGTATTTCTAGAGGAAAAATTTGGTATTTTCTGCAAGCATCATTCCCCTCTGAGATAAAGAGATCAAGCAGCCTGTATTAGATATAATTAGGAATTTTGCTCCTCCTAATGCATTCCAGAAAATGTCTTTTATGTACATATTTTCTCCAGTCAAACCTTCTTCTTTCTTTGCTGTTCCCTTTTTAAAAAGGTTTTAAGATTAAAGGGGAGAAAAGCTCTTAATAAAATGAAATATAATAAAATATGCAGAAATAAATTTAACCAAGGAAATAAAACCTCTATATACCAAAAACTATTAGACATTGATTAAAGAAACTGAAGAAAATACAAATAAATGGGAAAATATTTTGTGTTCATGGATCAGAATTATTGTTAAAATCTCCATACTATACAAAACCATCTATAGATTCAATGCAATCCCATCAAATTGCCAATGGCATTTTGTATTATATTATACAGAAATATAATATATAATCCTAAAATTATTATGAAACTACAAAGGATCCCAAGCAGCCACAACAATCTTGACAAAGAACAAAGCAGGAGGAATCACACTTCCTAATTTCAAACTATATTATAAAACTATAGTAATTAAAACAGTATGGTACTGGCATAAAGCAGACAGAGTAATGGAACAGAACTGAGAACCCAGAAATAAATATATATATTCAACTATTATTTCACAAGGGATCCAAGAGTAGTCAATGGGTAAAGGACAGATCTCTTTAATAAATTTTGCTTGGGAAACTGGATATCCTCATGAAAAAGAATGAAATTGAACCCCTATCTAATACCACTCCCAAAAATTAACTCAAAAGGGATTAAGGACTTAAATATAAGACCTGACCTGAAAGTGTAAAACTCCTAGAAGAAAACATATGGAGAAAACTTTTTAATATCAGTGTTGGCTATAATTTTTTGGACAGGAAACCAAAAGCACAAGCAACAAAAGCAAAAATATACAATTGGGACTATATCAAACTATAGCCAGAAACCATTATCAAAACAGGCTACTGAGTAGAAAATAGTTGCACATTATATATTTGATAAGGGATTAATATTCAACTATATAAGAAACACAAATAACTCAAATAGCAAAATAACAAAAAATCCAATTAACAAATGGGCAGAACTGAATAGACATTTTTCCAAAGATGACATCCAAATGGCCAAAAGTATATGAAAAGGTGCTTGTCCTGGCTGGTGTAGCTCAGTGGATTGAGCACGGGCTGCGAATCAGGCATCGCAGGTTCGATTCCCAGTCAGGGCACATGCCTAGGTTGCAGGCCATGTCCCCCAGCAACTGCACATTGATGTTTCTCTCTCTCCCTCTCCCTTCCTTCTCTAAAAATAAATAAATAAAATCTTTTAAAAAAAAGGTGTTCAATATCAGTGATCATCAGGGAAAAGCAAATGAAAACCATAGTGCAACATGACCTCACACCTGTTATAAGGGTTATTATCATAAAAACAAGAGATAACAAATAATGGTGAGAATTTGCAGTAGAGGGAACCCTGATGCACTGCAGGTGGGAATGTGAGTTGGTATAGCCACCATGCAAAATATTATGGAGGTTCATCAAGAAATTAAAAATAGATTACCATATGATCCAGAAATCTCACTTCTAGGTATAACTGAAGGGAGTGAAATCACTGTTTCAAAAAGACATCTGCACTCTTACATTCATTGCGACACTTTTCAAAATAGCCAAGACAATAGCCATTTAAGCGTCTATTGATGGATGAATGGATATAGAAAATGGGTTGTATGTATACACAAAGGGATGTTACTCAGTTAGTTATAAAAACAAGAAAATCCTCCATTCGAGACAATATAAATGGACATTGAAGGCATTATGGAACATGTAATAAGTCAGGTGGAGAAAGACAAATACTGTATAAGATCTCACGTACATGGAATCTAAAAAACAGAAAACCCACAGAAGCATTAGAACAGTGACTGTCAAGGGCTGAAAGGGGTGGGAATGGGGAAATGTTGGTCAAAAGGCGCAAACTTTGAGTTGTCAGATGAATACGTTCCAGAGATACAATACGCTGTATCTCCGGTTACAGTTAGCATAGTGACTGCAGTTAATAATAACGTACTGTGTACTGGCACGCTGCGCTGAGAGTGGAGTTTTAATATTCTCACCTTAATGACAACAACAAAACTAACAACAAAGTGGCAATTGTGTGAAGGAAAGATTATGTTAACTAGCCTTTTTGTAGTAAAGCATTTTCACAATATACATGTGTATACAATAAAATAATATTTGCACATATTTATTCCAAAATATTATTTATTTTTAACTGAAATTTAAATTTAACCAGGTATCCTACATTTTATGTGGGAACTCTAGTCCTAAAGCCCTTTTTTTTTACCTCATTCTTTCATCTTCTGTTTCTTCTCATTAAGAAATGTATGGGATTATTGGGCCACAATCTGGCTTTTATAACAAATATGTAAATAACAGTTAGTTATATCTGGCTTCAATTCCAGTTTCAAAATGTCCAAATTATGACGTTGGGAAAATTATTTAACTTCTCCAGGTCTTAGTTTTGTGTTTGTAAAACGGGCCTTCTCAGGATTGTTAACAGGAGTGAGATAACGTGTAACAATTACTGCAGTGTCTGCCAGTTAGTAAGCCCACAACACATACTAGCTCTGCTGACGATTACCTCTCCAGCGTGTTCGCGTCATCACAGAGTCGGAGCGCTCTGGATTACTACTGACCTCATCTCTCCCTCCATTTCTCAGCATACGTGCATCCCCTTTCTCACTTCATCTACTTTTTTCTGGCATGAATCATCAAACTAATAAAACAAGCTCTATATATCACCATCATCAGGAGAACCCCAAAGCTTCACTAGATTTTATTTCCTGGTTTTATGTTTTTCCAGGTTTATTGAAATATAACTGACATATAACATGCATAAGTTTAAAGTGTGCAACATGATATGATATACTTATATACTGCAAAATGACACCACAGAAAGCTTAGTTAACACCTCCATCACCCCACATAATTACCATTTCATTTTTGTGATGAGAACATTTAAGGCACCGCAATTTTCAAGCATCTGATACCGTATTAAGTATAGTCAGCATAATACATTAGATCCTATAACACAAGATAGTGATTTATTTATTTACTTATATTTGTAGTAACAACTCCTATTCAAATATAGTCTTTCACAGAATTCCAATGTGCAGATGGGAAAATGCGAAGATCCTGGAGCTGTGACCATTCTCAGCCTGAAAATATTAGGTCACCAGAGCGCCGGTTGAGCACCACAGAACTAAGGCATTTTTGTTTAGCACCACCTGGGTGAAGTTAGCCCATTGTTCATCCACTTCTCTATCCATGGAAATAATTCACATACAGCAGGAAAACCACAGAATAGGAAATCAAGATACTACACTCTAGTTGTAAAAATGTGTGCATACAACCAAGTTCTTTCACGATTCTAGAGCTCCTTCTCATTATTCATTGAAAATTGGAATATATACTTCAGTAATTTGTTTATCAAAGATTGTCCACATCTATTTTTACTCTAATATTCTAGGAATCAGGGCCTACATATATGGAGATCGTTGTGGTCACAAATGTTATTTTGCCCCCAACACCCCCTCAAAGTATTCTATTTGATGTGCTTATTACATACTGTCCTCTACTTCATAAAGAATAACACTTTTAATGGCATCTAGTTTGACTTCTAGGAATAATTTTCAATTAACTAACTTTGTATGATTAATATATTTGTTAAAACTTTTAAAACCTCAGTTCAGTGATTTAATTGGATATTTTTAGGCACATGAAATATGTTAATACATACACACACTCACACAAAGCTCCTTGAAGTCAAAAGTCAAAGGTTATGTTATATTAATAATTGTATATGTAACATAACCTAACAAAACTGTCTTATATTAACTGATAAATGTTCTTTTTAACCAAATAGAATTAAATGTATGTATATGATATATATTCATATATATTTTTATATATATTATATGTGTACACAATCCTCATATGTCCTTGACCTTCAAACACTGTATTGTCAAAAACACTTATAAAATAAATAGTATGCATAGTGGTTAAAAGGATATAATTTAATAAAAGAAAGATTTGAACTCAGATTCCTTCTTTGTCATTTGAACCTGCGTGACCTTGGGTACGTTATTTGACCTTCGCAAATTTCAGTTTTCTCAACTTCAAAATGAGGAAAATAGAACAATACTTTTATTGTGCTGCTGTGAAGTTTAAAGATAAAACACATATTTTCCTTAACATAGTACTTTGTGCAAAATAAATGTCCAGTAAATATTAGCTGATGTTATAATTAATAACAAAAATGTTGTCAATATTGTCCATTCTTATTAAAAAAGAATGGATTTTTAAGAGTCACCAAATAATTCTTCTTGAAAGGGAAGTAAGAAAAATTAACTTATGTCCAAAGACTACTGATGTGTAATTTGCATATAATGTCAAATTTCTAAAATATCTCATTAAATTCTCACAATCAACTGATGAGGTAGCTGTTACATACATTTTACACAGAAATTATGGAACTTAAAAACTGTACAGTTGGTAACTCACAGTTTCAATATTCAAACACAAGTCTGTACCAAACCACAATATGTCAAGTTCTATACTAAGTGCATAATTTGATGTTTATTATGTGACTAAAGGATATAATATTGCTAATGAATTATATAAAAGTAGAGGCAATAATCTCAAGCATTTTTTCATGAACTTGTGTGAACATGAAGCAAAAAACAGGAAGGAAAAGTAACCCTAGGAAGATATGTAATGATCAGCAGAATACTAGTATAAATACTTTCAACATTTTAATTAAAAACATAGCTTCTCTTTCCAAACTCCTACAACTTAAAAGTATTTAGAAACTTCCCAACTCCCTCAGATTGATGACAAAGTATCTAACATGTATAAGACAACTCTGAAAATTCTGGCAAGCCTTAATAACAG
Source organism: Tonatia bakeri (assembly GCA_004024845.1). Classification (NCBI taxonomy): domain Eukaryota; kingdom Metazoa; phylum Chordata; class Mammalia; order Chiroptera; family Phyllostomidae; genus Tonatia; species Tonatia bakeri. Next base: position 559,869 of record PVIA01000066.1, read on the forward strand.
CTTTTTTATTATAGTTCTCCCTAAGTTTAGGACCTATATCTAGAAATGAAAAAATTATAAAAATAAAACATTTTTTCATTTTTAATTATGAGATTCAATTACCCAAAGATAATAGATGAATTATTGATAATGGGATTATCATTCTAACCATCCAGGGTTGTATGAATAATCTTATGGAAATTATGAGGTTATATTCCAAAACAAATCTAAATCTCTTTATTTAGTTATGCAAAGAAGAGCTCACCTTAAAAATAAAAAATAAGGCCCCAGAGTGAAGAATTAGAATTAAAAGTTAAAATATTCAAAGACATATAACATTTAAAAATTAATAATACATAGTAATATCTCTCATGAGATTCATATGGGAGTCATATCAATACTTCTCCACTATGTGATATCAATTGTCTTCATTGATTTAACAAATGTTTATTGAGTACTAACAAAATGCCTGGCATAGTTATAGGTGCTGCCCCACATTAAAGAACAAAATAGGCAAAATTCCTGCTTTTGTGGAACTTAAATTTTAGTGGGAGAAACAATAAACCATTAAGTCAATCAACGTGTAACATGCAACATGGTACTAAGGGCCAAAAGGAAAAATGAAGTTGGGTGAAGGGCTAGAGAGTGATGAATTTTGGAGGAGGAATATCAATATTTTACAATATGTGGACAGAAAAGGCCTTTTTGATGAGAAGACATTTAAGCAGAAACTTGAAAGAAGTAAGAGAGGGAGGCATCTGAAATCAGCGTGAAGAGCATGGAAGGCGGAGGAAAAAGCAAATGCAAAGACCCCAAGACAATAGTGAGTTGGTGTGTCCAAACCACAGCAGGAAGCCCAAAGCGGTTGGAACAGAGTAGATGAGAAAATTAGAAAATATAATATAAATATATTATAATACAGAAAATATAATATAATGTAGGGTTTTTAAAACACCCTACTTTAAAACATCTAATTATCTATTGGTTTCTTTATGAAATGAAAGGATTAACCCAAAAGCTGAAGACGTTTCAGATCGTCGTTCCCATGAAGTGCTGTCTCCATCACTACTGTGTCGTGGAGAAATCTGAAGCCGTGATGAAAGGCTGGCTAGCCAGAATCCTTATCTGACACTTGATTGGCAAGCAATTATACTTGTATTTTAGTTACATTGCTGCAATTTAAATATTTTTACAATTTTAGACAATAATCCTGAATGATTATACATTTTGCGAACAAAACCTTATGCTTCAATTATCTGTGGCACAAAAATTGTAATGTTATCAAGAAAAAAATTATCTTGAGAAGTTTTAAAACAGCACATGCAAACTGATATTCGAGGTAGTGTATAGAGCCCATTCACAGGTCTGAGAGACATACTCCAACTGTCCACTGCTTATTTCTCTCGATGGCCAACTGTTCCTGTGACGTGGAACATGGACTAAAACATCATTTCAGTGGGCCATCTATGACTCATGTGTCTCCCTCATCCACAAAAGAGATGGTTGTTTTTATAAGTCAGGAAATGCATGAATCGCAAACTCACCAATGTGTTAACATTCCTTGCTTTAGTCACCACAGTGCTTGACTATTCGAGTATCAGAGTCTTTCGAAAAACATTATGTATGGGTCCTTTGTTATTGAGAAAAATGAAGATTCTGGAAAGAATGGAACTTCGCAATATTCTCTGGTGAATATTTGTTCTTCTTCAATGGTTTCCTTATCAGAATGTATGTGCATACATTTTCTTTATAAATAAAGCATTGTTTTAATTACCAAAGCAGTGTACATTTTTAAAAATGTTGATTGTACTTCAGGACAGTGAAAAACACTTAGCAGTTCTGGGGTCAATTTGTTATGATTGAGGTGCCTTTTTGACCATGAGGTGACTGCTTGTCTGTTCAGTCTGACCACCTGCCTTATGAGAGAATGAAAGGCACCAGCAGAAAACAGATCAGATGGCAGACTTTGGGAAAAAGCCAGTTTGCAGAATGTGAGATTCTGCTGAATATATTATCAAAAGGTCCCACATTGAACTTTTTTGAGCACATCCAGGAGATGGCTATGATTATTAATTGCTACCACTTGGTTCAAATGCAAGCTCTAATCGTTATTTCGGTGAGATTGTGTAAACCTCTTTCTTAGTTTTATGGACATCCTCACTTGAGTTTATTCAGAAATTCCAAAGAAATTCAGACCTAGAAATTCAGAATGTGGTAAGGAAGATTTCCCTACAGGTATTAGATTAAAATCATATCACTTGAAATCCATTATGCCAGTCAACTCCAACCCCACCCCTCAGGTTCCCTCAGTGCCAATTTTTATGTGGCCTCATAAAATAAGAACCTGGCTTAAAGTCATATTCTACAGAAAAACATTTTCAGAGCCTTAGGGAACTAAGCTGGACATAAGAGTTTTTATAAAAAGTTTTTCTTAGATGAAACTATTAGATTATTTCTGGAAAAGGTAAAGAACTTAGTTTTCAATTAGTTTAAATAAAGTTGAAGGAAGGGTTTTGTGTTTTTTTGACATTCATTAGGAATCTAAATGCACCAAGGAGGGTTGTAAAGTACATTTTATTGAAGCTCATTTAGACTCGAAGCAGAGGAACATCTGTAACTACTCTGAAGGGGACTCTGGAAGAACTTTTTATGAGTAAGCTGGGATTGTTGCTTTTAATTATTCGAGTGTATAGATTATTCAGTAACGTGTGTAAAGAGCTACTTAGCTACCATCTCCAGGCCATGTTATTGAAATATAAGAGGATATTTTTATAGTTCCCTTTGCTTGTGCTCTATAATTTAAAAATATAATCTTGAAAGTAACTGAAGCAAGTGAAAGTGTGACTTGTTCTGGAATTCCTTGGGTGACTTAATTTTCTGTGTATCATTTTGCAAGACCTGGTAGTAACTAAATTATTTTGTTTTCTATTGAATTTCAAAGGCATAATATATTTTTTCCTTACTCATACATAATCTTATTTTGGAATTCTTCTGTGGGGGTTTCCAAAGTTAAAGTATGACTAGCCTACCTTCTGCCTGCAAAACTTAATTCCTGAAGCATTTAAACTAAAGTCCCACTAGGTATTTTGTTTCTGAAGAAGCGAACATCCTATGATTCCACATTAAAAAATAGAATGACTTCAGGCTCTAAGCTATTACATTGCAGAGGGGTGAATGATCAATGCACGTTTATTAATGCATCCTCTATGTTTGGTTAGAAGATGTGGATAGGCCACAACTTATTAGTGTTTATTTGACGGAGAACACATTTAATGAATGAAAGGTCATTGTGTTTTACCCTTTTCCATAATCAAACATGTAAAGGCAGCATACATAATGACTTTCACATCTTTTAACTGCATTTCAAATGCAGTTATTTTATTTTCTAGGCTGTATCTTAATGAGAGACTCATTCTGGAATATCTGCTAAATAGAGAAGCATCAGCATTTGCAAAAAGGGTTATTAGGATAAAAAGATCCTCATTCTAAAATACAAGGTTTTTTTCATAACTTAGATATAAATAATACGCAGGAACCAAACATGTCCCAAGTCACAAGTCCATGCAAGGAGCTGCTAAAATAGCATTAATATTGTGCAAGGAAAGCTATATCTTGATATAGCTTTTTATTTTTTACCCCACTTAACTTGAGAATAACTTGACTTTCATGGAAATACACTAAACTATCTCTTTCTGGCCAATCCGTTTAGTGCCACAATTAGGAAAGATAAATTTTTAGAAGGACAAGCTGTAAACTGGTTACTGTGGCATGACAGATTTTATTATGGATGCCTACATGCTCCTCCGAAAGACGCTTCTGGACTCCCCGGGAAGGAAGCATATGACTGCATTTCAGTAGTTCAGTTTTTACATTAAAATATGGCCAGTGAGGGGTTCCAATCTGTCAGGGAAAAGTGGCCATGCGGCCAGAGTTATCATTTTACTTTGGGGGTCTTGTGTTTGCCAAGTGGTCAGCCAGCTGTCCAGGCTTTTAAAATGAGGAAACTGAAAAATCTGAGAGGTAAATTGTACTGGAGCATTTCATATTCATTAACCCTAAAGGACTTTTACTGAAATTAAAAGATAGAGGGTTGTTGCTTTGAAATTCAGAGTCGTAATAAATATCCCCTTTCACTGCAGGTAAACAGGTAGGAAATCAGATCTCAAACAACTGTGAGCATTGTTTCATAGTGCAGAAGACATGGGCATGCAGGCTGAGGGCCTGATTTCCAAGAATGCTGCTGCTCTTCTGTAGCAGTTTACACCTCTCTCTGAGCCTCAGTTCTGGTGTCTGTAAAGTGGGAATCATAATACTTAGCTTGAAAAACTGTGTAACTATCTGTGGTAATGAATGTTAGCTACCATTTTGTAATATATACACCAAATCATTATGCTGTACACCTGAAAGTAATACAGTGTTATCTGTCAATCATATCTCAGTAAAAAAACTATGAAAGAAAATGTATTTTGATATACAATAATACACTTAATGCACTTGGTAGATACAAAACAATAAATTACAAGAAACTATTTAAACAAAGGAATACGGGTTAAAGACTGTGGTATGAAATTAGATGCCCAATTACTTATTAGTATATACCAAAAAGGGTCATAATTTCAGAATAGGTGTAAAGTATTAATGCAGAACTTTGATAGGAAAAATTATCAAAGCCTGTCTTTTCATCTGAATAAGAAGGCTAGAAGTTAAGCCTTAGGAGTAATGATTCCAAACCAGAGACTTTCTTGATAATAAGGATAAATTTGCCTCACCTACTTTCTTGGGATGCCATGGGGAAAGCTGCAAGGGGAAGCGCCAGCCAGTCACGTTTGCATACGATAAATAATCAGTTGTGAGCTCAGTGTGTGACTCTCGTTAAAATCCAGACATTGGAACGGCTCCCGAACCGCATTGCCACCACCACCACTACCAATCTCTTTTGCATCTCATTGGCATTTGAGGACGTTAATTGACTCATTATTGCAATTCATATTCAGGAAAGGAAGTTGATTAAGGAAGGCAGATGCAGAATCTCCAGACACATTCATAGCTGTGTTGTTTGTCCCAGCAGTTTACTTGAGTTATTAGAATATTTAGGAAGTTAGAGCCAAAGGGACAGGGAACGTGTCCCACTAAATGTAACCCTCACAGAATAGATTTTTAGTAAAAACGATCGAATTTTTGGATAGCCTTATTCTACTTTAAGCAAAGTTATTCTAAATAGCAAAGTTATTAATTTTTTTTGCTCTTTTAAACTAATTACAGCCACTCCACTTAATTTTAATTGCTCTTCTGAAAAATTGTTTTCTGAAACTTGTATTGTCTCAAGAAATATTTTTAAACAGTCAATAAAAAGGCCTGGCCAGGTTGGTTGGACTGTTGTCCCGTAAACCAAAATGTTGAGGGTTAGATTCCTGGTCAGGGCACATACCTAGGTTGTGGGTTCCATGGCTGAAGCGAGTACAGGAGGCAATGGATCCATGTTTCTCTCTGACATCACTGTTTTTCTCCCTACCTCTCTCTCCAAAATCAGTAAACATATCCTCAGGTGAGAATTAAAAAAAAAAAAGACAACAGAATGTATCTCTAGTTTCTACTGAGTTACAGGACATTTGAATTTTACTATCAGTAAAATTTTATAAATAGTTTTTTAAATTTTCCTATATTGCAATTCTCAATTTTGATTAAGTGAGCTATTATAAATTTATAGAGCAATCATATTTCATTATTAATTTGACTGGTTGTTTCTTTTTGTTACTTTGCTCATCTTTAAACAATTGGATAAGTTTCCATTTTTATGTCTGATATTGCATACAAATATTATATACACACACACACTATTTTTGGACTATAAGATGCCCCCCAAATTTGGGAGGAATAATGGTTGTTAATGTTGCTGTTGAGTTCTGTTTACATTTACATTGGTGAAATATTATGTTATTTATGTTATTAAATATTTTACCACATTTTTTGCTTCAAAATTTTTTCCCTATTTTCCTCCTCTAAAACCTAGGTGTGTCTTATGGTCCAAAAAATACGGTACGCTTATCACATAAGAGCTTCCTAGTTTTAAATTTGAGTGACCAGTATTTTGAGCTGAGTCTACGTAGTACTCTCAATAATCGATTCTCAGTAATTTGGCAAATACTTGCATAAATAAAATACTATAATTCTGAAGTCAGTTTAACAGAAATAGTATAAGTTACTTGTTGCTGTTTACATTGAATTTCATTAACAACAATTAATTTTGAGAAAATGATTTTGGTCCTTCATTTTAAATGTGAAAGTATTATCCATATCTTATTATAAATAGTTTTATTATCTAAAAGAAACAAAAATTGCTCTATAAAAACTCCATCCAAAATAATTCTACAAAAACTTTGTTTGACTTTAAGCAGAGCCATTATTTTTATTTAACAATATCTTTTCTTTCCCTAAAATACCAGACTGTTTTTGGTATTTTCATGTAATCCCTTTTTTACTTCTCTTTTCCCCATATTTTCGTATGAAAGGTTAATACCAATGAAAGCTTTTCTCTTATCATGTAAAATTTATCATTAAAATATGACTAATAGAATATTTGATACTTCAACAATGCTTTTATATCATTTGTTTGCTTAATCCTCCCAACAATCTTGTGTAGTGGGCAAAATAAGCATTGTTATCTTCATTGTATAGATGAGGAGTAAAATGAAAAAAAAGAGTATCTCATACACAGTAATTAATAAATATTTTTCGAGTGAACTCTACAAATAGGTGGTTGCTGAAATTTTCTTAAAGAGCCAGGTTGTCATTTTAAATTTAAGCATCTCCCTCACCCCATACACAAAAAGTCCTAAAATTTAGAAAGTAAAAAGCAAGTGAAATGATATCTACCTTATGTCAAACCAAAAGATGCTGTTCTCACTATCATGAAATACCCACTATCGTACTACCCCAGGTATCAGATATCAATCACTGTGAAATAAGAACAGTCTCCTCTGTTGTTCTCCCATTGCCTTCAGTTTTCATGTTTTCCTATTCCTAGAGAAAATTCCTGCGCTGTAGGCTCTGAATACCAGTTAGTTCCAACAGATTTCACAGTATTTTTCCCAGTTTTATCAAGTTAAAAATCCCACAATGATACTTTTCTGAAAGACATGAATTGCTAGAACTATCTCAGAGCCTCATACTAAGATAAATACCTGATGTCAACCCTGTGTTAAAAGTCTCATGCCAAAGCAAGTCCAAAGAATAATTATGTCAATTATGACAGCCCCAACCCATTGGTAAGGGCTTCCTGGAACACTAGGTTAAAAGGGGAAAATGCCACAGTCATCTTCAATGTCCACAACACAGGGGAGGAAGGGACAACACACCTGCAGAGTATTTTACCACCTTGTTCCAATAGCAATTTGAATCAGACTATGCTGGGATAAGATTAAGAGATTTCCAGAATTAGTCATGTCATGGTTAGCTGTCTTAAAAACAAGGTCAGGCCTGAGGGGGTCAAGTGTCCCGTGAGGAATGTAACCTTTGGCTAGGAAATCTGGTATGCAATGCTCAAGATGGCAGCTGATGCTTTCATCAAACTCCAAAGTAGACAACTGTTTTAGTCAATTCTTAATTGCATGTTTGCAAATACTTTCAACCTATGTCTCAGTGGTTTGTTTTGGGGTTTTTTTGCATTAACCAGCTGACATTTATTGCAAAGGGAAATGATGGGAAATTTAATTCAAACGAAAACTAGGCATTGTTTTGAATTTGTAAAATGAATTTCTCTCTAGGGGGTCTATGGAGCTAATGGGACTGGGTGTTAGAAATATAAATCCCCACACATCAACATAAACAGAGATAACTAAACATGACTGATTATAATAACAGAGAGAACTCTCTAGAGGGCTTCATGCACATGGTCACATCCAAATGTTATTTTGTTTAAGTTTTCCTAGCACTGAACATCTCTGTAGCCTTTTTTATCTTCAAATGAATTGCTTTCCCAGATACTAGATCATTCCCTCCAGAGCCAGAGTTGCCTCCAGTTTAGGTGACTTACTCAAGGTCACTGAACATGAGGAGCAGAGTAGAGGATATTTCAAAGGCTGTTGAGTTCCAGACTGCTGCTTGCCCACTGAACCTCTTAGAGGAAAATGTGTAAAACCTGAAGGTCTATTATTCATCTACATATTTCCTTTGGCCAAAACTGAGCACTTTTAAAGGGATACTTGCACTTATGTCATGGTCCCTTCACTTCAAAGCCATTAAAAAGAATTTTATTCAACCTGAGGCAATTTGTGTTTTAAAATTATTCCAGGAGCATATAACTTGACAGAGAAAGACTTGTAGATTCCACAGTGCAAAATGCACCAAGAGCGAGAACGATAAAAGGTAACAGGTATTCTACATATTTGTATAAAAGCAAGTCACAGAAACTGTCCATGTTGTCCTGAACTATTTTATACTTGCATCTTTATCAGAGATTTCATACCACCATTCTGTGCAATAGTGCAGATCTATTTGCTTTCCAGAATACTTGCCCTGACTCCTTTGTCCCCTGCATCAAAGCAGCACATCTACAACCAGTTTGCCTGCAACAATCAAGAGTCCATCCAGGAAAACAGAAGCCATTACAGATATCTCAGATGAAGAAATTCAATTCAGGGTTACACAAGCTATGGAAGGGAAGTCAAACAGGAGTTAGTGAGACAAACCAAAGATCGGCAACCACAGAAAATACCACTCAAGGAGCTGAGAAACAAAAGAAGGAGGTAGTATTTCAAGGACCCAGCACCCAGGCCCACCCAGTGGGAGCTGAAATCACGTGAAGAGTTGCCCAGTGGAGTAGGGAGCACAGAGAGCACAGTGGCGGCTGGCAGCACAGAGACCAGTCACTTCTGGAATGTTTGATTTTGCTTTCCCAGCCTCCACTCTTGTGTCAGGGCCTTGCTTTGTCAGAGAACAGCAGAGTCTGAAAGATAGTTTTCTGAAAGGCAGAGCAGGGGAAGGAGGAAGATGAATCTGAGAGCAAATGAGTTGATCAGCTGATCCCCTCAGTTATTGAAGGATTCTGCCTAACACAAAGTTCTGTATTGAAAAATATTAACTTCCTTCCCACATAGAGAAACTCATCTTAATTTTTAAGTTTACCTATTCCCATCCAAAATGCATTGGTAGGACTCTATGAGCAGAAATTAGACCAGCCCATTGTTGAGAGGGGGCGGTATCTAGTGACATTGGAGCCAAGGGTAATAGATAATAAGTTTGGTGAACAGATATTGTTACCATGAATAAGCAGCTCCCCAACCTGTATCTTGGCCTGTTAGCAACCATCTAACTATTTTAATTATTACCAGACCATCTTTTCTTTTGTTTTGTGCAGACAACTTTTTGAGAACATAATGGCTTCTTTATGCACGTGGGAAAAAATCATGACTATTATTCAAGGGATTTTCCTCCCCTGCCCTTGCTCAAAGACTGATGATGTATCTCAAGGGAAAAAGCCTTTGCTCTATTCACACTACACTCTTTTCTGTTCGTTGCTAAACTCCTTTATAATTCCACTGAGGATCATAATATGTCTCCAAGCAAGAGTTAATGTGATTGGACTTCAAACACAGGGTCCTAGAACAAAGAGCAATTGTATGCTAACTGTTGTGGTCATGCATGTTATTCCTCAGGAAATGTTCAAAACCCTTCAAAATATTTAGAGACAAGGCTCTAGATGTTCCCTGAAGCATTTAAAATGTATATGTGTGACAGGCAAGACCATTTTACGTTGATAGAGTATATAAACCCAAATAGTAAGAATATACTAAAGGTAGGAAAAATGTCTTACAAGAATCCATCTGCAATTTCCCTTTTATACGGCTCTGTTGAAAGTGCCACACTGGTTCTTCAGGGGTAAATCACACCCCTCTTGGCTTCTCGACTGAATTATGCATACATATCTTCAGATGCTGGAAGGAGAGCTTTCAGATGTGGCTTCTTTTTCTACAAAGAAATGTAATGAACAGTCTCTTTCTGAGTAACGATTATACATAACAAATTTTATAAATAAAAACAACATTTTAAGCCACAATTGTTACCTCTACCACTAAAGATTCAACATAAAGTCATAGAATGTAAGCTCTGGAAGGGACCTCTGAACATACCCAACCAACTATTTATTTTACACAGGGGGAACTGAAACCTCAGAAGAGAATGTGACTTGCCTACTATTGTCACCTCCATCTATACTTCCCAGTTTTCAATATTTGTACCTTAAAGGTTCTGGGCTATGATTTGAAAAATCTATAGTCTATTAGGATGAATTGATAATTGGTGAGGATTGTTAACTGGGCTTTTGGATTGAAGATAGCAATTGAGCAAGTCCATAAACAATGAAAATAAATACCCACCAATGCAGTTTCTCTCTGTACAAGCAAATGGTACAGATTGCTCACCCTTGGGAATGACTGCTTGGTTTCAAACTCTGGTTCATGAGGCTCAAATGTGACCAAAGATGGATAGTGGGCAGCTGCCCAGCTTCTCTACCTAATTTTCCTTATCCATAAAATTAGGACAATCAGAACACCTACTTCATGAGGTTGTTGTGAGAAATAAATGAGCAAAAATGCACAGTAAACTTAAACCTAGAAATCGCCCCTGATAGGTTTTATTAATATGTGCTAGCTGTTGTCAGTATTAGGTGCTTTGGACTCTGTGTATACTGGATGGTCACACCTTCCCTAAACAAAACCAAAAACTATTGCCCTAATCACAAATAAATGGTGACACGAAATCTTGCATCTGCTAAAATTTACCACCAATTAATGGTGGACAGAAATTTCCATTTGAGAAATCATTAAATTGAGTTATGATACAAGACCCAAGTGATATAAGAGTTATTCTTTTATCAATGCTGCATTTATAATAAATTTAAAATGAGCTGCCAGAAGCAAAATCTTGAAGCAGGAATACAAAAAATAGCAAATTATTAAAGCTCTATAGCCAAAAACCCAAATAACTTGTAAACCAGAAGCTTATAAGCCTTTCCTTTACAAATAACTTGTAAACCAGAAGCTTAAGATTCTAGAGTAATTGAGGTGGTTGGAGGACCTCGGCTGGGAAGGAAATCCCATTTTGCTCTTTTAGAAGCACAGATCTTGCCCAAATCTACTTTTCATTTTCCTTGTATGATAGAATTGTGTTTGTTATCTTCAACTTGGCAGAATGTGGTCACAAAGATGCCTCCAACATCTTCTAGTCTGCCTCTCCCTTCAGGGTTCTCAAACCTTACAGCACAAAGAGGGAAACCATTGAAATGTTTCTCTCAATCTCGAGATTTCTTTTACGTTACTTTTGCTTTGACAAAATGCATTTATTCAAGCACAGTCTCGTCTGCACTCTAGAAAATGTGATACCATTTTGCACTGAATTTTTAAATGCAAAAAATTTAACAAATATAACTTCTTGTGATTTTTGTTCCAATAATCTTTGAGAATTGTTATACTGTAAACCCAGAAAATTAGCATTGCCAGAGAAGCAGTCTGATTATATCTGGCATGATCCAGTTTTCGAAGTGAGAAAATGTACAGTTTCCTAAGGCCTCTGACAGAAGCCACTCTCAGGCCCTTTCAAAGGTTTTCAGAAGTTATTACTTGAGATTAACTATGACATGAACAAAAAGGTTTGAAGTCTTGTTTATAGTTATCCTGTGGCTCCAAGTTAGCAAGTTCTCTCTTAAATGCTCAGCGTTTGAGTTCTGGGTGCTAATGAGTGAGGGTTAGCCAAAGGGAATGTGGATGAGGGGAGAAAAAGACTGAATCATTCTCCAGGGGAGAAAACAAGCATTAAAATAAAATCTCAATAATTTTTAGAAGCCAAATTATGTTTTAATCAATGCCTCCAGAATAAGCTAAAGAAGTCCCACTGACGTTCCCAGCTGTAAGAGTGGAAGTCTGGTTTCACATTTGCATGATTTTGAAGGTCAAATGCCTGCTATCCAAGTCTTACTGATCCATATGGACTAGAAATGCCACAATATGCAATCATCATGAAGGCAGATTGTCTCCTGTAAATCTGTCCTTTCTGTAACACATTCAAAATGTACCGTATTGGCTGGATTATAAATCCTTTCAGGAAATGCATGCACATTTGTAGAAGAAGCAGCTTCACGATGATGGATGATGGCATTGGTTTTCAGACAACCGTTAAAATAATTTATCATATGTGTAAATCTGGTTTTCATGTGTCTGAATTTCCTGTAACCAGGCATACCTGTAACTCAAAACCCTATTCCATAAATAAGTAAAATCACCTATAGGCTGCTCCCATGTTTTCTGTAGATATGGCACCTATAGATTTTATATCATTCTGGATCCCAACTTTATTTGCTAAGTAGAAATTTACTTAAATGAACCCTTAAGATTTGAGGATGCAATTATCAGAGGACTCTTCTCTACATATTTTATGTTCATTAAGTAATGTCATAATAATTTAATACATTACTGATTTTGTAACTTTTAATGATACACAACATTTTCAGAAAAATAGCTGTTATATAAAAGATAAAAAATGGATTTGATGGTAATTCACCATACTAGTGAGAATGAAAAGAGAAACAAACTCCAGTGCACTGCAAAATGGGAATAGCTAGTGGGAGTGCAAACTGATACAGCACAGTAGGAAAACAGTATGGAGATTTCTCAAGAAATTAAAAATCGTACCACCATGTCACCCAGCAATTCCACATCTGGATATATGTGAAGGAGACAAAATCACTACGTCATAGATTTATCTACACCCCATGTTCACTGCAGCACTCCTCTAACAGCTAAGATGTGGAAACAACTTAAGTATCTGTTGACAGATGAATGAAGAAAATGTGGTATATGTATTTGCAATGGAAGGGTATTTAGCTGTGAGAAAGAAGGAAATTCTGCTATCTGTGACAACATAAACGGAACTTGAAGACATATGCTAAGTGAAATAAGTCAGATAGAAAGACAAACAGTGTATGATCTCACTTATATGTGGAATCTAAAAACATTAAACTAAAAAAAAAACATAATAAAGTTCTGGCTGCTGGGGGTGGTGAGGGAAATGGAAAGATGTTGGCCAAAGGGAACAAATTTTCAGTTATAAAATGAGTAAGTTCCAGGTGTCTCATGCACAGTATGGTGACTACACTCAGCAATACCGTATCGGGTACTTCAATGTTGCTGTGAGAGTAGAACTTCAATGTTCTCACCACCACCACAACAAAATGGTAATTGTGTGCAGTGAAGGATGTGGAAGTTAACCTTATTGTGCTAAACATTTCACAGTTTCAAAGGGTATCAAATCATATTGTACATCTTAAACCTACCAATGTTATATGTTAATTATATGTCAATAGAACTAGAAAAATTAAAGAGTGAATGAGAAACTCAGTAGGTGTTTCACAAGTTGTTTGTTTGTTTTGCCCAGCTGATGATGTCTTGTTTTGCACTCTAACTGGTTTGCTCATGGAACTTCCTAGAAAGTAAGATATCATTCATTCAAAATTTATTCATTCTACAAACATTTCCTGAAAACTGGATATGAAAGGCACTCCAGTGTGTGATAGACAGGTTACAATCTAGCAATATAACCCAGAGTACAACAACACAAAAGCAGGTGAACGAAGACCTTTCTAATACAAACCTTGTGTTTATAAGGTACAAATTTGGGAACCACACTACCTGGCCTTGATCTCGGCTCCACCACTTGCCATCTGCTGGTCTTTAGGAAAATCACTCAATCTCTGCCTCAGTTTCTCAATACGTAAAATTATAGTACTTTTATAGCATTGCTGTGATAACTAATTTGATTAATAAATTGACATATGAATATTTTTAAATCATGCTTAACATATAAGAAGTGTTCAACAAATATTAGCTACAAAAATTGTCATTGTTGTCACTATTATTACTTTTACTACCATCAATGATGAAAATCCTCTCCACAGAGAGCTTCCAGGACAACTGTCATCTAAACTGCATTTCACATTATTTCAATCCCTCCCAGTTCTCTTACCTCCCCTTTAATTTCCAGACCATCTCATCTTCAGATACTACTTTCACGGCTATTTCTGCAGGCAGAATATCTAACAGTTTGGTGGTGAAATCAGGGCAGTCTGAGATGTCGCACTCTAACTAGTTACACTGCACAAAGCCTAACAGTTTGCTTTCTGTTTTTAAAGAAGCATTTCGTTTAGCCATACTTGTGGCGGCACATGTAATTGAAAAGAGGCATATGGAGACCAGCATGGAAGCCTAACAAACACTTCAGAGTGGCTTAAAAACTATGCTAATCAGTTTGGGAAACCATTTTTAATCTTAAGAAAAACAACACCCAAACCCGTCAAACCTAAGGTGAGTTTTAATGAAGTGTACTCGCTGTCGACGCTATCTGACACTGGCTGATTCCCCCTCTGCCCTGGCAAATACTGAAAATAAAACTGAATCTTATAAAAAGGAAGAAACCAGTTCCCGTGACCTGTAGCTCTGTGGAGCAGACATTACATCATAATGGGGGTAAACTAGGACACCAGCCCCACTGGCAGAGTCAGGGTGGGGACCGTCTCTCCTTCAGGACAGAGAGAAGGGACAGGGCTCCCAACACTCCTCCCCCTGCAAGAAGGCACTGAGCATTACCTGAAAACAAGGAAGGCATCAGATGAACAGACCTTTCTAACAGAATGTGCATCTGCCAAGACAAAAATACACGACAAGCTTCTGGTGCTGGCACGCTGACAGTATGAGCAAGCTGTCTTAGTAGTGATTTTGCAAATCACTTGAGTTTAAATTCTATATAGGGCATAGGGCCCCTGGAGCATCATTTTCTATATTTGGCCTCCTCATTTAGCTATGTTTGGAATAAATAGGCTATGGTTAAAAATCATGCCCTTTAAGAGTTTTGCATACACAGACTAGTTCTATATGTATATTATACGTGAACAGAGCGATTGAGGCAAGTCTATACACATACATACACATAACACAGGCTTTCTAAATGTATTTTAAGTTGTTTTCCTATGTGACTTTTTCTTTCTCTTTTTTAAAGTTCAGCTCTCTGGCATTTAGTAACCCACAAGCTGCTGTTTCTTTTTCCAAATAAGTTCAGCTTGATGGAAGGGCCAAGAAAATGAGCCCAACTGATGACTGCAATCTCGAAAGAAAATATGCTTTTTATCAGAGACCACATGTTGCCAATGCCAGTTAAAGTAAAACTGGGAGATTTTATCGGATACCAACCTGGAGAGGAGAAGCGATGAGCCAAGTATAAGAAAAGAAAAGTAAGCCTCAGGTGGAATTGCCAGCTTGTTCATTTAAGATGTAATGTAAAAATTTACTGTGGAAAGTGTAACATGCATCGCAGGCTGAGCAATTTGTGAACCAGATAGATAAGAAACAGTACGTGGCTACATCATGAACTTAGATTTAAGCTGGTCTGGGTGAAATCCTGGCTCAGATACCTGCCCGCCTGAATCGCCTTCACGTCTCTGAGTTTTAGGCTCCTCATCTATAAACCAGCAATCACAGGATCCTGTTTGGGTTAAAAGAAAACCGATAATATGGATTAAGGCACCAGTGTCATAATATTGGCTTGATAGATGTTGAAAGTGCAAGAGATTAGTTAATTAATTTATGGACAAAGGCCGTAATGAGGAGATTGTGTTCCCCTTCTAAAGTGTTATAGGCAACCATTCAGATGCATTCATCTGCAAACATATTGAGTACTAAGGGCATTGTTTTAGTGTCTTTCAGTGGTTGACAAGGAGTATTATAATGATTTGACATGTTATTATCTTTTTATTTTTACATCAATTAAAAATATATCCATGAAATCATCTGATTGTACTCCATCAAAAAAGAATTATTTTTTGCTGCCTTGGGAGGTGTAAGATGTCAAGATGAAAAGGTTTACTGTGCAGTTATTCTACCTTACTTTCCATCATCCTTGAAATGTTGATGCAAACCTTGAGAGATTATTTTAAGGATCAAATGAGGGGAACCACACAAAACTACTTGTACCTAGAATATGGTAAAAGTTCCTTTAACTTTTTTCTTCTGGTGATTTGAGTAGCTTTTATATTTATAAGAAATAATACAAATTTCTGGGTTGTACCTTTAATCCTGAAAAATGGGTACAAGGGCTGAAATGCACAGATGAAGGCCTGGAAATTTTCTTGTGTTTCCAACGTGTTGAATTTGAGGGATTTTTCTAGAACTTGGTGGAAATAACTATTTAAAAAGTTGCATCATGTAGGATGTAGTAATTATGATAAAAAAGCCAGGTACTGAAGTTATGTTTCTCACAACAAAACGTGTTCTTTATGTGAACATAGCGCTTCTCACTTTTACATCTTCAGATCCCTGCGGTGGACTCAGCCATCACTTATTGGAATTCTGTGTTCCACTAGAGTTCTGAAAATTGGTCACTTCTTTCTAGAAAGGTTCGCTGCACACATTCACTGTTTGTAAATTAGCAATCTCCTCAAATAAATTTTTCTTCTTCTCCGTAGGTATATTCTTAAAACCAGTTAGGGAGTTTGAGAAGTCAGGAAGCAAATAACCAGGTCATAGACATACTACCCTGACACAGCCTGAGGCAGTGCTGAGGCCAATGCAGAAAATGGGTTTGTATTAATGTGTCATTCTGATTCCTCATATATGGGTCCAATTGTAATAATTATGTACATTTTGTCAACTTTCCTGGGCATTTCACTCTTCCACCTCAGCAATGAATATACAGTTGACCCTTGAACAATATGGGCTGAAACTGTGTGGGACCACTTCTACTATAAATGGATTTTCTCTTATGATTTTGTTAATGAACATTCTTTTCTCTAGCTTACTTTATTGTAAGAATATAGTATATAATAGATATAACATACAAAATATGTGTTAACTGACTTTATGTTATCAGTAAGGCCTCCAGTCGACAGTAGGCTATTAGTTGTTAAGTTTTTGAATAGTCAAAATTAATATGTTTTTTTGACTGTGTTGGGTGGGTGGGTGGGGGTATCAGTGCCCCTAAACCCAGTGTTGTCAAGTGTTAATTGTCGAATTACAAGCTCAAAGAACTAAATCTAGTGCAACTGGTCTACAACTTTTATTGAGAAGAATATCAGTTGCTTAGCAAAGAAGTTTTTCCTGCATTTTCCTATTTTGTAGATCCTCCAGAGTATTTTATTCCTCTTCTTACATAGTTCCCGCTTGCTGAAGTTACATTAAGACATCCTGGGAAAGCAATGGAAATTTCATTCATACTATTCACCTGAATTAGTCATGAAAAGAAATAATAATTTATTTCTATAAATGTGGACTCAAGTTGCGTACAAGCAAAGGTGAGATGATAACACCCACTTTTCGTGCAACCTGGACATTGCTGTTATCATCTGCAGAAGGGTTTGCATACCCAGAATCTAATTTGCTTTCACTAGGTAGCTATGTGTGTGGATCTAGCAGCCCATTAGTGCTCATCGTTTTGTTACCCTGTGTGGACAGACTTTGCTAAAAATAATGAAAGCACATTGTTAATATAATTTTTGCTATAGAAAAACAAAATGAATCTAAATTTTCAATAAGGTTAAAATTACTATGAAACACTATAAAATATTGTTAACATGTGGGTGACTAATGTTTTTGAAACTTGATTTATGGGTATTTATTAAAAATTGGGGGGCTGCGCCTAATGGCAATTAAATCAGAGTTTTCAAGGAAAGAACTAGATGATCTGCATTTTAAAATAAATAGATGAAATAACTTTGGAGAATGTTGTACTGGAATGTGAGCTCAATGTGGAAGTAAGAAGTTTTAGTGTCTTGTTTGCTACTGTAATGCTTTGTACATCACAGGCATTCGATACATTTATGTTGAATGAAGGAATTATTATCCTCTATGAAAAAGTATGTTATTTTCAATAATGATTATGGAAAGTACATAATAACGCCAAAAGGTGCCCTGGATATATTATTTAATAAAAATAGAGAATAAAAAATTGCATGCATTCTGAGGTTATAAGTATTTCAAAAGGCCTATTAAGTAGGAAAAATGACAACAAAAGCATCATCTGTGTAAGAGAAAACTGATAAATAGAATTTCACCAAAATTAAAGACAGAGAAAATACTTAGAAGTTGGGTTTCTAACAAAGGACTTTATCAAGAATATGAAAATAAAAAGCCCTTTTAGAACTCAACTGTAAGAAAACAAACATGATTTTAAAATAGGCAAATGATTTGAATAGATATTTGACAAAAAATAAAATATCTGGATGGCAAATAAAAATGTGCTCAACATCATTTTTCATTAAGGAAGTACAAATTTAAACCACTGTGAAATATTACTACACATATTTTGGAATACCTAAAAATCAAAAGTTGACAATACCAAGTGCTGATGAAGATTCAAAGTAATTACAACTCTCATACATTTTGAATGAGAATGCAAGATGTCAAAGTCTCTTTAAAAACAGTTTCACAGTTTCTTATAAAGTTAACATACTCTTACCACATGGCCCAACAGTCACACTTCTAGAAATGAAAACTTATATTTACACAAAAATCTGTACATGCATGTTTATGGCAACTTTGTTATATCTCTAAAAACTGGAAACAATGTAAATGTACTTACACTGATGGATGATAAACTGTGGTGTTGCCACGCAATAAAATACTCAGCAATGCCTTTAAAAAAGAAATACTGATCCATGCAACCACATGGATGAATCTCAAATGCATCATGTTAAGTAAAAGAAGTTAGGTTCAAATTGTTACAGCCTGTGTGATTCTATTTATACGGCATTCTGGAAAAAGCGAAACTATAGAGGCAGATAATAGACACGTAAGTTCCAAGGAGTAAGGGTGAGCAGGGATTTGACTTCAAAAGGTTAACATGAAGGTATTTTTTTAAGGTTAATGAAACTATTCTGTGTCTTCATTGTGGTGATGATTATGTGCTGTATTCATTTGTCAAAACTCAAAGCTGTACATAAAAATAGTGAATTTTATTCTATGCATGTAATAAAAAATTAATGTAAAGAAATGGAAGGAACCCCAGATGAAAAGCAGTAGTCATTGTGATACGGGAGTGAACTCCTTTTTTTCTTTCATTTTGAAAATTTTTCTGTAACCTGGTTAAAATATTTAGGTGATAATAAAATTATTTGTGTATATAAGTAAAAGGTTGTATAATACCGTCATGCTTGCTTAGGAGACTCACGTGTCATTTAGTCTTTCTCAAAAATTCATATGGTGTCTGCTTCTGCAGATTTCAGAGTTATGTGAAACAGGATCTATATGGCTGCAAACAAACTGATGGAAGAAAAGAAAGTCAACCAAAGATACTGTCTCTAGATGACACTCATCTGTTTAGTGGCTATCTTCAATGAAGATATAACTGTTACCAGTACTTTCCTTCTTTGACTTAAGCTTTTTGCCACCCCTATATTTGCTCCTCCCACATGCACACCCGGAGACCTGCATGTATGCAAACATTGCCCAGCACGCTGACTCGCACTTCCAACCTGAACAATTCCTGCGCCTTGTTCGAAGTAGGGCTTTGCAGTTGTTTTTCCTGCAACTCCTCTTTGATTCCTCAGCCCAACCTTCCCTCTAAGGATTTGCCCAAAAGGCATCTTCATATTAAAATACTCTTTGCAGGTGACTTTACTCACCAACTAGATTATAAGATTTTATAGCAGCTTGCCTAATATATTTTTATTACATTATTAGATAAACTAATTAGACAAACACCTGGAACATGGTAGCTACTTGATACATTCTTATTGTCCCAGCATGAACTGAATACACTTATTGTTTGGGGGCCACCCTACCCATATTTTCAGTCTTATAGAGAGTCTGTTTTTTTCTTAAGAAAATATTCGTATAGAAAAAACCCTCTGTGCTATGT
The DNA here is from genome assembly GCA_004024845.1 of Tonatia bakeri. Lineage (NCBI taxonomy): Eukaryota > Metazoa > Chordata > Mammalia > Chiroptera > Phyllostomidae > Tonatia > Tonatia bakeri. The sequence continues at coordinate 579,741 of PVIA01000066.1, forward strand.
ATTGGGGTGGTTGGTATATGTCTTATTTGAGTTGTGTAGATTCTTCAAGCCATACAGCTTGCTGGGTTCATTCACTGAGTACCTAATTGGTTAACATCCTGACTGTGCAAGGAAGGTATGTTGTAATAAGCTTGTTAATAATGCTAACAACACAGCTGCTTTATAAAACCTTATCAGTTACCTTAATTTACTATTTCCTGAGATACCATGAAGAAACCACATAAGGCAGGTTCAAATTTCAGAGAAACTAAAAATTAAGTACTATACACAGACTTTGTAGAAATCATGCAGTATTACTTAATAAGTAACATAAAAATTCTTTTGGCCTCCCGAAGAATACCAGATTGCCAACCATAACAAAATGGATGTGAAAAAGCTACCGTGTCACTCCATGATTTTATTTGTAAATTAAATCTTACTGGCACTTTAACTAGTTAGTAAAAGAACAAGCTAGTTACAAACACATACATATTTTAGTAGTTCTTCTAAAATTAAAAAATAGAACAATAAGAAAAATTATATTGATGAGCCATTTTCATTTTTTAAAAGAAAGAATAAAACCTTAATATGTTTTTGATTTTTAATTCTTGCGTCTAACATTGAGGGTAGAGTAACAATGTTGGCTTTCTTAATTTAATTTACAAATAATTGTTTGGAAGTACTGAAAATAAAAAGGTTGAAAAAGGGTAAAGTGATTCCCAAGATATAAATTTCATAATATGAGGATTTTTTTAATCACAGAAACTAGCTCAATCTTATTCAGGACGAGGAAAAACATATTTTACCAAGATCTACCCAAAGGCAGACAAAGAGAAGCTCAAATGCTAACATTAGTGGGGTCTGAAATATCAAAAAGGCAAAATATTTTTATGTAAATTAGAAAAAAAATGGTCATTGTTCTGTCTTTGAGTGTTGCTATTCCATGCCACCAGTTGTCAACAAGGCTCACTTACATGCCTGTTAGCAGTGCATACTTTCAAAGACAGTGGCTAAGGAGCTGTAGCATCTACGAGCTCCACTCCCTGCTCATCTTATTAAACATGCACTCAGGGAGACACTTGCATTTGACCCATAAGCAAAGAACTTCACCTGATACGGGGTGAACCATTAAAAATAAACACCTGTCTCTTCCATTCTGAGCTTTTTGGGTGTAACAACACAGTGTCCATTAAAGATATTACAGGAGGACTCAATCACTTGTCTCAGAGGGGTAATGAATTAAAAAGTGCTGTGGGGGTAGAGGTAGATTCTCCATGAATAACAACATACCCATCAGGCTCAGTTTAAAAGAACAGAAGTGACAAAGCCAGTCCCTATTGGCCATCAATTACCTCTAACAAAAATAGCAACCATGCTTCTGCATCCAGCTAGATATTCAGCCTCAGCCCTAGCACATATCTCCCATGCCACAGAGCCCTGGGGTCTTATGCCCTTCAGAATGTCTACAGCGACAGTGAATGAACATAACCAGTTCATATCATTTTGGTTAAAAATATTCGAACATGTTTTTCTGTTACTTTCTCTTTGTGCAAGGAATACTTCTGTGTTTTCTTTTTTTAATAGAGAAATTGGATTAAACAGCATGCTTTTCAAACAACGGATATGAATGCTAATTAAAGGACAGACTTCACAACCACATAAAACGCAGCTCCACAAAAGTCTTTGTATCCCATCTCAAACATGGTGATAGCAACTTGATCAGACAGAACTTGTATGAACTCTGTTCACTAAAGATAGAACACCAGCAAACAGTCTTAGCAATAAAAAGGCCAAGTCACAAGTTTAAGCAATGATCTCCTTACATTTCTATTACGATTGGAAATACTCAATTGGTATGGGTGAAAGCTAATGTCTTGATTACAGATGCCGGCAAAGAAAGTGTTAGTCAAGCCTGGTTTGTTCTGAGAAAGGCAAAAATAATGATAAAATGTGATCTGACTACTGAAATTTTAATATACTTCTCATCATTGCTCAGTGGGACCAAAGGTTTCATCAAGAGAATATCTTAGTTTAAGAATCATAACACAGTAGAAGCATAGATAGATTACTTTTATTATTTTCCCCCTACTTTGTGCATCATTTATTTATTCAACAGGGTGACACTGAGTGTGCCAACCCTGTGCTTTGTATTAGGAATACAAAAATGAATAAGTCATGGTCTCTGATCCCAAAATATGACATGAAAGAGAGAATGAATGATGCTTGAACAGATGGTTACAAAATGAAGGCAACAATGCTGAAATACACAGAATATTCTAATTATCTTCCTTAGTCTGAGAAGCGTGCATTGGTGTGGTGGCTGCAGGGAAGGGAGGGACACTGATCAGGGGATAATTCCCGGTAGGGGCAAAGAGGAAGTAAAGTATATTTCAACTGGACAGGGCATGAAATCGGGGCAGTGTGTCAGTGCTGTAAGCAATTTGTCATTACTTGAACTTACTGAATGAAAAGCTGTCGTAGGAGCTGATGCTGGAACTGCAGGCAGCAGCCAGATCCGGAAGGCCCCCGCGCACAGTGCTAAGAAACAGAGACTCTGTTCTCTAGGCCAGAAACTAATCATACTCCGGTGGAGGGCTGGTGTGTGCGGTGTGAACAGCCTCCAGGAAGTCTGTCTCGCTATCCTGGGTCTCTTCATTCCTTCAACAAATAGTCGTTGAGTGCTTACTTTTGTCGAGACATGCTCCGGGCCCTGGGGATTCAAAACTGAACAAGATAGTTAAGGTCTTCCTTTTTGTTGAACAATTAATGGTGGGTAATTTGAAAATTTTAAGTAGGACTGTAAAATTTTCTGGCTGTATGTGAAGGATGAATACGATAGGGCCGAGGTTAGATGTAAGGAGACCAGTTAGGGACTCTTGCAGTAACCTGAGTTGCAATGGTGTCAAAGGATAGGTGGTGGCAGTGAGAACAGACAGGGGATAGATTCTAGAAATATTTAGGAGGCTAAACCAACAGGACATAATTATTATAAGTAAGATAGAGTGGAGTTGAGGGAGATAAAGGAAGAAAAGATTTAAGAATGAATCATAATTTTTAGCTGAAATTACTGGGTAGATGGTGGCTCTACCAGTGGAGAGAAATAATACATTAGAAAGAGTCTATTTTCATTCATGACTACTATACAAAAGGCATTAGAAAAATATATATAGAATTACATGTAGGTTTACACGTAGAATCTACATTTGAAGAGGACTGCAAGAAGGATGGACATACAGCTGCTGACACATAGTGTGCCAGGGAGAGAGAAAGCATGTAGCGATATACCAAAAGAATTTAAGAAACAGGACCTCTCTATTGTCCCTTATAAATAAAATGTGTTGTTACATTAGAAGAGGATTTTAGATGACAGATCTCAAAAATTATTAAATTTTGAACTTACTTCAATTGCTTCTTCTCCATTTCCATGCTGGTCAGATTAACGCTAGCATGAACGAACCATGACTCAGGTGAGAAAACAAGGCAACTGCCACGATGTCTTCCTCTGCCAATAACTCAGGAGGGAGGAATCCACAAATTAGGTTGACACATGGTGTCGAGAAAGAATTAATTCCCACTCGATTCTGGGCAGACTCGCAAGCTGGGCTTCAACTAGGAAGACTGACAGGACGTCTGAGGTTTGGTTTGCGTGGCAATATTTTCTATCGCCATCTAACACCAGACATAAGAATACCAGTCACTGAAGAGCACCTTACTGTTTTTGCTGCTGTATGATCCAGAGATACTTGGAAATTTTTTCACATTTTCAAGTTGTTCTTGACCTGAAATTATTGGATAGTTTTGCTGTATTTGTCATGTTGATATCTTCTGGCAGGAACACTTAGACATTTATTGTGAGAGATTTGTCAGGGGACAAAAATATTTTGGATATGCCAAATCGAATTGTAATGCACTTGAACAGTCATCATCTATCTTTTAGCCATGATTAGCATTCATTACACAGCATAAGAAAGATTTATATTAGGATTAATAGACATCATAGGAAAACATATATATTTAAATGCTTCCTGCTGAAACCAGACTACTTAAGGAGCAGTTAGTCAGCATAACTGGATCAAATGCATCCACACTACTCTTGCAAATATTTCTAACACATATTGGCTGAAATTCAAATTAAATTTAGGCAAAATGGTAGAATAGGCCAATTTTTTTCTTTGGCATCTCATTGTTTCCAATTTATTCATTCATTCCTTCAAAATTTATTCATTGAGTACCTACTATGTGGTAGATACTATTCTAAGCAAAAAGTTCCCATCTGCCTGGTGATAACCCTTCTTCCAATTCTTCTAATTCCCAGCCCTCAGTATGTGCTCTTCTTCTAGTTTTCCCTAAAATACAGAACACCACTATACTTTGAAATATACCGCATTCACTAGTGATTACCTTTGCAAAAGCTTCTGAGAAAAAAATACCTTATCTCAAACACATTACTATGACATTGGAGAAATCAGTTATGTATCAGGCTAACATATATATGCACACATACACACATATATGTATACATAACACAAAGCAAATGTTAAAAAATTATTATAATTTTATTTAATTAATTTAAAAATGACAATATATCTTCCATTTGTTCAGTGACTATATTTTATGTAGATTTGTCTCTGGCCTTGTGGAACTATTAAGTGCCACTAATTTCAGTATCTATGTAGTTTGAAATAATTGCAGTGAAGTTGAATATTCACTACAAAAATTTTAATTTTGCTAAACTATGTGAAAGCAATGTTGCTAACCACATGTGTTACTAGCCATGACTGCTTTAGCACTTATTTTCTATAAAGACATTTTTAACATATTCACAATAGGACTATCAAAAGGAAGTAGCTGATATTGATACATTACAACTTTCAAATTTTCAAACCTCATCAGAGTTCCACCATTGTTCCAATAATATCCTTAAGAGTAAAACAATCCAGTTCAGAACGCGTGGCCCGCATTAGTCACGCCTCTTTAATTTTGTTCAACCACAACTGCTCTCCACTCTCTCCTTGTCTTTATTAGCTCGACACTTTGAAGAGAACAGGCCAGTGATCTTGTTGAATATCCCTCAAATTTTGTTTGATATTTCACTATGCTTAGAGTTATGTTATTCATCCTTTACAAAAACACCACGGAAGTAATGCTGTGTTTTTACTGTAGCCTATCAGATGATACACAGTTTTATTTGTCCAATTACTTAGAATATTCACTTTGGTCAAATGAATAATGTAAATAATGTAGTATCTCCTGTGTGTCTCCACTCTGAAGACACCCTTCCTTGTTAAATTAATATTCATCTTGTGGGATAATACTTTGGAATTGTATATTTCCTGTTTTATCATCAAAATTTTTGTATTCATGTATTTTTGTGTAATATGGACTCATGATTCAAATTTCATTCTTTGCACTACAATCCATTACTATAGTTCTTTTAATGATGCTAAAATTGTCCCAGATTTGGCCCTTGGGAGCTCCTTCACGTGGGCTTCTGTGCCCTTTCGGCCCGTGTCCATCATTCTTGTGCACCACAAGATGCTCCTCATGTTTCACTTTCTCTGCCCGAGCTCTGGCAATCAAACATTTCTCCAAGGAACCCTGCCTTGTTTCAGTGTAAAATAATGTCAGGAAGGCAATATCTAGGGGCCATTAGGATGTCTCATATCCCAGGTCCTTGTAGCGAGCAAAGGTAGAGAATATATGTATGTACTTATATTTAGATCTATATTTCTATGTAGATACATATATTTTTATATGTATCAAAAGACATTGAAACACATAAGATCCCACAAATACTTTCAAATTCAATCCGATAGTACAAAGAAAGGAAAAAGAACAAGGAGGGAAGGGAAAAGAAGGGAAGTAGAAAAGGGAGGAGAATGGAAGACAGGAAGGAAGGAAAGGGAAAGGAAGGAGAGACCAGAAAATGAAAAGAAAGAAGGAAGAAAAGAGAAATAAAATGAAGGGGAAGGGAAGAGGAAGAGACAGGAGAACTCTGATATTTAAGATGCCTTTAGCAGAGATGAAAGGAGAAACACAAATTCTTCTTTCCAATGGAGTGGCTGCAAAGGCATTAAAAAATGCATGTGTCTTTATTTCTGCTTGCACTCAATAACCAGGCTTGCTTACTCCTGTACCTCTGTCTCTTCATGAGGACATGAGGAAGAGCTCAGGCTATTCCAGACTAGTTATCAGTCAACTGATCCCCAAACATGTAAGAGTCCAGCCAAAATGAGCAGAGCTGCCTACCAAATTCATAGCTCATTGTTAACATGTTGGGAGCCCAGTTGAGCCTAGAAGAACCTCCCAGTTAACCTGTAGCCCTGTGAACAATAATAATTTGGCTGTTGTTATTTTAAGCAACAGAGTTTTGGGGTCAAAAGTTATGTACAGTAGTATTATTCTGACTTGTTGAATTTAACTAGAAGTTATAGTTGGAAATTGGGAATACTCATCAATTGTAAATTTTCTGTAGCATTTAGTAATCCATAGGCTTCGTTTTACTCAAAGATGTGTAAATGGACCATGACTAGGTTTCAGAGTCAAGTAGATATATATATAAATGAGAACACTGTAATAAGATCTCACCTCTGTCTGACTACGCACTACATGACCACAGATGACAATTCGCAGCCACATAGTGAGCTTTTCAAGAACACAGACAATGCATTATTGCTATTTTTATATATCTAGCACCTAAGAGAGCCCCTACTATATTTGAAATATTGTAGGCAGTCAGTCAATAAATGAATGAATAAAATGACAAGTGAATCCCAGTTAGCTATTTTAAAAGTTGAGTGTAATAAATATTTACCTAATGATCTAGAGAATCAACTTCACTAAACAGAAAGCTCTTTCCTTAAAACAGCTTTCTGTTTTAAAGAGGTAATAAAATTAGGGAGTGGAAGCAAACCAATATGAAGTTCACAAGTAACGAAATATGCATGGATAATGCAGAGAAGAGCAATGTTGATTAATGGGAGAGTCTTGTAATGCAAGCACAGCAGCGAAAGAGGTGGGAAGGAAAACATTCCATTTTCCTAAAAAAAAATCAGCCCTCCAGAACTTCTCAGTGTATGACTTACATGTCATGAAGTCCTAAAGAGAGCTAGAAGTACAGGCAATATTTTCAAAGTGAGTGCACAAGAAGCATGCCCAGGACTCCCGATTTCCTGTAAATGTGAAAACATTGTCTCAGAAGGGGATGCATGTAGTTGTGTTTCTTGTGATATCAATAGAAATTAATTTTGTTGTTAAATGTCTTTTAAAAAATAAATGTCAAGCTCAAATTTAGTTTCCCATGTTCCAATTTAAAAATCAGTATTTTAATAATTATTCTCAGAAGCCAAGTTGATGTTGATACATTACTATGCTAGTAGCTCTGTGTTGCAGCAATGACGCTTCGTGCTTGGATGATAATAACTGTCAAAATGCAAGGGGTTAGTGAACAGGACCTGTGGGGAATGGCAGGATGACACTCTATGCAAGACATTTTGCTAATAGGTCTGAGAGCAATTACTGTATGGTTTATGGTCACAATACTTAACCCTCTCTTTCTCAGACAGTAAGAAGCTTAGCCAGCACACTGCTTGAGGAAATTTTTGGCACTCCATGTTTTGTTGGTAAAGTCCATGTAAGAGCCATGTTATGAAGATTGTTAAATAGTTCTGTGCATTAGAAAAACCAGCTTGGTCTCTGTAACATGACTGCTGCACAGAAAATGAGCAAACCTGGAGAAGACTAGGGCCTCTGAATTCACTAGCTCCTGGATGAGCCAATTCTGATTACCTGCATTTCTAAATTTAAGTTCAGTTGATCATTTTCTCTCTTCTTATATTCTCACACTGCTTCTTTACATCAGCATTAAGGTCTCTTTATTTTGTACTTGGATGTTGTTATGGCATTGTGCTAGCTCCTATTTTCTCTAAATAACATTTAATCATCTGAGTCATATTTCCAGAAGACAAAATAAAACCTTGGTAATCATCTCACTTACACATTATTCAACATTCTTTCCAAAATATTACAAATCCATTCTCATTTCCCTTTCTGCCAATCAATAGGTTATCTTGGTTTCTCAACTCCATAATTTTTACATATACAAATTCATGTTCTGTTACTTATTTATATTATCAACTGCTATCAAGAAAGAAGAATTGAGCAAGTTATCCTCAAATTAAACCATAACAAGGTTAATAATCACCTTGTGATTATTGAAAGAAAGCTTCATAATTTAGAGATGTGAAGGATGAGGGTGACTATATGGTAAAGGTTAGATGTGACTTTAAGCCACTAACTCATTTGAAAATAATCTCTGAGCCCACAAAATTCACATATAATAGGTTTCTAATTCCAATCAACATGCGTTTCAATAATAATTTGAATGAAAATTTAACAAAAAATTATCTTCTGTTTGATAAGCATTTTTGCAAATGACTTCAATGAAGTCCTTCTAACAAATACATGTTTTGTGTAAATAAGACTACAATCTTATACAATAAACTGAGCTTTTTGTGTAATATTTGACTGTATCAACTTGCAAAATAGAAGTATTATCACCAGTAACAGCTTTCATTTTTTTGTTACTTACTATAAAGAATTATTTAAGGTGCCTGCTTAGCTCACAAGAGCCCAAACCAAGCTTTCTAGGTACATTTATGCAGCTTGTAAATCTAAGTACTATTTACACTTGTTGTGATTACAGATGTATAGGTATATTTATTAAATACATATATTAACTATAATAATTTTTCCAGCATGTAGCAATAAGCCTTTGAGAGGGGCAGAAAACTTTTTCTAATTCATGCAAAGGTACTATTTACACCAGCAATAAGGATGACTTTTTCTTAGATTTGTTTTTCAACCCCATAATTCAAGATCCTTAACACAAGTTCATACTAGATGGCTTTGCCTCCCTGGCTAGCGATGTTTGAATCAGTGGTGGACATTGGCCCAAGCTGGACCAGTCAGAATTTTCTCCTGGGCTGTTTCTCTGTGAACTTAGAACTAAGGACAAGAAAAGTCAAGAGCTACCAGGAGGCCAATATCTGCCTTATGATAAAGTCAAAGAAGCTAATCTTCAGAAAGATAAGAATAGTAAAGACATAAAGAGAGGAGCAGGGACAAGAGGAGGGGATATAATATCTAAGAAGTGGCTGGCTTAGTTTTCAATGGTTTTCCGTCTACTGGTTCCGGTCACTTTTGCAGTCTGGCTGTCTCTGTTGTCATGGATTTCAGGTGAAATGCATACATTATTTGAATGAAACATCCTCCCCCTTAGTTGAAAATCAAATTAGATTGAGTGGAGTATAGTAGCCTTGTCAATGGAAAATTATGATTTTTATGATGAATGCCACTATGGGAAAGGATAGGGTATTGAACTCAAGAGCCAAATTTGAGGAATGTGAAGGTTTTTCTGGAGGATGGAACATGTACCGAAGGATATAAAAGGGGAAGTTAGCCAAATGAATGACTGAGAAAGAATTCCAGAAAGAAGCAACAGCCTTCTGAACGTCCTAGATGGAAGAAACAAGGGGAGTTGAGGGGAAGGCAAGTAGTTCAGGCTGGTGAATAATGAGGCTGGACAATTAAACAAAGTTCAGATTTTTAAAAGACTTCATAAATAGTCTCAATGAGTTTGGACTTTATTTTGAGAGCCAGGGAGAGCACAGATAAGGTTGTTAAATAGGCAGAGGGCAGCCATTTAGGGGTTTGTAGGCCTTCTTGTATCAATTACTCTGGTTTTTATGTAAATATCATGTTTAAAACCAGGGAAAACAGATTGGCATTTGAGGGAAGAAAGACATATGAAGTCTCTGCCCTCATAGAGCTTATAGTCTACTAGGTAAGATAATTATTAAACAAACTTTACATTTTAAAATTTTGAGACTATGTAACTGGTTAGTAATTCTGACTAACCTTTGTGTATTTGTGGAAGTAGTATTTGGATGATGTTATGAACTGAATTGTGCCCCCAACTTTTATGTTTTGGAAGTTCTACCCTCAATGTGACTGTATTTGAAGATAGAGCCTTTAAGGGGGTGCTTGAGGTTAAATGAGGTCAAGGGTGGGGCCGTAATCCAACAGGACTGATGTCAGATGAGGAAGATAGGCCAGAGGTACAGCTGCACAGAGAAAAGGCCATGTGAGGTCAGAGCCAGCAAGCAGCTGTCTGCAAGTCCAGGACAGAGGTCTCACCGGCAATCAACACACTGCTGGCACAGTGATCTTGAACTTACACCTTCCAGAACTGTGAGAAAATAAATTATTCTTGTTTAAGCCATCTGGTCTGTAGTATTCTGTTAATGGTAGCCTGAGCAGTCTAATACAGATGATATTCTAAAGAAGGAATAAGAATTGTGGCCAAATAGGGTAGGGCAGGAGGGAGTTGGTCACGCCAAGAGAAAAGCATGTCTCTGAGATGAGACATCAGAGGGACTGTTAGAGTAACTGAGAGAAAAATCAGTGTGAGGAGAGGGGGTAGAGTGTCAGCTGTCCAGAAATGTGTAATCCTGGAGGCCTAATTATGTTCATTACTTTTTTATTTGAAAAGTGTTTAAAAAAAACACTACAAGCTTGAACTCAAGGGAATGACATAATTAGTTTTGCTATTACAAAATATAATTCTGGCCCTGGTTAGTGTGGCTCAGTTGGTTGGAATGTCCTCTCACAAACCAAAAGGTCACAAGTTCAATTCCTGGTCCGGTCACATACCTAGCTTGTGGGTCAGGGGTGGGGCCCGGGGGCAGGGCAGGGATGTGCATACAGGAGGCCACTGATCAATGGTACTCTCACATCAAAGTTTCTCTCTTTCTGTCCATCTGTCTCTCTCTCTCCCCTCCCCCTCTCTTTTCCCCCTCTTTCCTTTTATATATATATGTAAAATTCTGATCAGTCAGGAGAATGGATTGGAAGAGAGCAAGAGAAGATGTAGGGGTTTTGTTAGGGGGTTTGTCTGAAGGCCACTGTAGAAACCCAGGAGACGTGGTGGTGGTGGAGGTGGCAGTGATGTGACAGAGAGGAGTGGATGGCTTCAGAGATGCTTAGAAGGGGGCCTTGACTTGTTCTGTGAATTAATGGGCTATGGTGAGACAGACAGAGGTGTTGAGAGTGATGCTCAGGTTTTGGGCTTAAGCACTGGGATGGATAACAGATGATTTATGTAGATAGGCAGGTAACTGTGAAGGAAGGATACTCACTGGGGGGAAAGAATACTTTGTGGCAGGTAGAATTAAGAGTCAGTGGGTTTGGTCCTGTTTTAGGCACCCTTGATCCATGCTTCAAACTACAGGCCATAAATAGAGTGAGTAAGAGCCAGCTCCTAAGATAAGGGGCCCTGTGAAAGCCAGGCAGTGCTCCAGGGCTGAAGGTAAGGGCAGACTCCTAAGAAGATAATCCTCAGTGCAGATACTGGTCAATACAGGGGAAGATGGTGCTCTTGAATTACCCTACTCCAGACTTAATCAATATGCTGAGCTCCTGAGGAGCCCCCAGTACCCAGCAGTACAATGAACACAAAAGGAAAAAACACAGCAGCACCCACTTCCTCTCTACCCCCATGTGCCTGAACTTACCTCCATTCTCCTGCTGTTGAAGAAGAACATACAGTTTCCCTCTAAATATTTGTTAAGAAGGCTTAGGCCACCTGTCATGTCACACAGGGATCAAATGTAGAAATACCGTTGTTGGTATTACTTCACTACTGTGGCATTTGTTGCGTGGTAATTGGTTGCATGTGTGTGATTGCACATGTGTGAACATGTGTCTATGTGTTATATTTTGAACATACTTTCTCTATTTCTAATGGGAATGATTTAGGTCACCGCCTGGGTAGTTTGCATTAATAGCCCTGATTCTTCACCACTCCCTGTGTTCAAGCCCTTTGCCATGTGTCTGGGTCAAATTCAAATACTAACCTTATCCTCACAGACACACTGGAATAATGTTTGACTAAATGTCGGGGTAACCTGCAGCCCAGTCAAACAGACACCTAAAATTAATCGTCACACTATGTGACTTTGCAGTTAATCCTACTGAAAACATGAGCTATTTCCTCACTCTTTAATTCAGATTTGACTATGTGATTGGTTTGACCCTTGAAGTATTAGCAGATATGTCATGTCCTAAGGCTTAAAAAGCTTCCATACCTCTATCCTTCCTTCTGGGCCATAACCGTGGGGTGATGTGTCTGGGACCCTCTGCTAGGCCTGGGAGGAGGCAGAGCAGAGTGGCCCCTGTCGGATCCAGCCTCAGTTGGCCAACCCCAGACAGTCCACAGCCACGTCAACTAAATGTAAGTTTAATGTTTTATGGCTCTATGAGTGTTTGGATTTTGTTACACAGTGTAATTATATACATAGTTAACTATTATGCCATCCGTTTTCTATACATAGACTGTTTTTCTGTTCTTTATGTTCAGTATTGCAAACTTTCTTATAGTATTTGGTTCCTTCATCTGACTTTCGTACTGGAGATTATAAAGGACTAGTATCACGAACACAGACCTCTGTAAGGGATGACTCATACTTTAATGCAAAGGACAGAAATTCTGTAACAGATATGTGAGCCTGTGAGTCCCCTGTGCAACTCTTTGATGTCTCCCCACCAGTTTACAGACTGAAACCTGAACTCTTACTTTGGTGGCTAGACGCTGTGCCATTTGATCCAAACTCCTCTCTCTGTCGTGTAATCTGTATATTGAGCAGCAGAATTAATGACTTGTATTCATAGTTTACCTTTCACTGTCCCTTTAAATCTGTACAGTGTGAGACTTCCTTCCCCTGCCAAGATGCAGACTTAGACAATCTCATGGCCTTTTTATTTCCCCTCTAGTTTTTCTTTCTTTTATTCACTTTAAGTTACAGGCATGCTCTGAATTCAGTGACTAAGTTTGTCTGTTGAATATACAATCAAAACTCTAAAGTTAATATAAAGTTAATTTTTTCCCTTTCCCCGAAGTTGGGATATCATAGTGCTTACAGTAGAAAAGGGGAAAAAGATTCTCCTTTCTGTCTCCTTCATTCTGCCCTTCACTGGTTAATTGCTGTTCCTGACCATTCTTGGGGAGGATCTGGAGTAGAGGAGGGAGGTAAGGCGAGAAGGAAAAGTGCTCATCTGCCCGATAATAAAATAAGATGGCTCATGCTCTCTGGTCCTGGACAACGTTTAAAGCTGCCTCTTCCTTCGAATGCAAATTTCTCCCTGTAAGCAGGATCTCTCTTTCAGCTGGCTACCCCATATTCTTTCAGCTCCCAATGGTCCCTCACAGCTGGGGCCACTTGTTTTATAAGGCTACTGCGTTCAGCAGGATCCCTTTTAAAGTAACTATCTTATCTTAGTTTCCATGTCTGATCTTTCAGATTTATAAGCATTAACTGGCTAAAAGAGTTACCTCTCAGATGTGACTCTACTTTTATGTACAGACCACTTCATAGAGTCTGGTACTAGTCCACATTTTAAGCACTCCATGTGGCCCAGTTAAAGTCCCCTCATGAAATTTGATGAGAAAAAATAACACAGGGTGGGGCGGGAGGGAGGGAAATGTCCTTCAGTGCAGGTGCCGCCCCCAAATTCCTCTTCTCTAATGCTCCCATTTCTGTTCTTTGACCCTTTTACACTTCGATGTGCTGAGAAGTTCAAGGGAGTCAGATAAATGGTTTTCAGCCAAATCCTTTGAAATTTTTCATATGGCCCAACACCTCTGTTATATCTTCACGCCCCAGTCAGATTTGTCCAATTTGTCCCTTTTCAATTGTCTATGATCATGTCTCACATGGTTCTATTGGTCACTTAGGTGATTTTTGTTGTTCAAACTTTTAAGCATCTGTTCCCTCTTTTGAGAATGCTCTCCTACCTAATCTTTCTGCACAAGTTTAAACTCCAATCTCCCTTCAAGGATTCACAGAACTGTTTCTTCTTTACAAAGGCTTCCCTGATTATCTGGTCAAAATCAAATATCCCCCTGTCTTGTCAGATGTGGGGTGGTTTCAAGAGATGTTGCACCTTTTCACAGTGCACACGTTAGCACACTCTGCATTAGCATTCCCAACTACACTACTCTGTGGATTCTAGGATAAACTGCTTTCATAACTAAACATCTCTGAAATCGGCACACATCGCACAGTCAAGGCAATGGCATCTAATTGCTTGGCTGGTTTTGTTTTTTTCCTCTTTTTTGTTTTATAAAATAATGGTACATCTCACAACTAATGACGTCTTAGCAGTTTGTGCACCCCTGGGTTTCAGAGACTTTGACTCACTCCTTTCCATTCTTCAGCGATGAACGCACTGTCCTGCAGACACTAGATGCTCAAAATTTGGAAGTTGAATGAAATGTGTGTTCTGTGTGGTGCTGGGACCCTGTGATTTTCTTCAGTGTCCAAAAAATTCCCAATTACACTTCCATTCCAATTAAAAGGACTTTGATGGGATATTCATTACTTAAAAAGTAGCATTTATTAATCTATGTGTTGTGATTGGAGGTTTAATATCATCAGGAAGAAATTTAATCTGACTTCATTTTCAGTTCATTAAAAACCTTGTACAATGTTAATAAATTAGATCTCCAGAGTCATAAAAGTATACGTCATAGCCCCAGCCTGCACATATGTGACACATTTGGATATTTAACACAGTTTCAGATTTTGGAATCTCAGCCATTTATACAAATTAATGTTTTTCATGATTTTAGTAAGGGAATACAAATGTACAAATTGTATAATGTGGGTCTGTCCTGTTGCCAATTATACTAATAAACTAGTAATAATATACTAAATTATACTAATAAAATAGGGACACACTGTAGCAATTAGTTTTCTTTGCTTAAAATGAACACTTTTTTAATGTGAGCTCATCACACCCTAAGCCTCTCATATTTTTTCAACCATGTTTATCTCCTTCCCTTAGTATCTCAAACAGAAAATCTGTGTTATTTTGTACTGCTATGTTCTTGATTTCTTCAGGAATTCAATATGGGTGCCCCCTCCCAGAAATGACTTAGACATCGTTTAACAGTTTGCAGTGTGTTCGTTGTTCTAGAAACCTCTCTCTAGGCCTTTAACCCTCTGCTAGCCTATAGATAAAATTAAGTACTTGACTATTCTCTGTGCTGTACTTCAGTGCAATGGTCAATTGTTAGATATATATAAAAAATAACCATTTAACTGCCTGTGCTTTAAAAAAGAAGATACTCTAATTAAAAAGGACTATAAAAGTTAAAGTTCCTAATATTTATTTTCTGCCAAACACTGCATTTAGGGGCCGTGTAGGATTGCTTCCTTGATCTTAGGCAACTTCATTTCTAATAATGTGAGGAAGGCTGTGGGGGGAAAGACAAATTTGAGCTGTATTTTAGCTCTACTTGTATATTTACCTAGCTCTTGCAAACATTTTATTTTATTATTTCATTTTACTTTTTTTTTGTTTGTTTAGGTACATTTGATATATAATATTATGTTAGTTATATTTGTTTCAGGTGTACGAATAGTGATTTGACATTTTTGTTCCTTACTATGTAATCACCCCACTTATTCTTGTAATCAGTTGTCACTATGATTCTTTCTATGAGTCTGTTTTTGTTTTATTTTGTTTCTACACTTGTTTTGTTTTATTTTTAGATTCCACATGTAAGTGAAAACATATGGTATTTGTCTTTCTCGGCCTGACTTATTTCACTTAGCATAACTCCCTCTAGATCCATCCATGTTGTCACAAATGATAAGATTTCATTCTTTTTTATTATTTTGTCTATTTATTTTTAGAGCAAGGGAAAGGGAAAGAAACAGAGAGGGAGAGAACCATCAATGTGTGGTTGCTTCTTGTGCACCCCGCACTGGGGACCTGGCCTGTAACCCAGGCATATGCCCTGACTGTGAATTGAACCAGTGACCCTTTGGTTCACAGGCCAGCACTCAATCCACTGAGACACACCAGCCAGGGCAGCTATCATTCCTTTTTTATTGCTGCATAATATTCCATTATATACATATATAATATATATAGTATATATACTATACAGAATTCCATTATATATATAATATATATGATATATATAATATATATAGAATTCCTCTCCATATATATATGTATATATACATACCTATATCACATATTCTTTGCCCATTCATCTATCAGTGGACACCTAGGTTGCTTCTATATCTTGACTGTTGTAAATAATGCTGCAGTGAACACAGGCATACGCATATCTTTTCAAACTAGTGTTTTTGTTTTTTTGGATAAATACCCAGGAGTGAAATTGCTGGTGTGTGTGGTATGTCTACTTTTTAGTTTTCTGAGGCCATGCCATGCTTTGTTCCACAGCGACTGCACCATTTCGTGTCCCACCAACACTGCACAAAGGTTCCCTTCACTCTGAATCCTCAATAACACGTTATTTGTTGCCTTTTTTAAAAATAAGGGACATTCTGACTAATAAGGTGGTATCTCATTGTGGTTTTAATTTGCATGTCCCTAATGATTAGTGATGTTGAGCATCTTTTCATGATTTTAAACTAAGTTTGGACATGAAAGCCTTTGTTATAAATAGATATAATATTACTACAAATATTCAAACTGTTGAAATAGAGAAAACTTCACTACTTTGTTAACTAATTCTTAAACCGAAATTCCTTGCATCATTGTTGACCAAATGTAAAGTTCACTGCAATGGCTGTGACCTCACAGAGCACTGGAGAGGACAAGTGTTAAATCTGCCTCAGAGAGTCAGGTGCTTGCCTCTGACAAATAAACAGATGGAGCCCAGGTCTAATATTGCAAAGTTATAAATTAAGCTATCAATCTATAAATAAAATGTTTTGTTCTCCTACCTTTAGTAAGTATACTTTAATAGTAATGAGGTCAATATATGTACATATGCATGTATGCATATGCTTTTTTAAAAAATTTATTTATTTTTTAGAGAAAGAGAGGGATAAAAACATCAATGTGTGATGGAGATATTAATCAGTTGTCTCTTGCACACCCCCAGCTGGGGACATGGCCTGCAAGCCAGGCCTGTGCCCTGATGGGAATCAAACTGGAGACCTCTTGGTTCACAGGTGGATACTCAATCTGCTGAGCCCCACCAGCCAGGGCCATATGATTATTTTTAATATGATCACAAATCAGCAAAATATCATGTCTGAATGCTTTCTTTGGGCATATTGTGCTCAAATAATAAAATCAGGAGATACATCATTCACTAAGTATTATATATTTTTGGTAAAATTTTAGGTGAATCACCAATTATGTTGCCACAATCAATATTTTCACATAATTTGGGTTCTATTTACAATTACGACAGATTACTCATTTTTTCCTCAGGACATTGTAGCTCTTTATTGGTTTATTTTAATTAATATCCATTTAAAGAATCTTCATTTTCCAAGAGAGTAGCATCTGGAATTTTTAATGAAATTTTTAAAGCATTCCTTACATTTGGGAATAAATCATGAATTTTAAAAATCATTTTAAACATTGTAATTGTGTAAAATATAATGAATTATTATTACTGATATTATTATAAAATATTTTAATGACTGTCTAGAAAACTGTCTCTACAGAGTTTATGTTATTTGAATGTATATTTCCTGCTTTATATTCATAAAAATATTTCCATGCCCTTCTTATTTCTATATACTTTGAAGGAATGTCACTTTTGTTACATATTTTATCTGCAATTTCTTACAATTTAGGGGAAATTTTTTCTAAATTAAAAAATATATACTTTTAAAAGTGATATATCTGCTTTGGTATTTTTATATCCAATCACTGAATATAAAATAACCAAAATTAATTTCATTATCTATGAAAGTCCATGATTCACTATTTGAGGATCTTTTATTGTTTAGCTTCATTCTTCCAGAGCGCCATATATTTCTAAATGGAATTTAATTGCTTTAACAGAGTATTATTAACATTTTGTCATACGCCTGAGAGTTCTTAATAGAAATCTAGCAGGTAGGGAGCCTAGAGAATAAACACCTTGACTGCACTCTCTTCCTTTTTGCTGGTTACCTGCTTTCATATGTATTATTGGCTAAACCCAGTGGAAGGCAGAAAGTTTATCTAGAAGCTGTTGGTTGCAGCCCAGAGCCCTGAAATTTTTCTCAAGGACTTGGGTGATGTGCACATTCTCCATTCTCCTGCTAAATGCTTACACCTATACCCTCTCAAGAGGATTACCGCTGGGTGATGGAGGTCGCCTTACCTGGAGATGCCTGGGAGGTACACATCCTCTGCCACTGACCCGGGAGGTGCTGCAAAAACCCTGCCCCTTTGTGTTAAGTTGGGAAAGGCTCTGTGTCACCATTTACACTCCAGAGCTCCCCATGAGATCACACCAAAGCTAGGATTTGCTTGAAACCACATTCTTCTGTAGCTCCTCATTTCCTAGCTGCCTCCTCATTCCCTGCTAGTTTCTCCTGAGAGCACACTCTTGCTATATATATCATGGGTACTCACATCCCCATCTCAGAATCTGCTTCTAGGGAACCTGTCATGGGAAAGAACACAGTCATAGCAGCCATAGAGATCAACCTCTGGAATAGAGAGCAGGGTGAAGAAGGGGGAAAAGTCAATCTGAAGACCTACTAATAAGAGAGATCTGGTACCCTGGAATAACATGCAGCTGTGGGAACACTGTTGGGTGCCCATCCAAAATGCATTACCCTCATCTTCCTTACTAACAGATCTTGACTTTCAGAGTAACAACTGCTAAATTTCTCAATATTCCTTGAAGCTAGGGATGTCACAGTTCAGGCCCATGAGATGTAGGCAGAAGTCTCAGGGGAGATCATCTCATCCTAATTAAAACGATGAAGCTACACAAGGAGAAAGACATTTTGCCCTCCCCCCTCCCCCCTCTTCATGCCTGGAACACAGGGACAGGAAGCCTGGAAGGGCAGTAGCCATCTGGTGACTATGATCTGAAAAGCATGAGGACAAAAGACAATATGTTCGGATTCTTTAGTGGAAAGAGATTCTGGGTCCCTGTTGTGCCAGTCTGGACTGCCTTCCCTTAGATTTCTGGTTGTGCATGAAAAATAAAACCTCTTTTTAAACCACTCTTAGATTTTCTGTTATTTGTGGCTGAACTCATTCCTGTTACAGCAGTCATTACAATAATAAAATGGAGTTATACCACAGACTCAGAGTTTTGTTTTGTCAGGGCAACACCCATCTATAATGTAATACCTTTCACCTCTGAGCATTTAGTCTAGTTTTTTATTTCTGCACCAAGTGCACTGAAGAACAAAGCCAGGCACTCCAGCAGGACTTTCCATGCTTAAGTCACGTAGAGAGACGTGATTCTGCAGCCTGAGACAAAATATCTGGAGAGTATAGAGGCCACTCGGCTTGCAGAACAATTTTAACAGGTGCATGAAAATCAGCCAAATGGAAATGAGCTGAGGCTGTAGGTAATTCTTGGTGTCTTATCCAAAAATGTGTCTGGAAATTCTTGAGTAGTGTAAATGCTCATAGCTCTGGTTTCAAATCTTGCCCAAGAGGAGAAATAAGTTTTGTCACAACAAGATATCCAAGTGACTTTTTGGCAGATGTTGCACATACTTTCCAGGAGAAATAGTTTTCTGGGTCAACTCACATTTCTATTATATGGACACAGATATGAATGCCTTGTTTAAATAGCAATGTACAATGTGATAAGTGCTAATACTTCTGACAAGTGTTAAAATTGAGGATCTACTTTTTAAAGCTTTGTGGGTAACATCTCTTTGTCTTTGTGATATATACATAATTTCATAGTCATTGCCAAGAGCAATGGCTCTGGGCTTGAATAATTTGGAGATAGAAGAATTATGAGAAGTAACTATGTAACCCAAACCAATTTATCACTTCCTTCATTAATGTGCAAAAGAGACAACTTTTCATAATATTTAGGTAGAGATGATGAAATGCGATTCAGTCCAAAAGAAGATGCTGTACAAGAAAGAGGCTTTTATGAGCCTTGTTAATATGGAGTATCAGAATACATGATACACACACAGAGAGACACGAACCACCTGAGTAATCATTCCTCTATAATCTTTTACTTTATGGTTTGAACCAGTGATTTTGAATCTTTGAACACAAGCTTTATGGATGGAAATCAAGCTCAACCAACATACACATGGAGCGAATCAACCCTAAATTATGTAAAAATTGTTATAGCTAGAGACTATAATTTTGGGATATAAAATACTATTCCATGGGGGAAATTTAAACTTTATTCTTTCCAGCCACAAACAATGAATCTGACTATGTTTGACTGGTATGTCAATAAAAACACACTTCACTGGTATGTTTAATACAAGGGAAAAAGGAATGTCAAGAAAAATTTAACAAAAATATTTTTGCAGAGTACCAATCACTGAAGATCAAAAGGAAACATCAAATAAAAATGCATCACAAAGAACATATAAATGGATGTGAGGACATCGTCAGCCCACACATGTAAAGGTAGATTGCAGGTTAGTAATTAAAGCTCTTTCATGGCACATTGGAATCTTGACTTCCTCATGTGATAGGGGCCCACTGAAGGATTTTAGGCATGGACCATGAGTGGATGTATCTGTTAGGAACATAACTTTGGCAAATGTGCTTCCACTGGAGAGCGGGGGAGACAGAGATAATATCCCATATATAAACGGGGAAAAACTGCACTAAAACACTAATTTATGTGATAGAAGAGAGAGTACCAAGATGAGAGATGCTTAGATGTGGAAATGGGTGGGAAGGAAAAGTTGCTCATTTTCGTTAGATTTTTACTTTGGAGATTTAAGTCGATGATACGACATTCAATAATATAGTTGTATAAAGAAGAGAATAGGTAAATGGGGAAAAGTGGAGGGTATAGTTCGGTTATGGTTATATAGGACATGCTGGTAGAATTTTCTGATTTGGCATTTGGATATATAGATACCAACTCTGAAAGAAAGGTGAAAGATGGGAAGTCACTAAGAGCAGAAGAAGAATTTAAAATCATAGGATTGGATACTGTCTCTCATGGGAAGCATTATTGAAAATAGGAGAGAATTAAAGACAGATTCTTAGAAAATACTTCAGTCAAGAATTGGAAAAGATGCTAATTTTAAATCTAGTTATTATGTTTGGCTTAACTATGTTTCTTATTGTATGCATTTTTTTATTTGTTTCAATTTTCCATTCTGGTGTCAATTCAATTGACCAGTATAAGAGATAAAAGCCTGAATGTGAATACCATTTCAACAGTTGTACTAAATATTTCCAGATGATTTCCAATATGAATGTATATTAAAATACAATGCATATTGTTTTGCATTTGCATCAGGAGTTCTAACAATTTTGAAAGAAAATACAGAATCTTCTATATAGTAATTTTATGAAAATATCTAAAAAAAAAAACCTCTCCCAAACTATTTAAGATATACGATGTGGTGTTAAACAATTCTTTAGAGTAACTAGACCTTAGGTTACAAATTCAGGGAAAAAATCTGGCAATATTCTTAGGGGAATATAAAGAATACATAAGTTGATCTATTAAAAAATCACATCTCTAGGTATACATACAGATTTCAAGAAATATTTTCCACTGGGTAATAGTGTTTCATAGTTTTAATTTTCAGGGAATATTAGATGAAATATGAGGCAAATCCAGCCTTCTTATCTGGATGATAAAAAGAAAACAAAATAGAGTGTCCCATCTGTTAACTAAAAAAGAAAAATTTAACTGAAACGACTGCTTAATAGATATGACACACCGGTAAGTTTCACTTTAACGAAAATCACCTATTGATCTAGGACAATGAGGCTTTGTCATCAAATAGCTGGGTAAAAGTAACTATTGTCCCAGTGTAACTTCTCTGCTCTTACAGTAGTAGATATAAGTGAAGTTTAAGATTCACATTTCTTCTGGCAAGACATTTTCTAAGCTTCATCATCTGACACTGTTTTCCAATATTTTCTTGCCCAAGAAAATAATTTGTAATTTTATTTTTATGTATCTACTTGTATATATCACATTGCCCCATTTGATGCTCAAAACAGCTTATAGAATACACAAAGCTGACATAATTATTTCAGTTCTAGATATAAGGAAAATGAGACAAATGATAATAAAGATAATGTTAGAACTACTATCTTTTTAAAACTTTGCTTGTTGCAAGTGCTGTTCTATGAACATTTCTTTATAAATCTTTACAACTAGACTTGGAGTTAATATTAATTTTATTTTCAATTTCCAGATGAAGAAACTGAATTTTAGAGAGATTTGGGAACTTTCCCAAGGTCACATAGTTAGTGAGTGTTAGGAATGGGACCCAGCTAGATCTGTCAGATGCTAAATTCCATGTTCTTAACCTTTGTTCTACTTTCTGGATGTGAAATGTCTTTGGAGAGCCCCTGTCAAAGAAGAGGAGTTCAGAAAAAGGCAGAGAATCAACTCTGTGCAGCAACTGTGAATCTCTTCAAGGCATACAGCTAAGAAATGGGAGATCTCGGATAAATCCAGGCTCATGACTTCAGACCCTGAATCCAAATCTCTGCAAAGCACCCTGGATACTTGGAATAGCTGGGTTACACAGATAACCCAACCCACAGCCGTGCATTAACTCCAAACAGAAGAGTACGTGAGAAGTTTGGATTTTAAAGTTCCATGCCATTGTATGATTTTCTACGCTGACACCTAGAGCAGTTGAACTTATTTAACACTGATGTGGACTCTCCGTGTAATTGAAGAAGAGTTGACAAACTCTCACTTGAGCCCTAACCCTCGAAGAATTACAGCAACAATGATAATGTCTACTGAGTGCATCAGTGTTCCAGGCACTGAGCTATACGATTTGTAAATATTACTTTATTTAATTGTAAACATCTCTGAGCATTACAGTATTCATTTATTTTTTATATGTTTAAATTTTAAGAGGCATCAAGTTTTCAAGGGAACCAATGTCCAGGAAATGAACTAGGGCTTCAAGTGCCAATAAAATGTCTAGGCATTTTCCAGAAGCAATGGATGGAGTTTTCCAGCAAGCCAGACCAAACTGCTGCTGGTGAGAATGCGTTCTCATCTTTCCTAGACTAGGAAGGTGACTGGCATTGTGACATCTCCCCTGAATGGCTCAGCCCAGGCCTCCCTGGACAGGACAGGACACGTTTTATCCCTGCTGGCTGTGCTCTTCAACCAGAGCTACATTCGCAGCCCAGAGAACCCCTGAGTTGGTGTTTTCAGGGCAGTCATCTATACAGCTTGGAGGGTCGTGTGCTTTGCAAAGTATTAGAAAAGAGTGTCCTCATGGAAAACTAAGAGAAAACGTGAGGACTCGGTCCTGTCACACAACACAATGTACTGGGAGGACGGAGGGTCACCGTCATTTTTATTCAGTAGACAACTACATATGTGAAAGAATAAGTATGCTCACCTGGTGGTTGTATATAAAGAGAAGTATTAGCTTCTAAATTAAAATAATGCTGCTTCTTTGATGAGTGCACATGAGCATAATATTCCATGGAATTTTTTCCCAGACAGTTAAATGAACTCATTGGAAATGTAGCATACTAAATGATTCCTTCCTTCCAAGAAGTAACATGCAATCATTTCTTTTTCAAGCTTGATTAAATTCCCTCTGCCTGTACAAATTTTATATCTGTGCCTAAATTGTATGGATCCATTTCTGGTAATTGAACAGAACACAGACTCTGTATGATCCATGTCCAGTACTAGATAAACTCAAGTGACAGCCGTTTTCTTCCTGTTACAAGGCACTGCACAGCTTCGAGAGGTACCGTGCACACGCACTGTGGATGGTGTTGTACTTTAAGGGATACTACACACATAGGCCATGTGAACGTGCTCACTTGCTGACAAATTGTACAACAGGCTCTTGTTCACATTTGGGGATAGAAGAACAGTCTAACGGAAGCAGGCCTTTGTTGTAAGGGATACTCAGAACCACCTTATTGAGCAGAGCACCTTGTTAGCAATCTCTGGGGAGGACTCCAAGTACTTGAAGTTAGCAAAAATCATCACTGTGCCTACTGCCAGGAATAAAAGTCCAAACACTTCTTTCCATTGTGTGTTGGCATTGAAGTCACCAAGGCAAACACAATGCAGTCAAGCACTGGAAAGAACAATTCTTTACTTACATAAAGAACAGAGAGCAAGAACAGCTTCAGTGGTGTATGTCAGTCCCCCACGGTCGGGGAGCCTGTCCAGGCAGCTATTGGCTTTTCTGAACCCCTTTCATGCTTCATTGCAAGGACCCTGGCCCTCCGCACTGAGCACAGATAATGGGGTTGACCAGGTGCCATATGTTGCAGATGCTTAAGCAGAAAAAAGAGCACAAACTGAGCTTGAAACAGGGAAAGATATTCCCACACAGGCAATAAACACAGCATAGGCTGCGTGGGCTTTTTACCTTTGGTAAGGAAATAGTTCAGGTCCAAGGTCCATCTTCGTGTGGCCTAGTGTGGATGAGAAGACTGCATGCACGACTCTGCCTTTCCCAACACACTTCAGCTCTGCCCTGTCATCATGGACGCCCTGTCCCAAATGACCTCCTCAGCAGTGCAGAGAAGTCACATTTCCTGAATCATCTTATCTTACTTTATCCTCGATCCCAGCACCTAATATTCCAGTCCAGGTAGAGTGCACCAATGCATGCTCTCCATCTGAATGGTCAGTCAGACTTGGTGTAGAGGGGAGTCTCTTATGGAGTTGGAGCCTGGAGCACAATCTCACAGCAGAGTCGAGTAGACAAGCTGATCCCAGGGACGGTGGCAAATTAAACAAGATTAGGGGAGCTTACATTCGCTCCATCATCAAGATGGAGATAGGCTCACACTATGAAGACGAGCACAGTAGACTCTGCTGCAGTCTTGCCAGTCCTACTTAGGTGGTCATTCCCCCAGTCACTGCACAAGACCAGCCCCTTCACCCACATGGGGAAGGGGCGGAGGGTGTAGGAGTATTGCCAGTGCTTTGCTGAGGAATCATACACGTGACAGAAATGCAAAGCAAATGTGAAAGTCTATAGCACTTATTACAGTTGACTATTGTGCACTTCTTCAGTCTGAAAGCATTACAAACTATATAGCAGGTTTATGGAAATTATTTAGCTGTTTTGTGAATCAACCTGATGTTTATTTTTACTCAGATATACATGAAAAATGTAGGAAATGTGAGAAAAAAAAGCAAAAAAAAAAGATTTTTCTCTCTTAAAGAAAACCAAAGTGAGGGTCAAAAATTAACAAAGATTGTGTTTTTTTTTCAAAACATAGTTAATTTACAATGAACCTAGGAAAGCAGTACTACCTGTCCTTTGGATTCCGACACCCATGACTTTCTTTTTTCTAATTTAATTATTTTATTGTTTTTCAATTACAGTTGTCTGCATTTCTTCCCCACCCTCCATGACTTTCTAATGAAGTCTCCTTCTTCTGCTTAAAGCAAGTAAGATTTGTCAACAAAATCCATTTTTCAAATATTTTACAAACAAAAGAATACCAACTTAACCAACTGAGATAATGACAATTGTCTTGCAGGTTTCTAATAAGGTTTCAGGTATTTTTTGAAAAGGGGTTGGTGCACAGTAGGTATTCTATAGATGGTGCCCGTTATTAGCAGGAGAAATTGATTATCTTAGATGCACCTCGTTTACCTTTTCACATTGTGTACTCACATGAAAGGAAGGCAAAGGCTACTCTTTAATGTTGGAGCCCCAGAAAGCACAATGTATCAGTAGGAAGGAAAGAGGGCATCTGCACAGAAGCAGAATCAATGCTGATGGTCGAAAGGTGATGGATGTTAAAGTTGCACCACTCACATGGCTCACTCAGGCACCCTGCCGTGTTAACTCCCGATGTAACTCTGAATAATACCTAGTGCCAGGCTGAGAGTTTACTTCTCAGAAAAATGTCAATTTCATAAAAATTATGAAGATTAAAATTTTAATTAATGAAAAAGCAAATAAAATTTCAAGTCAAGGAAAATTTTCATTCTGCTAAAAACCATAGTGGTTAGTATTAAATCGTCTTATAATCAACATTTTGGGGATAAGGAAAACTATCCCATAATATTGATAGACCAGCCATATTGAAAATAACTGAACAGTTATTTTCCGATTACATTTCATTTTCTTCCACTGATTTAAATAATTTAAGGGTTGAATCATAATTATTTTGCAAAGATATGAAGTTAAAAATCTATAAACAAAAGAACTATATATTGTACTTAGCTATTGGTCTTAGAGTTTATTATGCTGAACAGACTGATATGATCTTAATATGCATAATAAAATATAGTTTATTTAAACATGCTCATATGAATTAATTCAAGTTGTCACCCTTAAAATTGTCTTTTTTCTCTATTTGGGAAAAGTGTATAAGACAAACAACACATTCATTAGGGGAAACTGATGTTTGGTAAACAAAAGTGATAGACAAAGATTTTGTGATCTTTGTCACACGTTTTCATTATACTCATATAGACATCTGTGGTTTAACTGTGTTAAAGAGAAAACATCTTTTCATTAAAAGGCTAAAGAATGAATGCAGATATGCTTTCTACATGAGTTGAAGAATTTTACCTTAAATAGAAAGAATTATATGTTCTTACATACACATGATAACTAACATCTACAGTTTCTTAACTAAAATCTCCTCATGACTGGAAAAGAAATCAGCAACATGTCTGATTTTCTGGAGGACACAGAAGCAGTGCCCTAAAAGCAACCCTCACAGTTTGCACTGAGTACAGTTCCTCATCAGTAGAGGGCTCCCTCGTCTGTGCAAGCCCCACATTACAAACGCAGTCTGCATGCAGCCTACCACACGTCGTGCATGCACATGTGTACACACACACTCTCTCTCTCCTCTCCCTTACACACACCATCTAGATTAATAAAGCTGTCATTTTCATTGTTTTCAAATCACCTTTAATATGAGTTGATTTTAAAGCTTAAGGAAATGAACGCCTAGGCAGCACCCACTGGCAATATGTTAGAACATTCTCTACCTAAAAATACTGATAGGTGTTTACAAGTTTCCTTCATTTCACTGTGACATTCCTCAGCTCTGATGTGCATTTGGCTGCTATCCTGAATTCGCACATCTCTCTGTTTGTTCATGTGCTTGTACATTTTGCAGAAGTGTCACTACCCAAGCTTTGCAAAATAACTAAATCTTCTAAGTGATCTTGCTGAGGCTGTGTGTTCACTTCACTGTGCCCTCCAAAATTTGAAAGGGAAGGAGGGAGGGAGGGAGGGAGGGAGGGACCCAAACAAACCAATCCAACTAGTTATGTTTGATAGAAATCATTGAGCCCAGCTGTATTTTCTCCCACTAAAAAATAGATGAAGACATCCTAGCTGTGCCGACTTTGTTTGGGAGGTTTTATTTTTTTCTCTTCTTGGCCCATAGAACTAGCTGATTCACTGATCCATAACAAAAAATGCCCAAACTATGAAAACCCCACTGGAGCAGAAATTTGTAACAGAAAGGGAATTTCTGGCTGTGCAGGCAGGGCTGGAATAATCTCAGGTTGCTCCCCAGGCCAGTTTTCGCAATATAGTTAAAAACTGGCTGGGCTGCCAACAAAATCAACTGTTTAAGCATCTTGCTGATTGTTTGTTGTAGTGGCCCAATAGATGCTTAAAAACATTGGTTTTCATGGACTGCTGGTGGAAACCTCTTATATCCAGCTGATCCTAGGTTATGACTCATGTGTTTGCTCAGCAGCCAAATCCAAAAATTCACTTGGATGCTCTTAAAAGGGATAGAAGGGAGAGAGCCTGTGTTTTCCCTTGCTTCTGGAACCAAACAGATGTGTGAAACCTTTCCTGCTCTCTCTTCATTACAGATAGAATTGGTTGCTTCTCCCTCTTTTATGATCCCACGAGACTCTGTGTTTACCTCTGTGATAATTTCATTTGCTTCTTTTGGTGTCTCAGAGTTCCATTTGTCACTCTAGCATGAACTGTAAATGGGCCATTTTGACAGAAATACGTTATCTTTTGTCTTCTACTCCATTTACTCTTGCCAAAGTCAAATCCCTGAAATGCCTCATCCTATCTCCTAAATATTTCTGGTCATCTCCAGAAGATGTCTGTCCCACAGATACATGAAGTAGTAAGTCAGCTCTCAGATGATGACCACGGAAAGCCATCACCACTTTGGCTCAGTACTGGGAAACCTGATCATACCACAGATCTGAATCTTGTTTGGTAAGCCATAACTACTTCCAGTGAGGCTGATACTTAGACCTCCTTCTGTCCACATCCTGTGTTGCTATCTCAACTGGCTACAAAATTGGAGTGAAAGAAGAAACATGATTAATTCTAATTATTTTTCCTCTCTAGCATCGGCAGCTGCATAACATTATCTTCATGAAGAAACTAAGGTTCAGAGAGACTAAGCAACATGCAAAAATCTTAGTTACTAGATGGCACTCCTAGAATTCAAATCCAGTTCTTCCTAACTCTGAAATCCCGGCCTTCTTTCACACTACCTGTAACATTAGATAAGAAACTTACCCTTATATAACAAGGGTTTATATCTCAATTGGTCTACATCTGCTTATAAAACATGAGGTAAAATTATAATAGCTTCATCCTTTGAAATGAGGCCAGTCTCAAGATATAATCCAAAACAAAGCCCAACCCCTTTGTTTGGCATTCAAATCCACCCACTCTGTAGGACCACTACCCCCCGGACAGAGGTTGGTAGTCTGAGGTACATTCGTCCCCTACGTTAGGCATGCCCAGCCCTTCTTCTGAGCCTTTGCTCGAGCTAGTGCTCTCCCATTCCCTTTATTCCCACTTCCCATCCATCTGATTCTCACTCTTGCTTCAGGAACTTGCTCCTTATGACCTTCTCCACTTACCTCGGACTTTCTCTGTTGTTCTCCAGCAGTGACTGTTGTGAGTCTCTCACTTTCCTCTTATTTACCCTTCCATTATTTGGGAACTTGGCAAATGCATATGCCATTTTCACATGGCTGGAGAGCAATTTTTGAGGTCATGAGTTTTCATAGGTAGATAGATACGAAGTGACAATATTCATATCAGATATAGGCTATGCGAGCTGATCACTTACAGATGTTTTTGCTGTCTGTCAGGTAAATGACCCCTCCTCACCTCCAACCTACACAAGCTCTGAAAATAATGTGTCACCTCCCTGCCATTTCCTTTCTTAAACTATAAAAAGTTAAGAGGTTGTTTCTGAAAATGTGATCTTGGAGTGAAAAAGAGGAGGATGAGAAGGAAAAGGGTAATATTTATGATTTTGTATACTGTTCTATCTTCAAACAATGTTTTAATAATAAAAATTTTGCTATCTGTGGCAAGACAACGGTCTTACCTTTTGGTTACCAAGACAGAGAATATTAAGATTCTGTTGGTTTCCACTAACAAAGAACACATACGTTTCTATTAATTAGCCAGGCAAATTAATATCAAATATATATAGTTAATCATAAGTAAATATTTATCCATGAGTATGAAGTCTTAATAAAATTATAAATGTCAAAATACTTCATAGAGTACTGTACAATTGATTATGTCAGTTGGTATAGCAGCTGATCTTAAGCTATAAATATTTTTAAAAGTTTAATGACTAAAGAAGTTTCCTTATATAATCAGCATTTTCAAACTCTTTCTGTAACTTAGGGAACAGTTACAAAGTTTAGTGAATAAAAATGTCATAGGAAAGAATGAGAATTCCCAATGCTAACAAGGATGGTAAATAACTTCATCTCAGATAAAAAATCTGAATGACTGGCAGTGGCTGTCTAGGCTCCAGAGCATGATGCTAAGGAGAGTCCTGGGGCTGGGGCCAGGCTCTGTCATATCATGATTGATTAGAAATGTCTGTGATAAGTGCAGAATTGTAAGGGGGAGCATCGTGCTATATAGTGTTCTCCCTTATAAAATTGGACTCCCTTATAGTCCCATTGCTGAGATTTTGCCAGTTTTGGTTCTTCTTTGGGGTCAAAAGTGAGTTTAGTCTCAAGAATGTTGTCTTCCTAATATCATGTGCAAGCATCAAGAAAGGATATATGAAGACTTCAGTGCTTTTGGATGCTCATAATGGGATATAACAATAGTAGACTGTACACAGTGCTACAGAAGTAAACCAGATCTCTAAAGGGTGGTGCAAGGGCTGGGGGAGTAGGCACCTGATGATTTCCGTGGTGTAAATACTTCCACTGTGGCTGGTATCAAGCTGTCAGCGTGAGAACATTAAACACAGAATTGGGAATGGACATACATAGTTCAAGCTAGTAGTACTAGGGGGCTATGGCATATCACTGATTATAGATGCACTTCTAGAGTTGAGGCTGTGGAGTAAATGTTTGGCACAGAATGAGGACAGGCACAAAGATTTAAAGAAAGGCCAGGAGTTCCACAGGTACATCAGCTGACTATAGCTGGGAAATGGTGTCAGCTCTAAGTCATAGCTGAAGTCAGCATTTTGAAGTTCTAACTATATAAGAATAAGTTCCAATGCCATCTTTCACAAAAATACATTTTACTTTACCAATTGATATGATGTTCAAACGTTCCTGGGTCATATGCTGAGACGGCATGATAAGTCAGTCAAGGGCATGGCTTCTGGAGCCAGATGCTGTAAACTTGAATCATAGCTCTGTTGTATATCAATGCTCTACTCTTGAGAAAGCTACTTAACTTCTTTGTGCCTCAGTTTCCTCCTCTGCTAAAATAGGGATATTAATCATTCTTATTGCATGGGGGTCTTATTTAAGATGGAACTGGAAACTATAAAGGGAACAATGTGCCTAGTGTGTAGAGAATACTGTTTAAGGGTTTGTAAATAAAGGTACAAAAATGTAGATTTGAAACTTTAACTAAAACATCATCAGTATATAATTTGCCTTTGAACTTAGAACAGAGCAACATGATAACCAAGATCAAAATGATTATGGGACTAACATTAACTTCACATTTATAAGCATGACTTAACTCTGTTGTCCTTTTATATTATCCCAATAATTTGGAAAGATAATGGGAATAATAATTATAATAACAAATATACAGCAATATTGTAAAGCTATATTATATAGTTATTTAGAATTTTATGGCAAATTTGGTGGAAGGCAAATATGTATCATTTTTATTTCTATAAATTCTATCTCAAATTGTGAGTGGGAACTTCTTTTATGTTAAATACATCATTGAACTTTACAATATCAGAAATTTATAACTTCTAAATATAGAATATGTTATGTATATTATAAAAGGCACTGTTTCCCTATTAAAAATCTAAGAATCCTTTCATTTTCCAAACATAAATCCATGAAAATAAAAAGTTCTGGTTGTGGTCAAGCTCATTATACCACAGGGTCCTGTTCACCTCAGCACTAGATTTCTAAACCTCTATGTCAATATAAATTCCACATTTGTCAAGTTGTTAACCGAAACAAGTTAACAGAGGGGAGAAAGAACCTTTCCTGCCAGTTCTATTCAGTAGCATGTTAATCAGATTGCAGTAATAAGTATGAAACAATGCATGCAATTAGCAGTAGTTAATTTGAAACTACTTCATGTCAGTTTCTTTCAGAGCAATAGGTTAGTAGAGTAATTATTTATTACCCTGAGGACATGATCAATGATATCCCTCCATAATAATGTCTGCAAAACGAGGAGCATCCTCATCTGCATAAAAAGGAAGCTATAGAAACTGATCTTTTCAGCTAAATAAAAGCAAAAAACTGTTTCTAAGCTGTTTCTGACTATTTCATTAGTAATGATAGATAAGTAAACCATTTGTTACACTTTTATTTTTATGGCAACATAACGCTTGCGGGGGAGGAACCCAGCATTACTGATTTAAATCCACAAAGCCTACCTTTATTGAAAAAGGAAAAAATGACCCATGTTTAAATGTCATCGTAGTCATTAATGTGTATGTGGTAGGCCCTCCCACACACATAGTAATTCACTAGTCCCTTAGCTGGTGTTCGGGGATAGAATTTATGGGAAGCCCTGAGTGATGACACATGGTCTACACAGCTGAGCCTTGGTTGTCCAAAGGCAAGGAAGAGATGCCAGGTTAACCAGGTGGCTGAAATTAGATGGTATATTTGAATAATGGGGAAGGTTGTATTCAAGGCTACCATCTTGGTTCTCTGAGTTCACTGTATATTGGGTAAGAAATCCTTTATGTTTTCATATCCAATTAATTTACCTTGTTGTATGAAACACCCATCATTCTGAGAAGGACCAGAAAGAACTCACCTCTGGGCAGTGGAAGGCAGGGAACTACAGAATGGAGTAGGCTGGAAAGGACAATTCCAGAATCTGGACTGCTTAGAACGCTGCATAGCCCTCATGACCCAAAAAGGTCCCATTCACCTGGAGAACGGCATTCCCAGGAGTCAGGCAGCTCACAGTCTGTGCAGCCTGCACCTGAGGAGAATGAACCTGAGGTGAGAGCTTGGAGAGGAACACTTTACACAAAACAGGTGAAAACATTAACTGTGACACCTGAGGGAGGTATCAAAGTCAAAATCCAGAGTCTGAAGCCCGAATGGAGGAAATGGGCAGGTTTTCAAAGGAGAGGCAAGGGTCTACAAATATTATTCAGTCAGCCATCTAGGGAAACATTGTAGCTCTCATAGGTCAAACATAAAACTAAATGAATACAATTACCAGTTATATACCTTGTAACCAGACAGCCAGCATAGAACAATATGTAGAAGAACACAACCACTTTTCAAATGTATAAAATGGGGATGATAACTTTTTTTAAAAGATTTTATTTATTTATTTTTAGAGAGGGAAGGGCGGGGGAGAGAGAGAGAGAGAGAGAGAGATCAATGTGCAGTTGCTGGGGGCCGTGGCCTGCAACCCAGGCATGTGCCCTGACTGGGAATCGAACCTGCGATGCTTTGGTTTGCAGCCCACACTCAATCCACTGGGCTATACCAGCCAGGGCTAGATGATAACTTTTTAATAATATAAAAATATTTTAGTTTTAAGAGTATTGAAAGTTTTACATGAGAATTGTATGGGTAGCAAACTTCTATGTTATAACTGGCCAGACCTTGCTTTCTTAGGAAGACTCCGTGCACTCCAGATTTTAATTGGTACACTGATATATGATATACTTGGCCACGTTTTATCAGTCTGAGTGTGGGAGCCACCTGCCCTGTTCGGCCAGTTCGAATTCTTTTGTGTGATGCATTGCATTCAAATAGGGAAAGACAGTAGCATCTGGTGTGGTACCCAGGAAATGTGAAACTACGAGCTGTCAGCAGCCACGTCCCCCACCATATGGAGGAAGTGGTCTGCAGTAGCACAGAATACAACTGCCACTCGGAGAGGAGAGAGGGGCTCTGATGGCATTCAGATCCCTGACTTTATCATTCCTGAGACCCAGCGGAATCTTTGTCCTACATGCGGTACAGTCAACTCTCCCTTCAATGTCATAATAGAGTAAGGAGAAAAAGGCAACGTACTGCATATAAAATCCTACTGCGCTCAGAGCTTACAGTTCTTTGCACACAAGTACTTAATTGCCTTTTAATAGTCCCAGGTATATTAGTTGTGCCTTACTAAATATTTTCTAACTCTTTGAGGTAAGATAATATGTATATACCAGCATTCCTAACAGTATCTACTGTGGTCCCATGTTAAAAATAGTAACCCCAAAAGTATTTATTTTTAACTTTTCAGAACTCTGGGTTACCACTCAGTACACTAAAAGTAATGACTGCCTAATAATATGCCAAGGAGAGACAGGATTTAAGGTACCTCTGAGGAGCCATTACCACTTTTTCTATCAGATTGGGCACAATATTGGTATCAATTCATGTGTTACTAATGTAACTAATTTGCCAAGAATGGTTTCAATTCAAGAAAACCTGAAGCATAAAGGGGAATTTTAGGTATGTTCTTAGTTTATCGACTAAAGTAGTGATAAATAATGATAATAATAATAGTCAAATCTCAGACATCTAAGCAGAAGTTTTCTAAGAGTCAAGTTGTTGAGCACTTTCAGACTTCTCATCTAGTTAATAAGATAAATACAGTTAGCAGCAATAGAGAAATGTTTCCTATTTGATTTTATTAACTGATTGGTATGAATTAATGCATTAGAATATTTGATTGTGTCATAAAATGTGTATATGAGCATCATGATTCAATTTAATGTACCTATTACTGGTTGATGTGCCATTATATTAGGCTAAATTAAAAGAATTTTATGGAAAAAATTACAATTAAAGACTCAAAATTGATTGCATTCATAACTTAAAAGAAGATATTCTGTTCCATTAATATTTTGAATCATTATAATAATATATCAGAAAACAATGTGGGAAACTTGAAAGGTAGACAAAGTAAAGCAAAGGTAACAAGATTAAAGAGTCAAAAACAAAGTCCACTTTCCATGTTAAATTCAAATTTTTCTCTTTCACCAAATTTCTTAAAAATCCAAACAGTAAGAAAAGTCAGAGTTAACAGCTTATTTCAGCAAGTAAGTTTTAGATCACATTGTCATAAAAGAGATTAATTTTCTTTCTTTCATCTTCCAAATTACAAAAATACATCTTTTTCCAAATAAGGCATTTTAATTCATTAAAATAATGTTTTCATAAATAATAATACGACACTTTGAACAGACCATATCAATTCTCATAATGCAATATGTGCTTTCTGAATGGTGGCCTGCCATCCCAATTTGACCAAAACAGAGGATTCTGGGGCATGGGACATTCAGTGATAAACACAGGATAGCCCCCTGGCTAACTAGGATGGTCAGTCATCCTTTACATGCAAATTATTTGCCTTTAGATGTCAACATAAGTATTCAGAGGCTGACTGAAAAAATGTGACTGCCCCCTGAAGATGGAAGTCTGCTTCTCTCTCATTATAAGTGGATGAATGATGATTACAAGTAGTTTCCCAGAGGAAGTATGGCACTGATGTGTTGAAGTTTCTCTTAAGAATTCTTATTTCTCTTACTTCTAAGGAATGTCTAAGGATTTCTGATCAGGAAATGTTTTTTTTTTTTTTCTACTGGGAGTGTGATCCATGGACCAATAGTATTAACAGCATTTACAAATCACTAGAAGTTCATAATCCCAAACTTAAATCCAGACCTATCGAGTCAGAATCTGCATTATTAAAAATTTCTCAGGTAATTCGTACATACACTAAAGTTTGAAAAGCACTGCTCTAAACTCCCTTGCAAGAATTTTCTAAATGGACTCCAATTTTTCCCTACCATCAGCTTTCTTCTGAATTCCTGTGTAGTCCACCATAAAGCTAGTACAGCCTCATTAGTGCAACTGCAATTAATTTGGGATTTGTAATCACCTGACCTGGGTTGTACTAACGACCTGCCCTACAAACTTCGCCCTACATTTGAAGAGTTCTCTAAGCAGGAGGGCATAGTTAACCAATTAAAAATTAACCTAACTCTTTTTAATATGTATCAAGTTGCTTTTCATAATTAATAGATGTTACCTGTAAATTAAAGTAGGCCTGCCTAACAGAAGCTTTTTTGGAAAATGTTTTGTTCCTAGGCAATTCAAATTAGTTAAAGAAGGAAAGCTGCATGGAATTAAATACTATTTATGCAGTCTTCCCTAAGTCCCATTGTGTTAAGTTTTATTGAACATTTTAGAAAACTCTTGTCTAGTTAGTCAACCTCATTTTCCATACTTAACTAGGATATTAAACTGCAAAGTTTAGTGTAATTTTTAGAGTAAGCCATGTTCTTTTAGGTCCCCTTACTTTGCCATTTTCTTCTTTTTGGAAACCCTCTCCCCACCAGCCTTGATGACCCAAATTGTAATCTGCCTGGAAACCTCATAGTCTTCATTCAAATGCCCCATGTGACCAACCGTCCGGGTCTAGGTTCCCCTCTAGTGCACGTTGTCTCTTCATACAGCTTCCTCCTCTACTGCCTTTGAACAATTACTGCATTGAATTATCATGTCTTGAGTAAGAGAGATCCTCCAAATGGGTGAGTCCTGGAGGGAAGATTAACTTTGTAGGTTTAGCACTTAACTCAGGGTGGGGGCTTAAGAGATATTTGTTGAATCCATGAAGCAACGAGAAGTTGAGTGAGTGAATTAATAAGTTTTAAAAATGAAAACTCACTAAGAATGAACAGTTTGAATTTTTATTTACATCCTAAATGAATTCTGTCTGTCTCAGAAGAACCAGGAGAGGGGATATCGATACTTCTGTCTACAAATCTGATGCAGACCCATCATTTCAGTACACATTGCACATCTGTTTTTGAGGCCGACACTGAAGTAAACTGACTCTCCTCGCACTGTCTTCAAGTTTCCTATGTTTAAAGATCCAGCCCTTTTCTCTAGCACAGTTCAGTTTGTTCTGTGGCTTGCTTTATATCCACTAGTCCTAACCCATAACCATCGGGCATGCCTGGCCTGTCTTTCCCCTCACCTTGTAAGTACATATGTGTATAGTCTTCAAATGGGTTACATTGTTACTTGATTGCAGACTGAAGCTTGAGATTTGTTAAAATTGAAAAAAATGATATTTAAAATTTACAAACAGATGTAACCTTGGAGGATGAAGACCAGAATTTAACTTTAGAGCAAATTACACTTTTGGAGACGATAACTTGAATGCAAATTGGTCAGTGTGAATTTAAGTATTTGCTTATATTTGTTGGAGAAGATCTATAAGTAGTTATTTTTGAGTAATCAAAATGCACTATCCTAAATCACTATAAGCTAAATAGAATATATGAGCTATATAAGCTATAATACTCTAAATATTAGATACTATTTCCACACAATTTACCCATCCACATTGTGAGACCTGGACCTGGAAGGCTAAGTTCTCACACATCTCTAAATGACATTTGTCTTACACTGAAAGGCTAGTATCATAACACCTACGTTACTCACCAACCATACCAGAGTTTAAGTGTTATTGTTTTCATTTTGATTGGGGGAGGGTTACATGTGGAGGTTCTTTCCATTCTAGCAACCAAAAAAGACCAAGGTGACTTTGGCGAGGAAGTTGCCTTGTGATACTATCATTATCAGTAATTAGCCACAGTTAGTAAGCTTCTATTAATCAAATCTGCATCTGGAAAGACTTTCACTAATTCTGTCAGATGAACAGTGTTGTTTGCAAAATTGGAGGCAAGGGAGGCAACACCATATAACTTTGCAAGCCAACCAAAGGAAAGAAGAGAAAATCTGATCATTAATGCTTAGATAATCTTACTTAATTAAACCTATACTCTATAAATTATATATAACACCTACATTTACATGCAGCAGAATTATTAAAATTATTCTCTTTTAAAAAATTGGAAGCACCAAAATAAACTATTTTGAGCTATTCTAAGTATACTCCTCTCATATGCTAGTTATCGGGATGCTATAGTAAATGTCTAAGCACACTGTAAATAAACAGGCAAAGATGAAAATTTTAGTTTTGGGGCCTGTGAAATCTTTTGGTAGCAAAGCACAGTGGCTGTCTAGGCTTAGATTTCTGATTATTTTAGGGCTTGCCTTTTCTCAGAGTGAGATGGAAAATGAGCGGGCCATGGCCTCTCAAATATTTTCTTCTCTATATCTGAGTATTTGCCTATATTCTTTTCCTCTCACTATTTCCCTCCCCTACAAAGTCAAGCTGAAACTTGGCTCTCTCCCAAAGCCATTCCTCTCATCAGGGCATCTTCCCCCACACCCCTGACCACCACAGCTGCAGAGGTGTCATGGGTGTCCTCCTTGCTCCTCATGGTCAAATTCGTTACAGGCTGCTGTCTTTCTCTTCTCGCTGAAATCGTCTGGGCTGAAGCTGATGCCATCAGAATATGGTGCTCTATTCCTCCTGATGTATTGGCTCAACTTGCCCCCATTCTTTAAAGATTTCAGCCTCTGGTTCACTGTCATTCGTCCCTATGCTGTTGTTATACAATTCTGTATTATTTTAATATTCAAGAAAACAATATTTCCAATAACCTGGCCATTCACTTATTAATAAGATATTCACTGAGGGCTTAAAAATATTTCAGCCACTGTTCTAAGAGTGGAAAAATATGAGTAAAGCAAAAAGCAAAATCACTGCTTTTAAGATAATATTGAAGTGGAAGTCATAGACAAAAAAAATAAAACCAATAAAAAAACACATAGTACTTCAGATATAATCAGTTCTAAGAAGAAAAATAATAAACCAGAGAATAAAAGATATATAAGCTTCTTGTGGTTGGGGATCATGGCAGAAGTTTGAAGTTTTAAGAAAAAATGACCAGGGAAACTCTCACTAAGATGACTTCTGAATAAGGACATGAGGGAACCGCAAGTACTAAGTCCTTTTGACTCCTCAATTCTTTTTTCCTCCAATGGTCTTCTCTCCCACCCTACCTAAGCACTGTATTCCTGTGGTCATACCTTAGATCTTTTCAATACCAAGAAACACACCCCTTGGCCCTCTCATTCTCAAGCATGCCAGCTCCCTGATCACCGCAGCTGTATCTGCAGCCTCACTCTCACACCTTCCAGCTCACACAGTCTTACAGCCGGATCGGGATCTGTAGCTAGTTGTCTGATCAACTTTTTTTACTTCTCACCCCTGTGTATTTACACCTCTCCCTTTAATTAGTTGATATGCATCGTCCATCCTTAAAATCACTCTCTTGTATATAGTATAAATCATCAATTATCTTGCCCACTCCTTTTATTGTACTCACTTGGCAGAATCCCAATCTTGAAAGCTAAATGTGGTAGATACTTCATACATTCTTTAATGTCCTCAAACCTCTAGTAATTCCTCTGACTGCCTCAGTCTTAATTAAGGATCATATGTCCAATGTTATTTGTGCAACTGAAATTCTGCATATCCCCAACTCCTCATTTGCCAGACAACCTATTGAACTTAAAGTTTTCATACTTTGCCTCATCTCCTCTCAGCTAGAAAACGAACCACGACTTTCCTGCGGAGAAGCCTCTCCTTTAATAGATGTCCCTATAACAGGCATCCCTTATTTTTCCATTTTACTAAATTCCCCTCTGGTTTATAAACATGCTTGATTTCCCATCTTTTAAACAAAAATGAAAACAAAATCTCTTAACCTCATATCCCTCTTCAACTACTATACCATTTCTCTGCTTCCCTTTACAAAAAAAAAAAAAAAAATCTTCAAAATAATCCTTGTACATGCTGTCCCCAGTTGCTCTCCTTTTTTGAACCTGGAATCTACTCAGATTAGGCTTTTGTTGCCACCACTCCAAAAAAATCTCTGGTAAAATCTCTATTAACCTCCATCTTGATAAATCAAGTCTTGGGCTCATAGTTCTTATTTTATTCCATGAATCTGTGCATTCCACACGACTGTTCACTCCCTCCTCCTTGAAATGCTTTTTTCAGTTGGCTTCTGGGGCACTACTCTTTGCTCTCCTTCCATCTCCTTTGCTATCCTTGTTCGTTTTACTCTTCTGTTTTCCTATCATCATATAATACTGGGTTTTCTTTCTACTAACACACCAATTCAGCAATAATTCATGGGCAAATCCCCTTTTGAACAAACCCAAGAACTAATAACTGTTCCCGTACCCCAGGGAACATAAAGACACACCAAAGCTGGCAGGGAGATGCAGGACACCTTTTCACCAGAGTTCCTGCTCCTGGCACAGCAACACGCAATCAGGGAGAGACTCCACAACCAAACAGCTTCTCCCAGGGGAGGAAAGAGTTAGTTCACGCACCTACCATGACACCTTTTCTGAGGTGGCTCCCCAGAGGACTTGCTAGGCCAACCAAAAGAAAGGATAAATAAACTTAAAAACAGATCACTGGAAATAATTCAATCAGAGAAGCAAAGGAATGAAAAAGCGAAGAGAGCTCAGGGATTCATGGGACATCAGGAAGCTGATCAGCACGCCCAGGCACACATCTTAGAAGGCAAGGAAATCACACGGACTCTTTAAAAAATAAAGCAAAGCTGCTAGAACTAATGAATGAGTTTAGTAAGGTCCGAGAACATTAGTTTAACACAAAAAACTGTAGTATTTCTATCCAAAATATACAAAAAATCCCTCTTAAAACTCAACAATAAGACAAAAACATATAAAACTAAACATACTTTTACCATATGAACCAGCGATTACATTCCTTGGTATTTACCCAAAAAAAGATGAAAATGTATGTATACACAAAAACCTGCACATGAATGTTTATAGCAGTTTTATTCATAATTGACAAAACTTGAAAACAACCAAGATGTCCCTCGGTAGGTGAATGAATAAACTATGATACATCCAAACAATGAGGTATTTTTCAGCACTAAAAAGAAATGAACTATCAGGTCATGAAAAAATAAGGAGGAAACTTAAGTGCATATTACTGAGTGAGAGACGCCAATGTGGGAAGGTTACATCCTGAGTAATTCTAACTGCGTGACATCCTAAAAAAGACAAAACTATAGAGAAAATAATCAGTATAAAGTAAAAAGATTGTATCAGTGGTTGCTAGGATATATGATAGGGGACCCCCCCAAAATGAAATTTATTTATAAAAATTGTGAACTTATTCCTATACATTTAAACTTCAGTCTATACCTTCAGTACCTTCAAAGTACTCTCCATCTGATGCAATTCACCAATCAAGATTTTTTTTCCCACTGCTTAAAACAATTTTTGAACTTGTCGATTTTAATGTCTTTTGTGCTTCTGTTCTTTTTTGTTTCATCTTGTCCACATTAGCAAACTGTTTCCGTTTGAGGACTTTTTAAAGATTTATTTATTTATTTATTTTTAGAGAGGAAAGGGAAGGAGAAAGAGAGAGACAGAGAGAAACATCAATGTGCAGTTGCTAGGGGCCATGCCTGGCAACCCAGGCATGTGCCCTGACTGGGAATTGAACCTGCAATGCTTTGGTTCACAGCCCGTGCTCAATCCACTGAGCTATGCCAGCCAGGGCTCCTTTGAGGACTTTTTATGCACAAAAAGAAAAGTCATTCGAGGCAAGATTGAGTGAATAGGGAGGGTGAGGCAGGGGTGTCATGCTGTTTTTGGTCAAAAACTATTGAACACTCAGCGTGGTGTGGGCAGGTGTGCTCCTAAGTCACCCATCATGAAATAGGCAAACTTGGTAAAAGAGTCTTCAAAAAAAGTCACTGAAGCTGAAGGCAGCCTCTCAAAACAATGCCAGCTAGTACACTGATACAGATGGGTTCCTAGAACACTCACTTAGAAGGGGAAGTCTGTTCTATAAGGGGATTGCCCTCCAGAATTAATTGTCCAAAAAGTATCCAGCCGTATAATATGAAAGTAGCCCAAAAATGTTGCTTATTTTCTACTATTTTTACTATTAAAGTAGCAACACAGAAATTCACCAATTTTGATAGTTTTTTTATTTTCACACTAATATGACAGCTGTCACAATACAATGTACCAAAATTGTTTCAAATGAACTTAAAGACAATTTAGCACAATTAGAGCCATCATATGGGAAAACTAAATTAATTTTTGGGCCAACGCTATATATATAAGACAACTAAGCACTACTAGAGCCATCACATGGAAAAAGCAAAGGGAACTTTTTGGTCAACACTATATATAGATATGAATGAAATGTCTTGCATAGAGAATATTTTTTTTTTTAATTTTTAAAGATTTTATTTATTTATTTTTAATGAGGGAAGTGAGGGAGAGAGAGAGAGAGAAAGAAACATCAATGTGCGGTTGCTGGGAGACATGGCCTGCAACCTAGGCATGTGCCCTGACTGGGAATCGAACCTGCGATGCCTGGTTCGCAGCCCGCGCTCAATCCACTGAGCTACACCAGCCAGGGCGGGAATATATTTTTTAAAATTCCCAAATGCAATAGTAAGGAAAACAACCCAATAAAAGTGGGGAAAGCATTTGAACAGACACATTATAAAAGAAGACAGACATATAAGCATCTCATAAGCCCATAAAAATAGGTTCAACACCATTAGACATCAGGAAATAAAAGTTAAAACCACAATGAAATTCCACTCCATATGTTAGAATGACAAGTTTAAGACTGACCATATCAAGTGTTTACAAGATTGAGAAGAACTCAAACTTTCATACATTGCTGCTGGGAATATAAAATGGTGCAGTTGCTTTAGGAACAGTTTAGTGGTTTCTTCTAAAGTTAACCATACACATATTGTATGACCTGGAAAGCCCATTTCTAGGTATTTCTCCCAGGTATTTTCTCCTTACCCAGGAGAAATAAAAACACCTGTCTCCACAAAAAGTTGTAAACTAATATTCATAGCAGCTTTATTCAAAGTAGCCAAAAATGAAAACAATGCAAGTATTCATCAATAGGTGAGTAAATAAACAAAATTTGGTATGTCATACAATGAAACATTACTCAGCAGTAAAAAGAAATAAACTAATATGTGCACTTGGGTGAATCCCAGAAACATTATGCTGAGTGCAAGACTTCAAACAAAAGAGAATATATTCAATGGTTTCATTTATATATATATCACTAGAAAAGACAAATCTAATCTACATTGATAGAAAGCATATTAATGGTTGACCATGAATGGGATTTGGAAGGAACAGATTCCCTGGGCAGTGGAACATTTTAGGATGTTTTATATATTTTTGAATCTATCTTTTTCTTTTTCTGTATCTACTGTAGGTTTATGCATTATTGTTATCATGAGACTTACATAAATCATCTTATATGATCTACTTTAAGCTGATAACAATTTAACTTCACTCACATACAAAACTCTACCTTTTTACTTCATCCCACACAAATTTTTATATTTTTACTGTCACAACTTGCCTCTTTGTATATTGTATATTTATGGAAATGAATGCTTTGAATGCTTGCATCACTGTCTCCACATCTGAAGAATAAAGTATTTCCTTCAGCCTTTACTGACTAGGGAGAGAAAAACCTTCCCAGACCTGCTGGGCAATCTTAGGCTTTCTCACACTTTTTCTGTGAATACACCTAATCCAAAGGTTTTGTTTCCTTTTGAGGGGGAATCCCTAAGATTTTTATGCCTTCAAAGCCAAGCAATGTGTTGACAGCTTTCCTTTGTTTTCCCCAACGTGGTGCTGAATCCCTAGATTCGTGTGCTCTTTCAAAATCCCACTGAGTTGGGTTGAGCTTTCTTTCTATGCATGCTCACTAGCTGTCGGCAGAGGCTTGTTCTCACCATCTTCAGGGACATGTGCAGGGAGCCAACCATGAGGTGGTAGTATCTGTAGATGAGGCACAGGAAGCATTGGGGGTGTCTATGTGTCAGTCTGGGGTCTCTTCAGGTAATGTATCCTCAGAAGCTTGTTAGCAGGCTTCCTGATGGAGTCTGCAAAGCAGTATCCACCTCTTCTTGTTATGTTTCATTCAGAGTCTTGGCTGCTGTTCTCCCATCACTTCACTGCTTGGCAGTCATGCAGCTCATGACACAGTAGCCTGGATGGGCTGAGAGAGAAATGAGCCTCTTTGGGAGCCATGCACTTACATGCTCTCACCTTCTTCACCCATGGGAAAAATCATGGGCCAAGAAGGTCTCTCGTGGTACTGAGCTGGGCCACCTTAGAGGAGGGATGATGCAGGTGAAGTGGACCTGTTCTCCTTACCCTCTTCAATGCACTCACTCTAAGACTGTGATTGTTCCCGTGGTGTGTTGTAACATTTCTGCTGGACTCCTAGACATCCACAAATACCCTCTTCTATATAATTATAAAAATCAGTGTTCTTTTAGGGAAGATGATAACAAATTA
Organism: Tonatia bakeri; assembly: GCA_004024845.1. Taxonomy (NCBI): domain Eukaryota; kingdom Metazoa; phylum Chordata; class Mammalia; order Chiroptera; family Phyllostomidae; genus Tonatia; species Tonatia bakeri. The sequence continues at coordinate 623,425 of PVIA01000066.1, forward strand.
TTTTATTATTGACTATGTCACAAAAACATGTATTTTCTATATTTTAATTGTGGTGAGAGTTACATGAGTATATAAGCTGGTTAAATTCATTCAAATGTACACTTAAAGTATATGCATTTTATTATATGTAAATTATACCACAACCAAGTTAATTAAAAAAACTCAATGTTCATGGTAATAAGACTCTTGCTTTCAGAGACCAAATGCATCTTAAATGTGAGCAAGACAAAAATTTATTGACTGATATGACCAGTATAACTCACAGAACCAAACTATAGGGAAGGCAGGAGGGAACCCTACCTCACATAAAACAGGAACCAGGAATTCAATATTTACAGGACTCTATGTTTTTCTTTTCAAGAGTATCTCTGTGTTCTTCCTTCTACTTCTCTAGCTGACCAAAACAAGGACAGCTGACAGCTTGTGAACTTCAATTCTGACAGCTTCGTGACCAAGAAAATAATTTTTCCTATTGCTTCAGATTTGAAAATTTGTGGGAAAAACTTTGATTGGCTTAGCAAAGGCCATGTGCCTAACTCTGGACCAATCACTGGACCAGTCACTGTGCATCAGAGTACCTTCAGTACTCTAAGGGCTGAGAGTACTATGATTGGCACAGCCTGAGGTAAGTAATGGTTCCTTAACAAAATAATCTGATAAGAAAGGCACAGTTATATAAGGAGAAAATGGATACGTTCAGAATACACAGTAAAGCCAGAAGCAAGACAGAGGAAGTTTTTCAAAGAATCATTTAAAACTAAAAATCCATTCCTATTTGTTTATCTAATAGTGAACATTAAACAAAAATATTTTAAATTCTCTTGGTTGTGTCCATCTGGGACAGCAAACTCATAATGCATTTGTTTTTCATCTCTAAACTTATCCACCAAGAATGTGAACATATTAATTTGCCAAAAGTTGATCAGGCTTTCCTACACATTAAAAAGCAAGAGAATAATTGTTCTCATAATTGCTTAATTGCTTAAATGTAAAACTGTAAATGTGCAATTTATAATTGTGTAATTGCTTCGTTCAAATAAAGAGGTAAATCCACCGAGACAACACCAAATCCCCTTTTATTTGCATATTGTAACATTGCTACCCTGCTGGATTCCTTTTCATGAGTTGGGTTACATTCACTGCAGATGGTACATCTGCCTTTAGAGCAGGTGTTGTTGTGGGTCTGGACCACAGCATCTCAATGCTTATCACCTGGACAGTTTCCAGCCACAGATTGGATTTGAATTGTTGAGGAGATTGTCAGGGAGATTGATAGTGTGAGCCATATTGGAATTACGTATGATAAATGACACAATTTCCTCCACTCGTCTCAAAAGACAAGCTGTGAATCATAAGATTGTTCCCTTAAACTTGATGAGTATCTCCTTCCATGTGGAAGATGCCTAAAAGCACATTCACATCCAAACCGAGGTCATCTGAACAAATCGGAGCACCTAAGCTTCACTGACTCACAAGTAGGATATGGAAACCAACTGAGAACAAGCCAAGATGTGCAGACTCGAAGGACATTTGTGGTAAAAAAATATTCTGTAATTCAATTTGGCAACTGTTATTTCTTTCATGCTCAGCAATACACCAGGTTTTATTAGTTAGGTTAGACTGGGCAGTAGTTACATAGTCTGAAATCGCAGTGGTGAAGTACAATAAAATTTCAGTGCTTATTTCTTTAACATTTTAATGATATTGGTGAGGTAAGAAGGGGAAGGACAGTGGACATTGAGAGGCACAATATTATTCTATCTCAATGCCTCCAAACTCAACAAGTTGCCAGAATCATTTTGGAAGAGGAAGAAAATTATAGATTATATGTGGGAGATTTTTATGGGATGAATCTGGAAGAAATATTTACCATTGACATCCTACTCATTGTGTGAAATTTGATTATATGTCCCCAGTCTAACTTTAAGGGGACAGGAAATGTAGGGGGCAGAACAAAAAAGAAAAGGAAAATAGATATCAGTGAGTATCAGCAATCTTTGCCACACAGATGCAGAAATGCAAATGGGGTAATAGCAAGTCAATTGAAAATTAAAATCTCCTAGAACGACATCAGTGAGTTTTCATCTACAAGGATGTTTTCAAGCTTTTACTTATTTTTATATTACCATTGGTTAAAGTTCCCTTATTAGAATGGGTAAAATTATTTCTCAAACCACAAAAGAAAATCATGTTAAAATCCAAAATTTCAATATTACCAGCTCAACTATCATAGAGAATAAGTAATTTGCCAACTTAAAGTATTTTAAGCTGGAAAGCAAGATAAACCCAGGTTTAATCTAAATTAATAAGTTCAACCAGAAAAAAAAAGGTACATGATAAAATTCTTGTTTCACTCAAGAAACCAGTAATACCATCCATTAACTATTTCATAGTTAAATTGCATATAAATTGTAAGTTCCAAATAAATCTATATTAAGGAAAACTTTGTATACTTAATCTCTGTCCTGTTTATCGTACTCCACATCAATCTTCTGAAATTTAGAAACATAAGTGATTTTTTTTAATGGCCAGTTGTGGTGGGAAAATAGGAGAACAGCTCACTACTTTGGGGTTGTCCAAGGAGACATCCGTCCTGATGCTGGAGCCTTGGGAAGAAGGACAGGAGTGTTTACACTGGTTGATTCATCCACCGTGTTTGGCCCCGACTAAGAAGCTAAACTGTTGCCCCACACCTCTGCAAATCACCACATCTAACCTTGGAGCAATGTGTACTTTTTAGCCATCTTGATGGGGTTATAGATAATCCTGCTTTCTCTTAGTTCATTCATGGCAAGTTGAATTTCAAAAAACAGAAACTTTTATTTTATAGTTATTTGTTTCTTTATATGTGCCAAGATAGGATTGTATGCTTTTGTATCACTGATGATGTAAGTAACTTGAAGGCATGTTGGTATTTAACTGTGCACCCTGTTAAATAGCCAGTTCTTAATTATTTCTTTCTATGGTAAGCAAAGGTGACATGGATCTAACTGTCCATAGCTGGAATGCTTTTAATTTAAATTTTATTTTTCAATTACAGTTTATATTCAATATTATTATGTATTAGTTTCAGGTGTATAGCATAGTGGTTAGACAACCATATACTTTATAAAGTATTCACCCTGATATTTCCAACACCCACTTGGCATCGTACATAGTTATTACAGTGTTATTGACTGTATTTCCTATACTGTAGTTTATATCCCCATGAATATTTTGTATCTACCAATTGTCGTTCTTCACTCATTCACCATTTTTACTCAGCCCCCTAACCTCTGGCAACTATTAGTAAACAGGGATAGACGTCTTAGGGTCTTGCAAGTTATGTTTTTAACTTTTAGCTCTTTATAGCTTGGTTTCAAAATTAACTTCACACAGCTCATTCAGCAAATACTTTTCAAGAATCTACTATGTACTAGGTATTTAAGGTACATATACTGTGTGGTAGAATTTCAAGGTTCATCAGTGAACAAAGGAGCAAAATATCTCAGCCTCAGTGAGGCTTATACTTAAGAAGAAAACCATATACCTAATACAGGAGCAAATTATAGTGTATGCTAGAAGCAAGGGAAAAGGAAAAAGACTACAGTCAGGGGATTGGGAGGGGCAGGGATTTTAAAAGCTACAGTGGCATGAGTGGGCTTCACTGAGTATCTCGTCCCTATACTTCTATGCTCCCTTATTTATTTAAGAGCATCACTGTTCATTCTGATACCCAAGTTAAAATCCAAAGGCTCTTAACCCCCTGTGACTTTGTTCCTTCTTTTGTATTCTTATTACCACCACCCTAAACCAGAGCCTCCTCCTCTCTCATTCCCGTTATTCAACTTCTACAAAGTCTCTTTGTCTTCATTTTCTGCAGTTGAAATCTCATTTTTCTCTAAGGCCAGCTCAACTTCCCCTTTGTTGGTGAAAAGTTTCCTGCTTCCTCCCAGTCATTCCAAATAAGTGTGCCCTGTTCTGCTGTCCCATGGGATTTTGTTTATCCTCTCTTATGGGATCCATGTTCGTACCTTCACTCTAAACAATTCTGTCTGTGATCATTACAGACATAAGACATTACAGACTTTTGACTGTAAGCATCCTGAGGACCTTCTGTTTTTCTTTGCCTCACCCTACTTTGTTTTATGCCTGGCTCAATGCTTTCTGTGGAATGGAAGCTCTGTAAGTCTTGAATTTATATTCATTTTCTTAAACTCTATTTTCTAGAAAAAGATTTTTTACTGGAGGTCAGTGCATTTGTGGTCCCATTTATAGAATTAACATGATGGATAAGAGCATTTTTAACAAGCATCTTTTAATAATTATAAATGCCAGATTTCATCAGAAGCCTAGAGCAAGTATTATCACTGTGAGACAAACTAAATGCTACATGTGTCAATATTTATACAAGCAGATTACAACAGTGTGGTCTCATCAGTTCAGCTATTGTGTCTTGTGAGCTTAACTAAATTTCAAACTCCATAAGGAACTGCATTTTCCCCTGAAGTTATTAAAGGGTAGATTTCTTTTAATTAAACTCATTTGCATGACTAAATTAGATTTAATTACTCTCATTCATTTCACTAATACCTTTCTTTGATTGGAGAAGGAGAACTTTTATAATTGATTAAAATAGGATGCTCTGGCCTTCTCCATTGTTCCTGGAAAATAGTTCTCATTTATGCTTTTAACTGACTCCAGGAGTGAAAATTTCTTTGATCTAGTTCTACCAAAACCACTCTCCATGAACTTGGGATGGACACACAGTCACTTTACCCCTCAGTTTCTCCATCGGATAAACGCTGATAAGCACCAATTACAGTGACATCCGTTTGGCCTGCCATGCAAAGGCAAATGATGCTTTTGGTGTGAAAGTGCTGAACACATTCACATATATTCTAAACTATTCATATTATTTAAATTATTAATGTCAGAAATTAAGGTTTTTCTTTAAATTTTGCCTAAAAACAAAATCTCTCATTACCTTTTGGGTAGTAGTCATTGTTTTTATAATTTCTGATTATCAAAATACACCATCTCATTCATTTACTCACTCTTGCCTGCATGCATTCATTTGATACTAATATTTTTTCACACAACATTACAGACATTGTGATTATCCTTGGATAGAATGCAACAAACCCATAAGAAGTTCAATAACTTCAGTAAAATATTTCTTCCCTGTGAGTGTATTCTTGAGAAAAAGATGATATGTAAACAAATACACTTTGATAAGCACAATAATAGGATCACATACTGGGTGTGAAGGGTGGGGCCCAGCTCCCTGAGGCTTCTGCTCTCTCATGGCTGCTTACCCATAAATGGACACAAGAATACACAGGCAGAGACCCAGGGAGAGAGACTTGCCAATTCATTGATCAACACCCCAGAGTTTCCCTTTTGCCACACTTATGGTGCCCATTCCTTTGTCCCTCCTCTTGTATGAAGGGTCAAGTGATGGGGTGCAGAGATACCTATTTTCCCAGGGTCCCTGCCTGTTCCCTCTGATGTTGCATAAACTATGTGGCTGTGGACAAATGTGCATTAATTCATGAACCCATATGAAGGTAGGTAGCTTTATTCTACCAAAGTAATCCTCCCCTAGAAGGGCAGACGAGGGTTTCATTACTTGTGAGGATGAGAAACATAAAGACAAGGAAATTAATTCAAGCCAAAGGTTCACTCTTCCCTTTTTATGTACAAATTATGCAACATAATTGTTTTATGATTAACATTATTTCAGGGGCCTAACAAATACCATTTACAATGCAAATTTCCAGGCTGCAGAAAGGTACCCGCAATCAGGAAGGGATGGCTACAGGGTGGAGCGAAGCTCAGATGGAGCCAGTGGGAAAAGTCACATGGCTCACCTTTGAGCACAGTGTCCAAAAGCATGTGTGCCCACAGGGGTTTTCCCTTTCCCCTCCCAGCAAAGGCTTCAGGAAGACTTTCTGGATCTGCTGAGCATGTCCTCAGAGCAATATGGCAATGTCTCCACATCTACCCCCCATTCCCAAGGCTTCTCTGTAAAAGGCCAGATGCTTTCATCCCTAACCAAGATGAATAAGTAAGTTTTACCATGAATAAGACAAGATAAATCATGTCTGATTTAGCTATCTGAAGGTCTTAGATGACTTTAGTATGAACCATTTTGGTAAAGCGGTAGGCGCAAGACAGAATGGGTGTGAGAAAGTAGTCAGGGAATGGGATTTATCTTTCAAGAAGATTATCTGTAAAGGACAGTGGGAAACTGCACTACCTACATGGGAATACAGGCTAGGAAGAGGGTTTCTTTTTAAGTTGAGAAAGATGGCACCTGTGTGTATGCTGAAAGAAAGCATCATTTTCTCCTGTCTTTTATTGTTTAAACATGGTACTTTTCACTGTGCTCGGACTAGTGCAGATTGAATCAACATAAAATGCCAGGTAGATAAGAACGGTTGATAAATATGAATTAGAGGCCTGCTGGTCCCTTTTAATCACTTATATAAGTTCTAGAGGGTTCTAATATTTCGATACTCCATTTTTCTTTTATATTAAAAAATAGCACACCTTGTTTTTCACCAAAACATACATACTAAGCCATGGCAAGGTATACTTTGAGTATTTCATCCACAACATAACACAAGTAGGAACTAATGACTGGCTCATTCACATATTTTTAAAACAATACATTTTATTTGAAAAACTTGCTTTATTACTGAACAGAACAGTGTTTCTAACAGAAGGTTGTCATAATCCATTTTAAGATATCTCTGTTAGCTGGAGTTGAGATAATTTGATCTATTTTAATAAACTAGCTCAAAGTTTTGCATTAGTTGGTGACAGTTCTACTGATTAGATATCATCTGTCTTAACCCTTTTATTGCCATGCACAAGGAACATCTACCGAGCCACTTAGAATATGAATTTACTTGTCAGCTTCATCTTTTTTTAAAGGCAATAACAACAAATATAACCAAAAAAAATTTAAAAGAAACACAAAACATTACTTCTTATATAAGACATTCTGTTTTTAGTAAATAGCCTATTACTCGTTAAAAAGGAAAATCATCAAGCTTTGCACTAAATGATAATGTTCTCATAGTGTCTTCTGAGTCTTCTAGGTATACACAATATCTAGGGCAGGATAAACAAAAATAAGTCATACTTGCGATAGACTGTAGGGAATTAGACAATCTATCTGCACTGAGGATGTAGACACCTGATTAGGAAGCAGCTGGAGGTGACCTTTCCTTTCAGCCCACATTTGGGTGTTTGGCTTGGGTGTGCACAGTCAGAAAAGGCAATGTGTCATGAAAAGGAATGGAAACAAACAAATCACAATACCAAAAGGAAGAAAAAAATCTCTCAAACCACACTTTCACAATCCTCTATTTATACTAGCACATTCTGGGAAAATCACTCAAAAACCTGTTACTAATCATTTAAACCTTAGGCTGTCGATATTTTTCTGCTTCGCTAGCCAAATAGTCATGTGCAGCAGCCAGAGGGTTAAAGAGCCAGATTTCCCATCCCATACTGTGGTTTTGTGTGAGCAATATGGAAGACCTCATGATCGCTGCCGAGGCTCCTGTTGAACATGAAGGGCTCTATCCAGGCAAAAATATGTGCAGCCTTCTGGGCCAGATTTGCACCGGAAGGGCTTCTAAGTTGGCTGTGCAGTGGACTAGGCCATTCAAACCTGCTGTTTCACAAAGGCCAAGATGCTCCCTCTGTGTGTCTAGGTCTCCAGCCAGCAGACCATGCAAGCTTGCCTCGCCCAGGTCCAGACACCATGAGACAGTCTTTGTGTTGTTTTAGGAAATACAACATATAACCTAATGTAAATTAGATTATTTGGATTTTGTTAGAACAAAACCAAAAACATTTCAATTTTCACATAGAAATAACATAAGTGAAATAGAACACAAAACTAGAGTGTTTCTGGGATTTAAACTGTAGAGGATGACAGAATTTTCTATTTCTTGATTTAAAAAAATATATAGTCAGTCAATTATACAGCAAATTATTTCTGCAGTGGCCTAGGCACAGTGTTTTAATTATATTATTTTAATGAAACACTTTTGATATGCTGATTATATGTACTGTATTCAAGTTCTTTAATAAATATGTCAGGAGGATTTCATGTCAAAGGAATGAGAAAATAACCCCCTTGAGATACCAGTTACACATCATTGTACTTTGTGACCTAGAGGGCAGAATTCCTGATTTTAATTTTCTCCACTTCTGTTCCTTGGACTCATTATCATCTATACGTGATTAACAAAATAAGGACCAAAATATTGAATGTAAGCAATATTTTGTGAACAATTAGTATCTTTCACTCATAAAAAAATCAAACTTCAACTTCAGTTTGACAAGAAATCTGCCCACACTATCTCCTCCTATAAAGTTCCCAGTGAGAGTCTAGAGTTTGAAAAATCTAGTTTCTGATGAAATAAAAGGCAACAGAAACCTTAAAAACAAGCAAGAGAAAGCTCAAGGTTTGTTTCGGACACAGCCCATGGCCAACGACAGTTCTCATCAATACCCACGGGACTCAGTCACCGTGACCAGGCATTTGAAGATAAGCCTTGCAGGTGAAAACAAAGCCAGTGAGACATTCGATTACTCTTCGCCATCTCCACATTTTAGCCTGCTGGTTCAGGACTCTGACTGGACTAGATCGACATGTGTCACTGAGTTTGCTGTCACAGCCAAGGCTCAGCGATCTAGTGGAGATGAAGTGTGACCCAGGATCAACAGAAGCCGCTGCGGATCGTCGGAGTCGGACTCCAAAACTTAGATTCCATCGTGCCCTTAGTTATCAAATGCATTTCCTGTGAAGAAAGGACGACTGTTTAAAATGTTTGATAATCTGACAAGGCCATAAGGCTTAGTGGAATCGATGATTACACACAGATGGACGATTAACTCTCGAGGTTTAATGTTAAAAAAAAAAAGTAACTGTGCTGGATTGCTACTTAATGGATTACACTGCCCATATGGAAAAGAACTATACCCTAAATATACCCAGAATGATGGAACAGGTGGCAGAATCTGGGCAAGTCTGCTTGGAATGCACAAAAGCATTCTGAATTTGCAACTGCCAGAAAAGATTTCTGGAGGAAAGAAAAAAAATTAAAAAAAAAAACAGAGGAATCTTTGAAACTGTTAACTTTTCTACATTTTGGAAATATGAGTTGCAAAAATAATTAGAAAACTGAACCCCAAATGTATTTTTTCTAGCAGGTGCTTTTTTTCATACCATCTTCCAGAAAACTGAAAACCATGTTTCCTTATAGCTGAGGTGAAGTCTGATGTATGGGTTATTATTTAGCTTCAACATAAGCTCACTGAGGGCAGAACACACAACTGCCTTGATAACAATGACATCTTCCAAAAGATACAATAGGGAGAATGAGATTACAGCTATTAGCTCAAGTAAGATTTGGGAATTTATTTGGGTTTCATATTCTTTAATATGAATGAACAAGAGCTGTACATGTGAAAATGATGACAGGAAATGAACACTAGTAGCACTTACCTGTAAATAAGCAAATGATAACACAGTATAATTCCAATTAAAATTTTTTTGCTGAAGAGAAGGTAATTTATTTCTGGTATTTTGCTCCAGCGCAGCAGGGGTTTTATTGTAAATATTAATAACTTTTCAAAGAGCAAAAGATGTTGTCTTCTGGGCATGGAAGGCCCTAGTAATTATAAACTTAGCAGGTGAGCAGGATTAAGCATTTACTAAATGCCAAAAAAAAAAAACAATGTTATTTAATTTGTAATATGACCTTTAGGGTCATTTCTCATTTTGCCCTTTTACTGTCAAGGAATCTGACTGAAGGGCACTATAGGCTTCCCAAGATTGGGACTAAAAAAAGAGACTGGCCTTGTTCATGTCCTTTCACACACAACCATTTTGGTCAATGCCTATTTGACTGTGATCTGTCCCTGCTTCCGTGTCTCACGGCTCTCATTTTGCACATCTGGGCATTCTTGGCCTCCTCTTATGCCTGATGCCTTCCAGAATCCTTATGGAGCCGCACTGTTTGCCATGGCTCTGTTAGGACCTTTAAAGAAACATAAAAATGGAAGAGACCCTGGCACAAAACAGACCACAAAATGGTTCATTAAAAAACTAATATAAAATGATAAAATGAGTGTGAAAAATCTCCACAGCATTCTGTTTCCCCCACCCATAGAGCTGTAGCTTTTTTCTTTTTGAAATATTAAATTCTTAAAAAACATTTTTTGTTATCTCTGTTTTGGTGATGTCTTACGTGAATGCTTGTTGGGCTTACTGGGAAATTCAGGTGAACACTGTCCTTGGGTTCACTGAACAATTCTGGAAAATTATGAACTATCTTCATTAAATCTATTGCTACATTTCTTTACATAATTTCAATGATTAATACTTTCAGATCTCTACTCTAAATCTACAGTAAAAATGGGACACACTTAAGTGTCTACACTAAAAATAATCTTGTGCAATCACACAGAATGATTGGTTACTGAGTGTTTACACACAGCTTCCTCTAAGCTCTCTTCTGAAAGCATGCTCTTTAGCTTTCTGTGCATGAAATATTTGTACATTTTGGTTTATGTGTATTATCAAAGTAATTTTTCCAGACTTTGTGCCTTGCCCCCACCCAAATTTTATCAATAATGAGAAAAATATAAAAAGTAGAAAGACTTCTAGTTCAGTGAGGAGAACTCCTTTCAGTTTTAATATTTTCTGTTAATTAGTTATAAAATTTACTTTTTAAAATGTTCTGGGTCTTAGTTTATCTTTTAAGATATTTATCCTGTTTATATCATAAGAATTCTGAAACAAATTAACAAATGAAATATGAAAAATTGTTTGAAAAAGTAAGACGAGAGCCTTAGCTGCTGAAGATTGTGGATTCCGTGCTTTCCTTCTCCATAGCATCTGGACACAGAAGCGCCCAGTCAGCCTCTCTCAGTGATCAGTGACGACAATTCCTGCACAAACAGATTGTAAAATCCTTCAGGGCAGGGGGTGTGCCTTATGGTGAAGCCTCGATGAATGTTGGCTTTAATAAGGAGCCTTCAAAATATAATTGAGTGGTGTAAAGGACAATGAAATACAAATACTCTGGGTAGAAAGTATGTATGTAACTTCTTTTCCAGTTATACTATTAGTGTAGTAGCCTTTATTATTTTGGAAATATTTTTATAGAAGATAGCATATTTGTATCAAAGAAATCTAGATATTCCTTCCTTATATGACTATCAGACTTACTCTGTAGCTACAAAGCATGCTCAAATTGATTTAGTATCAATTATAGTATTGATATCTAAGGTATTATAGTTATCAGTTCTATATGAGGTACTTCTTCTGTGCCCCAACAGAGAGCCTCCTACTTTGATGATGTGGAGTAAGGGGAATATCTTGATGGAGACTAATGTTGAATTATAAGCCCTTATCCTTTTAGCAATTGATAGTTGTACTTTAATAAGATATCTAGAATCACCGTTAAATCTCCTTAAAATACTTAATATTGAATCAAATTGGACATACTTTATTATGTCCTATTAGTGATGTTTAAATGTCAGGCTTATTTTATTTGTTCATTTTTGGTACAATATATTTTTTGCCTGATAGATAGATACTCAATCTGGTAAAAACAGAACCAGAGACAGGGAAATAAAGAACAAACTGACAATAGCCAGGGGGGAAGAGGGAGGGAGATAACAGGAGAAAGAAGGGGAAGGGTTGTCAAGGAACCCGTAGTATAAAGGACCCATGGACAAAGATAATGGGGAGGAGGATTGAATGGGGAGGTGGGGTTGGGTAGGGCAGAGGAGAGTAATGGGGGGATAATGGGACACCTGTAATTGAACAGCAATAAAAAAAAAGAAGAAAAGAGAGAAAAAAAGTTTACCTTTGTAAAGAGTAACTGCCTCCAGAGTGGGGATTAAGTAGGATTGCTGTAATTTCACACTATTTAATGCAAGGTTAATTCCATATATATATTAAGGCAGCCTGTGAGAATAAAGTCACCTTAGTACTAATGCTAAGAATAAATTGGTTGACACAGATGTTATAATTGCCTAGATAGAGACAAACGAATTAGTGTGTGTTCCTTTTGAACTCATAGCATAATCTGTTTAAAAGCACAGTCTTCATTCTGAAATCCCAACACATTTTGATATGCAGGTTATATTTGTTGTTTCTAGAGAACTAATCATGATTCTGGAAATGACCCAGGTCACTTACTTCTTGATTGAGCCCATATCAGATACCGTTGCTTCTCTGAAGGCTGCACAGCAGGGAAAGAGAGGTGATATTATCTACAGGACAGACTTCAAAGCCAGGGAAGTAGAAGTGGTTGTTAACCGGTTTGTATCATCAAACACAAAAGGAAATAGCAAGTTCTGGAGAATACCTATAAAATATGGAAAGGAACAAAGAGTCAGGCAAGAGGAACAGTAAGTCCAGGTTCCCTGGCACTTGTAGAATACCTTAACATTATCACATGGCTTTCTCATTGAGAAGAGGGAAGCGTATTTGTACCATTCTGGCCACTCAGAACTCAATGTGGCAATTTAGGAATATGTGCTGTGAGGAGAATGGGGGTGGAGAGAAGGGCAAGGGCTTACATGTATCAGTGGGTAATGCTTTGAAACCCACCCATATGGCAGCTTACACCATAGCCTGATGATAAAATGAATACGGACAGGACGTGTCAGGTAATTCCTGTGCAGAACAAGACTTTTCGGACAGACAGTATAATCGCTTCAAACCACATGCCACTAATGAAACTTAGTTTTGATTTCCCTTTTGTTTAAGACAACAAAGGTAGACCGAAACAGAATGGCCACGATTATGTTGGAAACAATCGTAATCTGCAGCACTTGCTTTCCTCCTACCCTCCAGGTAGGTGCCGCCTTACACAGGCGGTTTCTGCCTTCTCCCTCCCCAGCCTCTATTATTCTCTCTACACTCCAACTGTGCCCAGCTAGGCATCACTGTCTCTTCATGCTTTGGATCCAAATCTCCTAAAAATATTCTAAAATTGCATATTTATATATCCATACATGTATATAGTTCCGGGTGCATTCACCAGTGTTACACACACACAGAAAAAAAAGAAGAAAGAATGTCCCAAATCATCAGCAACCTTCCTACAACAGGACCATGAATGTCAGACTCGGGGAACCTAACCTAACAAAACACTCCCAGTTTCAGTTTCCTTTGAAGGGCAGCAATCTGTGGCTTATGACTAACGTGGCTTCCTAATCAGGAACCTTTGGGACTGTTTTGCTCAGGTATGTTTAGTCCTTTTTCTGTATATGATTTTAGAATTGATTTAAGCTGTATGAAAGTCAGAGTCTACAGAACCTCCTTAAAATAAGACTTCTCTTTGTCCAATAATCAGTTTCTATAAAATTCCATCACATTTTAATTCAAAATCTTGATTTTCCTCATCATGTGGCTCTAGTAGATCTAGTATTTCACAATATTTTGCCTGAGTTGTATGTGTAATACCTTTCATTTTAATCTGAGCAATTTGTTCTAAATCCATGAGGGGCACATGTGGAGTGTGTTGATACAGAGAAGCAAGGACTGTAAGCTGTATCAACTCTCTGGGGTCCACTTGTGGACATGTTAAAGGCTTTATATGTTATGAATATTTAGTTATTTATTTTTTACCAATTCTTTACTTATCTCACAGCTTGTGGGAACAAGTTCCATAAAACTCAGAACAAAACTCTTGTACAATATTTTCTTGTGCCTCTATTGTTCATCATCACAGGTCCTGCTGGTATCCTAAATCCGACATGCCACACAAAAAAGTATGCTCTTACCTGAAAGATATTATGCAAAATGTTATATCAATGTAATGTCACCTGTATATTACCATGTACCTGTATTTGAAAACAAAGGATGGTCATTCCAAGACTTGCAATATGCCCAAGAGCTCAAAGGAAGAAAGGTCTTTACAGATGCCTTCAAAACCCCAATCCAATCTTACACGTACTACTTGAGACTTGTTCATTTATTTTTTTCACTGAAAGTTATTTGAGGGGTTATTTTTCATTTTCTGGCTTATTTTTATTAGCTAAGTTATTTATTTGGAGGTCTTTAAAAATATTTTTCTTTGCCAGTTACTGATGATTAAACTGTAGTTCTCAGCTTCTGACTGCAATTACAGATGTATCCTAGTTGGAGTGAGACCACAAGATTCCTTTTGAGTGAATGTAAGAAAAATATATGACTGTAGTAGAGCAAAGTTATGTGCCACCTAGAGAGCAGAAGAAGTCTACTCAAGACAGAAATTAAACTTAACACAAGTCTTGTGTTTTCCTTTACACCATTTGATGATTAGTTTAGAAAGCAAGGGAACAGACATTGAGTTGGCAATTTCATTCGTGGAGTTTTCTCTCGAGATTTTAAATCACTCATGTTAGCAAATAACACTGGGTAAGGGTAGCTTTTTAATGTCCCCTAGAAAATTGTAACTGCATGAGAATTTATTTATTAAGAAAATGAAAACTGTCACCTCAGGTCTCATTTATTATGTATTTTCACATAGTTCACCTTCTGATGTGAAACTATGTTTAGGCCTGGTTAAGCTCAATAGTCTTCAATATTTACTTATTTATGTATTGAATTTAACATTTAGTAAGTACATTTTTACAACATGAAATGTTCTGAAACATGGCATCCGTCTTGATATTGGGAATGCTCTATAGAAACATAGATAACTTAGATATAGATCGAAAGATAGATTTCTAAATACAAATGCAGAAATGAATATATAAAAATAAATATGATAAGGTGATAAAACAGTGCAGGTGTTAATAGAATAGAGAGCTTTTTTTAAGTGCTTTTATTTTAATACATTTACCTCATTGTTTAATAACTATTTATTCTTAAGCCTGGCAATAAAGTTGTCATTATTCACAAACATTATGGAAACTTCAAAACAGAATTTATTCCTAGATTCTGTTCATTAGTTGAAAATATTTATTAGACTGAGTGCCAATTAATGTCTTATATAACAGCTTCATTTTAAGAAACTCACCCAAAAATTTCCACCAAACAAACCCTAAAGCAAATCCCATTATTCAATTATTCATCTTGAACAAACTTTTTAAGCATTTTATACTATATTTTATTCTTTAATTTCAGCTAATTTCAATTAGCTCTTACTCTAAACATGGCTCTTTTCTTTTTCCTAAAAGAATAGCTATATTTTCTTTTCTACTCTCTGAAGGTTAATATAAGTGCTTTACTGTTCAATAAAAAGGCCAAAATTTTCAGATTCTCCAACATTGCTGACTATATTGTTTCAGTATAGCTTTATGACAAAAATATTAAAAATGACCAATCCCAGGAACATACTGCAAAGGGAAGGAAGAGAGAGATTGACTCTCTCTTACCATTTTTGTTAAAATTCTGTGCTAAAACTCTCTGGAGGTTACTATTTCTCATCCATCATAAGTCATATTACCTAATTTGAAAATTCTATCTTATTTAGAAATTCCCAGCTTCTCTATTACTTAATGAAGCTCCTGTAGCCACCTCGCAATGAATGATCTAACAAGCTATTAATAGGTTCATTCTGAACCCACCAAATAATTTCATATTCTGTCACAATTTCATCAGCCCTTGTCTCATTAAAAATGCAAATTTTAAACTCTTTGCAAGGAAAATATGTGAACCATTTTTAGTATGTCAGAGTGTGCAACACATGCTGGGAAATTAGAGATAGGACATTGATTATAAATTAAACCTGATCTTTTCTTGAGCCACTACTCAATTCAATGCACTGTGAAAGTAACACAAAAGTGAGTAAGACAGGTTTAACTCTCAAAAGTGGAGACTTCGAAATGGTGGCATGAGATATGTTTTTTAAGAGGGATGTTTAAATAAAGTGACAGAGGACTTCAGTGCAGGCAGATGGAAGGGCTGCTGGAGTTAGGACACAAAGACAATTAAGGGCAACTTTAGGTCATAGGTGATTCTTGGGTTGGTCTTTACGGGAGGGCAGTGGGTGAAGGATATTTCAGGTAATGGAAATGAAATGAGCAATAAAAGCAGGACAGTGCAAATGCCTAATAAGTATTTACTGAATGAAATGGTTCTAGTGACAGTCAAAACTTTTTATTTTTTAAATTTTTTTGGCAGTGGGTTGGGTTTCTCCACTTGATAGTGTCCTGAACTTTTTGAAGATTGAATGTATTTTGTCACCTTTTTATGACTGATTTCTGTAGATAAAGTGACTATTTCCAAATCCACCCATCTGCTAATCAGGGTACATTTTGAAATTGAGTGTAAGGAAAAAATAAAAAAGACCATGAAGCTGTATTACATCTTGAAGTGCATTAAAATATAAAAACAAAAACTAAGAACACACTCCAAATGACTCATTTGTTTTTTAGTACTCCACAACTTAGTGACAATAACTGGCAGTATGATAATTTCACAGTGTCATCCTGGTGGAACATAGGGTTCCCATAAGAACACATTTCTATCTCCTTCAACGTCACTGTTAAAATGACTTATTTGTTTCTGATTAATTAGGACCAAGTTTCTTCCTTCTTGGCATTGTGTTTTTCCTCCTGTTCAGTCTATCTGGACAGGCTAGATCTGCGTGGGCATGCACCAGTTTGTGAAATTGTGGATCAGAACTCAGTGGCTTTGCAACAGCGATAAACCCAACTTCTGGTAGCTGTGAATTTGTGTTCCAAAGTGCCATAAACCACACGGTAAGATGCCACAAAAAGGAGCAGTAAGTAGGTCGGGTTTTTGGCAGTCTTCATAAAGCAGTAGCTCCAATGCTGGTTTGCTAGTGATTAAATAGAGCTGAGAAACATTTTTTTTTTTTATCTCCTCTAGCAGAACAAAAAAATTCAGACAGACTGATGGGAAGTGGAGAGGGAAAAGGAAAGCTCTTTAGAGAAGAGAAGTTTAATTGCAAACTCCCTAAAATCCAGTTATTTGTGTTCAGGAAGAACAGAACTTGAATAAAAGTGAAGCCTGTGTGTGTGTGTGTGCGCGCGCACGCATGCATATGTGTGTGTTGGGGAAAGGTTTCTGCTGGGATGCAGTAAAGGGGAGTCTTCTCTATCTTGTCACGGTGCATGGTTGACTGTCAACAAAGTCTTTGGAAAGATGCCATTTACCTAATGTTTTTTATTATTATATCAACATTAGGTAATTAGGAATACATTTGCTATTTTGGAAAAGCAAAACAATGTGCTAGACTCTGGTATAACATTAAACTCCAGAAAAGGCTGAGCTTTTTCTGGCAGAAGGTTCTCCCTCTTGGAAGAATGATTGGAAGTTCAGCTTAGCACACACCAAGCACAAGTGACATTGTCGTTCAAATTTTCCTGGTGCAAAGACATACCAAACTTTCTATTTCCGACTATATTTTTCAAATGCCTTACGATTCTCAATGATTAAATAATGAATATGCAAGGAAGCAAAAGGCTAAGACAAAACAAAAGAGCAAACACTTGAGGGAAGGCATTAAGAAAGCTAGTTGACATGCTTTGTAAAATACCAGAACTATTACCTTTCTGAGTGTTCAGAAAAGAAATTATCTTAAAATATAACACTTTTTTCTCTCTTCATCCTAGTAAATTCAGTCAACAGGATTTAGCACTGAGAAGAAGCCCAGAAGGTCTAAAATCCTGTAAGGAAAAAAAAGTGTATTTTTAGAATTATGGTAACAGCTGCTAAGAAATGTAGTTCTATTTTGTATTTAGTCTAAGCCGCCGAGGAGAAACGTGTGGTACAGAAAGATAACATAGATAAGGAAAGTGGAGAAAATTATAGCAAAGTGAACATTATCTTTGGTTGTTGTTGAAAAAATTGAGTCCTAAAGATGGCATTTTATCAAATAAAACTATAAATTATATATCTAAGAGCTAAAATTAGATAGCCTCTCTCTCAATCGTCCCCTTCCTTCTCCTAGCCTCCTTCTATTTCACATCTATTTTTAACTCTTTTCCTGATGGAATCATAGGAAGCATTAACATAACAGGATAGATCTTATTTAAAAATCACCTCCAAATGTCCCCAAATACGCTACCACCTGTAAGTATATGTATCTGATGACAAATAAATAATCTTCTATCAAATTTCCACATTTTAAAATAAAGATTTTTACATAAAGCTGTGATTGATTTAATAAGAGAACAGTTTTGCAAATGACTAAATGAGTTAACTATTGTTTATTGTCCCATGATGCAATTTTTGATTCAGATTTATTATTAAAGTACAGAATAAAATAAGGAGAAACAAGTGTGTGGCAATTTTTTCACATATTAAAATGGTTGATATTTCTGGATTTTGTTTCACCTATGATTGAATTGGTTTAAAAAAATAATGGCATCATGTATTTGGGAAATGGTTATCTATTATTGAACTTAATATTTATGTTATGTTTCTAAACCTTGGGCTTCTTTTACCCTTGAAATTGGTGGCAGGGGCCGATCCTCCTAACAAAAGCATACAGACCTTTGTTTCTCTGGGGAATTTTCAATCTGATGTCTACTGGGAAACAGCCTGAGGTTGGAATCAGACTGAGATGCTGTGCATGTGGTTTGTAACCTAGGCACTGCTATAGAAGTTTCATGTATTATTTCTTCAGTTATACTCACCATTGTCACTATGATTAATGACAATTAGTAAATGAAAATTTGGGAAGGTCAATATTTTAGAAAGTTTAAGAAATCTCAAAAATGCTCATAAAAATTATTCCCTGGTCTACAATAACACATTTTAGTTGGTTCTAAACTTTCCTTTCCTAGATTTTCTTGGAAAGGCTCCATAGTTTTCTCTATAGTTGGTACACACATATAAAAGTCAGCACACCATATTTCTCTTATTCAGATGCCAGAAGATGGAACTCATCACCGTTACCAACCATTCCTCCTTCTACTCCCTTCCCAGACAGCTCAAATTCAAGTGTTTATTCTCACTCTCTGTCTCTCCCACTGTCCTTCTGGCTAACTGGCTGTTTCTCTTTCTCACTCTTAAATCCCTTTTTTTTATTGTCATGTACTCCAGAGATCTGGGAGAGTATTCCTGAGAGCATCTATAAGCTGCCTGTAATCTGTTTAACACGCAGACCACCTCCACCTCCCAAGACACAACCTATCCCAGATTTTACAATGTCATCTTTCTTTCCTATTGGCAACAGGAAAAAAGTAATTTAAAATAGTGTTGCTCATATATGGCCATAAAACATGTCTAGGAACCACTTTAGAAAGAAATATTGTGCTCAATCTGGTACCCTTGGAAAAGATGATTATGGAAAATTATTTTGCTCCTTTAAAGCTGGGACCATGTCGCACTCCCTTATATCAGCAGCATTGATCACAAGGGTTAATACAGTGGGAGATGGTCAGGCATCTGTTACACCAAGTTTAATTTAATTTTTAAATTTTTTTCAAATATAAATTGAACATTTTATGAGTCTTTTTCTCAATAGTACTGTTTACCGAATTCCAAAACATTTCCTCCCCCAGAGAGTTACATTCTGCTATAGAGATCACTAAATATAGAACAAGAGATGGTCAACAATGGTCCTTTGGTGAATAATCAAAAAGTATCTGGCAAATAGTGAACATTTCTATATGTCAGGAAATACTTTAAGTGTTTTGCATGTTTACCTTGCTTAATCCTAAAGCAAAAATATAAGGCAATAGTATTATCCATTTTACAGATTAGGAACTTCAGGCACAATAAGGATAAATAACTTGCTCAAGTTCACACAGGTAGTAAACAATAGAGCCAGCATTTGAATTGATGAAATCTGAATTAAGAGTGAAAAAATTCAAAACTATAGCTTCTTGTCTACATGACAAATTTTATTTCCAAAATAGTAGTAACATGCATTTATAACTTCAAAAAGGTTACTGAGTTTATTTAAACTTTCTTAAGTACTGTCCTGACCCCCGTAGTTTTCACAAGGAAAATATATGCGACTTAATAGCATACTAAAAATAAATAAATAACATACCTACATGCACAAAAAATCTATTTTTAGAGATATACTTTATGAATGAGATGGAGAGAAGTGAATAGAAAAAAATATTCACCATGGTAAAAAGCTTAAAAACTGAACAGTTGGTTGAGAGATCAGACTTATTTAAAAAGAGCATATTGAAAAAATGGTTATAATTCTTCCTCTCCCAGAATCTGAGTCTTTTGCAAAATAACATTGTACTCCCTCCATCAAGAAGACTTTATTTCTCCATCTCTTACATCTGAGCTGTCCTTTATCTTGATTTGGACAATAGAATGTTGTGGAAATGATGTGCCAGTTCTAAGCCTAGGTTTCAAAGGGCTTTTCATCATCACACTCTTTGCCCTTCAAGCCCAGCACCTGCCACATGATCAAGCCCTGGCTAGCCTACTAGAGGTTAAGAGATATGTTGAACAGTTACCCTGTTGCTTCGCCCAACAGCCAGCCACCTCCTAGAAGCAAAGCCACCAAGCTGACCTGCCATCTTTACCAGAGATGCATGGGCAAACTCAGGCAAGATCCACCAGGCCTGGCCCAAACCAACACAATAGTCCATCGGACCCATAGCCTTGTGAAAAATAGTAATTTATTATTGTTTTAAGCATCTATGTTTTAGAGTGATTTGTTATGCAGTAATAGATAACTGAGTCAGTGCTACTTTTATGTGAAAGTGGGCTGCTATTTTCCTGGACTGCCATAAATTTATCTTACTCATGTTTAACTGGTCAAATTTTCCTAAAAAGAGTAAAAATAGTCCTGTCTGGTGCGGCTCAGTGGACTGAGTCCAGATCTGAGAACCATAAGGTCTCTGACAGAGTTCCCAGTCAGGGCACATGCCTAGGTTGTACACCAGGACCCCACTTAAGGGCGTGTGAGCAATGACCGATAGATATATGTCTCACACATCCATGTTTTTTTCCCTTTCTTCCCCTCTCTCTAAAAATAAATAAATAAAATCTTTAAAAAAAAAGAGTCAAAATAAAAACAAAGTTTGCTTATATGACAAATTTCATCTTTGCTGTTTGCACCAGTGGCATTGCCGATAATGATTTGTCATGCAATTTTATTTTCAAAGCTCAAAATTAATTACAAACATGAAACAAATCATGTTGTTAAGACATACATTAAAAACAAATTACAATCTCAAAATGGATAATTTACAGCTTGGAAAATTAATTGATTAAACATAAAGTGCATAAAAATAATTGGAAAAACTGAGGAGTGAACAAGCCAGTGACAATATTATACAATGAAATAAAAAACAATGAGCAAAACCAGAGGCAAAAATAAAACTCACTAGTTATAAATAAACAATAAGATCCTTGGTGAAAATAGGTTGAAATCTCAATTTGGGGACCATCACAGGGATGGGCAGATAACACAAGAAACTGGATCCTGTACCTTTAGCAAAATCAAAATAGAAACTATAATGTTGGCATTAAAATCAGTGATATATTTTTTAAAAAGATATATAACATATGTTTAATATATGCATACCTGTTATCTATTACTTTTTTCTATACCTTAAAATGCTCTTTTAACATAGCTTTTGTGAAAATATTTATCTACAGAATTTGTTCAAGATATTGTCTATGATCTAGAAATATTAAGAGAAATAAAGCACATAAAAATATAGCAGCTTTTTCATCAGAATTTTATTCTGAGCCCTGGCTGGTGTGGCTCAGTGCACTGAGTGCTGGTCTATAAACCAAAGGGTCACCAGTTCGATTCCCAGTCAGGGCACGTGCCCAGGTTGCATGCCAGGTCCCTGGTTGGGGGCGTGTGAGAGGCAAACACACATTGATGTTTTGCTCCCTCCCTGTCTCCATCCCTTCCCTTCTCTCTAAAAATAAATAATAAATAAAATCTTTAAAAAGAGAATTTTCTTCTGAGCTTTATCATTTTTAGTACTTAAGATTTTAAGTACTTGGAGAAATTTGAATTTTTATATTTGAAACAAATATCACAAGGTATTAACACATGTAATGGTCAAAATAAATGTTTCAAACAATTTTCTACATGTTTAAGGTGCTTAGCTGGACAAATTTTAATTTCATTGATGCACAAAAGATATATTACAAAGATCTCCACAGAGTCAATACAAGTGAAGCATTTAAGCATCAAAGTTTGATAACAAACTATTTTTAATTTTGTCTAAATTTAATATTTTGAAGTAGAAGTAGATGAGCTTTTCATTCAGTTTAGCAATAAAGTTTCTATAGGTTCATTTTTTTAATTTTCAAAAGTTAATTAGTTTATGCCTTAGTCAGGGTTTGGTGGGTTTGGCAACTTTTAAGAATTATGCCAGTAATTAATTCATCCATGGATTTTGGGTTGTCCCAAAAGCAGATAAAAAAGTAGTGATTACACACACACACACACACACACACACACACACTCTATGGAATATTCCTCAGCCTTAAAAAGGAATGAAGTTCTACCATTTACAAAAGAATGGAAGGGCCTAGAGGATATTATGCTAAGTGAATAAATCAGACAGAGATAAATACCATATGACTGCACTTATGTGTGGAACCTAAAGAACAAAATAAGTGAACAAATAAAATAGAAATAGACTCATAGATATAGAGAACAGACTGATGGTTGCCAGAGTGGGGTATGCAGAGCTGGGTAAACAATGAAGGTATTAAGAAGTACAAATTAGTAGTTGCAAAATAGTCACAGGCTATACAGTACAGCATAGGAAATATAGTCAATAATAGTGTGATAACTATGCATGATGCCAGGTGAGTACTAGAAATATTAGGGGGATCACTTCGTAAAGATAAGATTATCTAACCATTATACTGTATACCTGAAACTAAAACAAAATAGTCTCAAATGTAAACTATAATTGAAAAATAAAATACTATAAAAAGAAAGTAGGCAAATCCTATAGAATCCCTATAGACTTTCAGTCCCTGTGGGGAAACTTGAGCTCCAAGTACAGTGTCATTTGAAATAAAGTCATATGAAGATCAAGAAAAGGAACAGCTGACTGAGAGAGCAGAAGTTAAAAAAAAAAGAAATGACCTGCACATTCTAATAAGCTATTTATTTGTGCACTTATTTATTTGTTTCTTCACAAAAATATTCTAAGTGTGGATTTTGCTAGAGGACATTTATCCATCTCTGATAGTCAACTTAAACTTATTCTCACATAATAGACCTGTAAACACCTCTTTCACACTCTCTTGAAATGTGTACTAAAGTGATTCCTGAATTTATGTACATTATGATTCAGGTATCATTTAGTGAATATCATTTTGGCTGTGAGTTCTCATTGAGATCTCTGCAAGAAAGGCAATTCAGGTAAGGGCAGCCTTTTTAACAAATGGTGCTGATGCCGTCAGATATCCTTATGCAAAAGTAAAAGAAAAAAACCTTCGAACTGTACCTCATACCATACATGAAATTAGCTAAAATTGAATTATAGACTTAAATGTGAAACTGCTCATGATAAAATTTTGAGAGGTAACCAAAGTGAAAAACCTTTGTGCCTTTTGGTTAGGCAAACTTTTTCAATCTGATCTATAGAAATTAAAATGATATTTTGTACCTCATCATGATTTAAAACTTCTGCTCTTCAGAAAACAATTTTAGAAAAACAAATAGGCCACAGACTGAAAGAAAATATTTGCAAAGCATATAGCTGATAAAGGGCATGTATCTAGAATATAAAAGGAACTCTCAAAATTCAACAATAAGAACACAACCCAATTTAAAAGTGGGCAAAGGATTTAGCAGCCACTGTACTAAAGAAAATACAAGAACAGCAAATAAGGCAACAAAAAGGTATTCAACATGATTAATCATTAGAAAAACACATTAAAGCAACAACGAGCTACTACTACACACCAATTAGGGTGGCTAAAATTGAAAAGACTGGCCACACTATGTTTTTGGAAAGGATATGGAGGAACCAGAACTTTCATACATTACTGATGGTAAAACTACTTTGGAAAAAGCAGTTTTTTTAAATAGTTAAAAACTATAACCACCAGATGATTCAACCATTCCACTACCAGATATTTTCCCAAAATTATAGAAAGCACACATCCATTGGTACGTGAATAGTCATAGCATTTTTATTTGTAAGAGCCAAAACCTGGAAACCACTCAAATATCCACTGACAGGTGAAAGGATGAACAAACTGTGGTATTTCCAGACAAAGGAGTGCTACTCAATACTAAAGTGGAACAGACCATTAATGCACGTAATATGGATAGAGCTCAGAACAATCATGCTGACTGAAAGAATCCAGACAAGAAAAGAGTATCCACTGTACGGTTCCAGTTGTATAAACTCTAGAAAAGACAAACTGATCTATAGTAATAAAAATTTCATCAGTGGCTTCCTGGGGAGAGGGAGTAAGAAGAGATGAGGAGAAAGGACTTGAAAGTGACAGCAGGAAGATTTGAGAGCGAAGGATGTGTTTCTTACCTTGGATACGGTGATTGTCTTACAGCTGTCAACACTGGTCAAAGCTTTTCAAACTGTGTGTTTTAAGGATGCACAATTTATTGTATATTAGTTATACCTCCATGAAGCTGTTAAAAAATTTCTCTGGTCTAGGTGATGTCAAACATATATGACAAGTACTGACCTTACTAGTCCTAAGAAGATTTTATTAGCCCAAGCTGAGGAAATCTGGTTGTGACTGAGCCTGTCTTCATCACAGAGAAAATGAGTGTCCTGAGAAAGAGAGTATCAAATAATAGAGTTAAAAGGAACATCATAGGCAGAAGACAGGCGTGGACTAGAGCTGATAGGATAGACAAGAGGCTCCAAGGAAAAAGGACATCAGGTCAAGACACATGGGGATTGCCCCTGTCCTACCATTGTAGATTATCCTCTGTGCCATTTTTTGAATGGTGTCCCCTTCCCCACATTGCTCAAACTTCAAGGGAACAATTGTCTTTCCCCAATATACAGAGAAATTTATTGGCAATATGAAAATGCCTACACTTGCAGCAAATGACTTCTTTGTTTTAGAGTGTGTGTGAAATGGGAAAGTGTGAATGTTAAAGGAATTTTATCCCTGAGAAGATCGAAACACCACATGTGGTAGCTCTGCTGTCAGATTGGGTGCTTCAGGCTCTCCTTTCCCGAAGCAGAAAGGTAAACCTATCTAAATGATTTACGGAAACTCTGTGGTCAGTGGTTGCCTCTGAAGAGACTATTCATTTAACGGGACTGTAAAACTTTAAAACCAATCCATGCTTCTTCCTGACATATAGCTTCACCACCCGTTTCTCTTCCAGCTACAGCTCTTTCTCCAATTTAATCCTCCTTCAGACTCTTTTAGACAGAGTGCTATACCATATTTTGCTGTTAAATCATGAAAAATGATAGACTCTCTACCATTTGTAAGAGTCATTGTCAAATTATACTCTCTAATAGGTAATATACCACTTGACTCAGTAATTTCAACTATTTGCATGCATTTCAGGTTTGCCAATTACCCTTCCAAGCTGTAAATTGCCTATTTTGAGAGCATAATTTGATTTTTAATGTTTGTCTTAACAGCCTGATTTGTTTTGTCCTTTGATTTGTTTCACATTTTAGTAATTAATTTTAAGCTGACTATGCCTCTCCTAAAAGGAAGGTGGGGATTGAAACCCTTTTAGAGCGACAACAGTTTGATACTAATATAAATTTCTGTCTAGTGCCACAGACCTTAAGCAAAAAAATGTCAAGCTCCCTCTTCTGCCTTTAGAAGGTGGTCACTACTCCTTTTCCAAGAGATATGCTAGCTTGAGTTTCAAATACACACTGCATAACCCCCATTTTAAACACACACCAATAAGTGAAATTGCCCATCAGAAGCATATTCAAAACAGAAGTGATATTTTTCAAATCATCAGTCTGTAAAAAAGGTGAAAATGTGTTTTGGGGTTATGTAAATGTATTTGGCCCCAGATGTCCTCTGGTGTTCATTCTCTATCAATAGTCGACTGGCAAAAACTGTATGGAGAAACAAATCTCTCGTTTCCATACACACCGTGTAAACTTCTTATAATTACTTGGGAAACACAAGCACTTCTGTGTTGTCACAGTTTTTGTTTTTGTTTCTTGGGGTTTTTGGCCATTCAAATAGGTTTGTAGTTCTATCTCCTTGTGGCTTTAATTTGCATTTCCCTAATGGCTAAGAATGTTGAATATTTTCATGTGCTAATTTGGCAATTGTATATCTTCTTCGGAGAAATGCATGTTTATATCTTTTGCTCAATTTCCATAGAGATGATACATTATTTTTGCACTTTGAAAGTTCTTCATGTATATATATACATATATATATAATACATGTATGATTTATAAGATTTATAGTTTCTTCTAATCTGTAGCTTGTATTTTCTTTTTTCTTTTTCTTTTAATAAAGATTTTATTTGTCTATTTTTAGAGAGGGAAAGGGAGGGAGAAATAAAGGGGGTGGGACATCAATGTGTGGTTGCCTCTCATGTGCCCTGCACTGGGGACCTGGCCCACAATCCAGGCCTGTGCCCTGAGTGGGAACCAAACTGGAGACCCTTTGGTTCGCAGGCCGGTGCTCAATGCACTGAGCCACATCAGCCAGGGCTGTAGTTTGTATTTTCATCTTTTTAACAAGGTCTTTCACAAAGCAAATGTTCATAATTTTGAGAAAATTTAATTTATCACTTTTCCTTTTAAGAATTGTGATTTTCTGCCCTGGCTGGTGTAGCTCAGTGGATTAAGCACAGGCTGCGAACCAGGCACCGCAGGTTCGATTCCCAGTCAGGGCACATGCCTAGGTTGCAGGCCATGTCTCCCAGCAACCGCACATTGATGTCTCTCTCTCTCTCTCTCTCTCTCCCCCTCCCTCCCTCCCTTCCCTCTCTAAAAAAATTTAAAAAAAAGAATTGTGATTTTCTGTCAAGTTTAAGACTCCTTGTTTAGCCCCAGATCTGAAGATTTTCTCTTGTTTTTTTCTTCTAAAAGTTTTTATAGTTTCGCATTTTCATTTAAATCCATGATCTATTTTGAGTTCAATGACTATTTAGATGTGAGGTTTAGGTTAAACTTTATTTATTTATATTTTTGCCTAGAGATTTTCAATTGCTCCAATACTCTTTGCTAGGAGTCCATTATTCTTCCATTGAATTGTGCTATAGACTGAATGTCTGTGTCCCCTCCCAAAATTCACATGTTGAAAATTAATCTCCAATGTGATGATATTTGCAGGTGAAGCTTTTGGGAAGTGATTAAGTCATATGTGTGGAGCCCTCATGAGTGGCATTAGTGCCCTTATAAAGGACCCCTAAGAGCTTCTTTGTCCCTTCTGCCAAGTGAGGGTACAGAGGGTCATCTATGAACCAGGAAGTTAGCCTCCCCAGACACTGAATCTACTGGTGCCTTGACGTTACTCTTCCCAGTCACCAGAGCTGTGAGAAACAAATGTTTATTACTTACCTATCCAGTCTCTGATTTTTGTGTTATAAGAGCCCAATGGCCTAGGACAGAAATTGATTCTGGAGGTGCTGCCATAACAAATAGCCCAAATGTGGAAGCAGCTTTGAAACTAGAGACTGGAGAAGTTTGGAGGTGCCTGCTAGAAAAAGCCTATTTTTTTCTTTTTTGCAAATTAAAATTTCTGGACACTTAAAGACTATTAGTATCCTGGGTAACCTCTAAATAGAATGTACAATCTCCCAGTACTTTCCCCAGCATTAGTTCAAAGTCCTCCTAAAAATCGAATATATTATGGATAATTTCAATAGCCCACTCCAAGTGCCATAGTGATAGCCTCATGTAGTATTTCCTCAAAGACTTTTTATTTAACTTCTGAAGGAAACTAAAGTCTAAATAAAAAGAAAGAATGAAAAGTATACCAACATATTTTATACTGTGTTACTAAAGAGAAAGACCCAAAACCAGATAGTCTAGGAAATGTAATATAGTTTGTATAGATAACATATCATTAATATATTCATATATGTATTCAAATAAACAAAAAAATTATATCATACCTTATGCCCCAAAACCTCTACTTTCTTTTACTAGTACAGTTGTTCAGCATTTTTACTTCATATCCTCTATATTAGTTGATTCTTTCCTTAGTTTAGTGGAAGATGAAACATGCTATAATGAATCCAGGACCCATGGAGTATAAGTCCACTGTGGTCAAGAGCATGCCTCCAGCTTTTATGAAAACTGTCTTCAGCAAACCATACAAGCATTCTGCTTTTCTGAGATGAAATGAGGCAGATACCAATAACGACAGAAACAAAAATAAGAACTACTACAGCAACCATGGTCTGCCTGTTTTATAATCTTTGGTTTTCAAATCCAATTCAATGGGCCACTGTTAAGAGCACTCCATAGGTAGTTCTCTTACACGATGAATGTTTCTAACACAGCAACTTAATCCTTTAAAATGCATCACTAACACAAATGCATTTTATTTACACCAATGTAGTATGAGATGGGTAGCTCATGGAAGTCTTTGACGATGCTAAAAATGGTTTCTTAATGGGGGAGAAAAAGAAAAATTATTGATTTGGGTTCACAGGACTACTCTCTAAATATAATTCTATCTCTACATGTCTTAGAAGGTCTGAGCTCCCCTGTGTGTGAAAATCTCATGTTAATGTCAATGCAAAACCATCTATCTACCTGCATTACCTCACCTCCTTTACATCCTCATCATAAATACACACTCCTAGTTACAGCAGTTGGGTATCCAGTCCTCAAATAACTGGCTCTCCATTTTCTTCCTTACTGCTCATTCCTACCCTCACTGGACATGTTCTTTGTTTCTCAAGATGATGCTTGTCCCTCTTCTCCTTGTAAACAAAGAGCTGTAGGAATGTCATTGTTATGAATTGAATGTGTCCATATCTACCAAATTTGTATGTTGAAACCTTAATCCTCAAGGTGCTGGTATTTGGCTATGCAGCCTCTGGGAGGTGATTCAGTCATGAAGTTGGGGCCCTCACAAATAGGATTAGAGCCCTTAAAAACACAGCCTCGGAGAAATCCCTTCCACTTAGTCCTTGTGAATTTACAGTGTAGGAAGTAGGTACTCAGCAGACACTGAATCTTCAGTGACATGATTTTGGACTTCCTACCTCCAGAACTGTGAGAAATAAATGTTTGCTGTTTATGAGTCACCCAGTCTAAGATAATCATAGATTCAGAACAGATATTGGAGGGTATCCCAAGAATCTCAAAATTACTAGGTTAGACACAAAATAAACTTCAAAATTTCCCTCATACCTAAACCTATTTCTCCTTTTCACCAGTCCCTCCTTCCTACCAAAATATTTTGAGACTGAAACAATTCAGATTAATAAACAAATCATAAACCTATAAAATTTTAAATTTTCTAATATCGTAAAGAAATTAAGCCAAAGCAAATAATTGGCAGCATTTTAACATGCTTTTTTCTAAATGCTTTGTTATTTCTATATGTCTATATTTAGTAATTTATTACACTCCAGTATCTTAAGGGAAAAATAGATATGTTAAGATTCAACCTAGTGATGTTGCAGAGGTCAAGATGCCCCCAATCTTAGCACTCATTAATTATTCTAAATACATTAGTAATTTTATCTATAAGGGGGGACCCCAACAAACAAGAATTACCTTCTGGAGGGTGGATTCCTTGTAGTACTGGCTTCCCCCACTTACTGAGTGTTCTAGGAACCCATGTGTATAAGGTACTACCTGGTGTTGTGAGAGGCTGCATCTGGCTTCAGTGAATTTTTTTGAAGACTCTCAACATGTTTGCCCATTTCATGATGGGTGATTTACGAGTGCATCTGCCCTCACTGTGCTGAGTGTTTGGCAATTTTTGACCAAAAATGTCATGACCTCTGTGTTCCACCCTCCCTATTCTACTCACCCGATCTGACCTTGGTTGACTTTTTGTTGTTTCCATAGGTGAATAAAGTCCTTAAAGGGATACATTTTGCTGGTATGAAAGAAGTAAAAAAAAACACACACATCAGGAGCACTAAATAGCATCAAAATCTATGATTTAAAAAGTGTTTTGAGCCCTGGCTGGTGTGGCTCAGTGGACTGAGTGCTAGTCAGCGAACCAAAGGGCTGCTAGTTCGATTCCCAGTTAGGGCACATACCTGGGTTGCAGGCCAGGTCCTCAGTAGGGTGTGTGAGAGGCAACCACATTGATGTTTCTCTCCCTCTCTTTCTCCCTCCCTTCCCATCTGTCTAAAAAGTAAATAAATGAAGTCTTTTAAAAATAGGTTTTTGAGCAGTGGAAAAAATATCTCAATAGGTGTATTGCCTCAATGGAGAGTACTTTGAAGGTGACTGAAGTTTAAACATGTAAAAATAAGTGCACAATTCTTTACAAGTAAATCCTAGTTTTGCCCCCCACCACCATATATGGCCTTGTGAACTGATGATACTTGGATGTATTAATAATAAAAACATAAGACTTTAGTTTAGGTGTTTGTTTTACCCTATATTTCCTATGTATGAGAAAAAAAAACTCATCTTTTATTGTCTGACTGGATTTATTTTGCTAATTTTATTGACATTTTCTTGGATAAAGAGACTTTAATTCAGACATTATACTGAGTTCATCATTTCCCTAGGGGAAAAAATGAATCATGTAGCAAATTCCACCTCAGACTTTCATGCTTACTTTTATATGCATCACTATAAGATGAGAACGCCTGTCAGCCCTCACTTTTTCTTCCTAAACAGGAAGCAAAAATAAGCACTACAATGCTCATTTCTGATTGAAAATTTGGATTTCTGAGCTGTCTTCCTGCCTCAACCCTCACCCTCCAAAATAGATCATGCCTGACATCAGACCTTTGCTCCTGAGTCTTTTCCCACCTCATTCACCTGACAGCCTTCTCCACAACAGACATCTTATCAGACGTGACTGATTGCTGTAATCTGTACTCTGGGCAGCCATTAAGCAAATTACCTGAATCATTGCAAGGATTAGTCTCATTAACACATGATTAGCATCAAATTAAAATAATGAGTGTTTAACTTCTGATGTCTTCCAGTTGTTTGAACAGCTTGATCAGCCACACCAGGCTGGCAGGGACGTGGGGGTGTCAA
The DNA here is from genome assembly GCA_004024845.1 of Tonatia bakeri. NCBI lineage: Eukaryota > Metazoa > Chordata > Mammalia > Chiroptera > Phyllostomidae > Tonatia > Tonatia bakeri. The sequence continues at coordinate 654,475 of PVIA01000066.1, forward strand.
AGAGCCACAGGAAAAAAGGGAGGCTGAACTATACAAGACATAGTACAGTTAGCCAGCAGAATGTATTGAAATCAGACTCCAACCATTTGATTGAAAGGTTTCTTCCAACCAGCAAAGATGCTGAGTTCAAATGAAGGTCTCTCTCTCTCTCTCTCTCTCTCTCTCTCTCTCTCTCTCTCTCTCTCTCTCTGTCTGTCTTTCTCATTGGCAGTGTTGGTCATTCACCTGGATTAAGGCTTTACATGCTAATGGTGCACCAACTTACCCCTTCCATGTCCTGGATGTTATTTCAATAGGAATTATCTTATCCAAAAAGTATAAAATGCAACTTTTCTTCCTTTCCCAAATTTTTCAGACTTAAAACTAAGACCCTAAAGTGCTGGAATAGTGGTAGATTATAGATCTGAGCATAGTTCCCACATTTTGTCCTTGCAAATGACTACCCAAATATCAAAACAATGGAAAGTTTGTGTCATTTCTGAAAACTATGAAGAGCATGAGTCACATTTAAAAAATTGAAAGAATCTCTGACAGCTAACACTCACACTGAAGATTTGTTGGAGTCCTAGAAGACCAACTCTCAATTTTCCTACCTATAGTACAGCAGCATTTGAGGAAATTTGGTGGACAGAGTACAGTGGCCTTCGACCCTAAGACTGATGCCAAATTATCTGTTAGGCAGATGGGCAAGACAACCAGAGAGCCTACATGGTCGTCAGGATTCCAGCATGATCAGGTAAGTGAAATAAGCAAAGAGCTATTGTGATAAATTCCTTTACTGTCCTCATTAAAAAAAAAAGTAATGTTAGAAGTATAAAATTTGAAAGGAATTGAAGGAATACAGACTATATCACCCCAAACCATGTCTCTTGGACATAAAAATTATTTTGAGCTGAAGGCAATTAAGAACAGCAAATGCAGAAAAAGCTCCCTCTACCCTCACACTTTTCTGTCTAAACAGAAAATAAATTTTCCTTTACTGGAAAGGACTTGACTCATAGCCCAAAGATGACACCAGAGAAATCTCAAAAACAATAACAAAAACCAAACCTTAGTTCATTAGTTTCCCTCCATATACTCACCTTCCCATAGTTTGTCACTCTTAGAATCCTAAAACCACTTTCACCCTTTCTGTCATTTTTCTACAAATTTGTTCTTTGTCGAAACATCTGTATAAGCCAGAGTTCTAAGCCATGTCTTTGAGTTACAACTCTGGGTACTCCCCTGTGCTGGATGCATGATATTTGCTAGTGAACTTGTTTTTCTCTTGTTAATTTGAATCTAGTCAGAACCCTAAGGTAAGCTGAAGAAAAAATTCCTCCCTTACAGAGCAATCTAACATCAGGAAAAATGTGTGAAGATTAAAATTACTACCACTAATATAAACACCTGCAGTTACGTATACATTTCTCAGTCATATGACCTCACTATTCATGAATCATAAAGAGACAGAAAGAATGAATTTTGGTAAGACATTTTCTTCCCAGAATTAAATTCTAGAAAAAAAATGCTATGGAGTTGTAAAGGAGAAATATTTAAACCATATGCCCCAAAACAGTTGTTTTCATATATGCCAGACTCATAGGAAATGTCACCCAAAATTATGTGAAAAAATGGTTATTTAACTATATACTAAGTTAACTAAGATATAAATACTTAGGAAATAAAGTTGTGCTTAAAAATGCCAAGCATAGTACTTACAAGATTAAAATACATAATATCGAATAAATAATTAACAATAAACTGAGATTATATTAGCAAAACTACAATCTGAGAGATAAATACAGATAAGAAAAAATGTGCCGACCGTATCATCTGAGTTGGAATGGTATGAATGACAATAGTTAGTGTATATTGATTGATGATAGAAAAATAAATTCAAGTAAAATTAAAATCACTCAGAATTTAGGAAACCATGCTTTCTGTGTATGCTTTCCAAATACCTAAAGAAAAAATTAAATACAGTCTACACATAGACAATAAGTGAAAAAGAAACAGATAAGCATAATTAAAAAATCTCTGACATGGTAAAAAGAGAAAGTAACATCAACTACTATAGTTAATATCAAAGGTTTAGTGGCTCAATTAAAACTAAAGACACTCAAAGTGAAGGGTTTTCCCGAGTCTTTATTGAACAGAAAACCAAAATATAAGCAACAAAGAAGCACTAACAAAAGATGTTTGAATAGCAAAAATACATAAATTCAAAAATATATTGTATCATATATATTATATAAATGTATCACATGACACACAACAGCAAAAAGGAGAGGAGTATTTATGTCAGAAGAATGGCACCATGCAGAGAGAGCCAAGCGAAGATCACGCCAGCCACAGATATTCCAAAGCAAAATCCAGCAAGAACCATGAAACAGCACATGGAATGGCCACTTCCCATTCCTCATATCAAATACCACATTGGTACACACATAGGTTAGGTGTTCCTACACCGCCAAAATGCAGAAGGGAAAAAAAAAACCTCATGAGCAGGAGGAAATCTCTGATAGTTTCAACTTTGAATTAACTGAATCTTCAAGTAACAAAGTCTCTCATGAAAGAGACAAAATATTAACTTGAAATAAGTAAATTATCTGTTATTGACAAAATAAATTTAGTTTACTCTATTACCTTCACCACACCATAGCAGAAATGGGCAAATCAAATTCAGTTATAGAAAAAATAAGAGAAATATAATCCCAGCAGTGAAATTGCCAGGTCAAAAGAAAAATACATTTCTACACACCAATGATTATAAATACTGTGTTAAAAATGTAGATCCTAATATTCCCAGAATGCTATTTCACTTGCTGAAATTGACAAGATTCAGTGAAACTAGGAAATAATAATTACCAAGGATCTGTATGCTGATAACAGATTCTGGAGCTTACACACCGCTAGAGACAAACAAATTCCAGCGAGACAGATAGGAAAGGCCTGTTGACCCCACAGGCCTTCAGCTGTCCTCACAGAGAGGCCATGCTTTATATTATGGCTAGTGTAGCTGTACATTATCCCGCCTGTTCAAGGACTTAAAAGATAATCTATGTACAGATGAGGACTTTCAGTAGGGAAACAGAACATTAAAAAGAAAAGAAAAAATAGAAATTGTGGAATTACAAACATAAATATTTGAAATGCAAATGTACTGGTTGGTCTCAGCAGCATATCAGACATGCAGAAAACAAAAGCACTAAACCTGTAGACAAGATATCAGAAATTATGCAAACTGAAATGCAGAAAGAAAAATATCCTGAAAAAGATAGCAGCCTAGTAACCTGCATGGAAATAAGAGACATTTTAACATATGTATAATTACAGTTCCACAAAAAGACATGAAAGAAATTGGGGCATAAAAATTATTTAGGGGAAAAATGGCCATATAGTCTTAAGATTTGATTATACAAAGTACAAACCACATCTCCAAGAAGCTTAATGAATTACAAGTGGGGCAATTGAAAACCACACCAAGAAATAGCATAATCAGAGTGATAATAAAAATATAGAGAAAATGTTAAAAGAATCAGAATTTCTTAGATAAGAACCTACCCTGTATTTAGAGAATCATGTAAACTGTGTAAGATAAAATATGCAGCCTTGAGATTGCTTTGCTTGGCTGTGGGCAATCAGGAGACTACTTAAACAAGATATTTTGAAGAATTGGTGTTAACCAAATAAAGATATAACAAAAAGAAATTATATAGAGAAGAAACAGTGAAAAAAAGTATGAAGGTATAAAATAGCAATGGTGAGTATATAGAATAGTATATATGATAAAATTGCCTACTGCATTTTCTTTCACTGGAGTAGTACTTATCATTTGCCTACTAGGTGCCAGACCCTACATTAGGCAGGGAGAATCTAACAGGGAATGTGATAAACATGCTCCCTACCCTCATGAGGCTTACTATTACCTAACTGAGGACATCTTACTTTGCTAAGGAATTTAGTTTTCCCAATTACTTTAACATTCACAAGACCACTCTTTCAGGTGTAAGTTGACATTTGATGAGTTAACATAATGAGGAGCAGATATAATTATGATCAGCATATAAGATTGGGAACATGATTTAATTAGAAAATAGTCATTGCAATTTTTTTTAAATTGATGTAAGGAAAGTCTTGGCCCTGTGCAAAAAGAAGGATCAGGGAAATTAGGAAGAATTGTGACTCAGTATCATTTTCAAGGAAATACATTTCCTTAAATTTATCTTCAAAATATGTAAAATTAACATACTAGTTGCTTTCATTTATAACTAATTACTGTAAATAATTCTCTATAAAGGCTGAAAAAGCCCTTTATTGGATAATCTTCTCAGTTGCTGATTATATCTTATTGCCACTATAGAAATACACTACCTATAATAACCAACTTGGAAAAACAATGCAATTATGAATAGTTGGAAACAACTGGGAAATAGAATTATAGTTATCACTGTTTTTGAGATAAGTGGGAAAATTGACATTTTATTAGTGTGTATTTACAGTCATGTCGATATGCATGAATCAGTGCATTTACTCATCTTAAATCTGGTTAATGCTTGTGAGTTTTAGTTTCAAAATAGGTCCTGTTGTAGCACATTATATAGCTTTTATTTATAACAACTATATCATATCAAACATGCACTTAGGGTTTTTGTGTGACTCAGTCAACTGTGGTCCCAAATCAGATTTGGATGATAAATGACAATCAGAGATGGAAGAAATAGTTGCATGTGAATAGTAATATACATGCTAATACAGACACCTTAGATAAAATACCTATATCGGATTACAAACACATCACTATTAAAAGTTAAATTGATTTTAGATTTAAACTGAATTAGTGAAAAGGAACACCATTTCTGTTACAGAACAGACTGGGGTGGGGGGATGAACTATATACTGTTACCAAAAGGACCCCCCCTTTTTCTCCAGGGGTCCCTCCCCATGTACTAGGTTCACTTTGCCTGCTGCCAAAGGAAAGACGTCTCTCAATGCCAGAGACTGGTGAAAAGAAAATGAATTATTTATTTAAAAGTTATATAGATTTAGAGTAATGACTTAATATCTTCATTAAAATACTAAAGTTCTGTAGAATACCCACAAATGCACATAGTCCTTCCTTCTCCCCTTTGCCCAGTCCAGGGTACCATATCTCAGGAAAAGTAGAAGTCCGTGATTCAGGTTCCTGGCACCATTAGCTGTGTCTCCGCCATGACCTCCAGTTAATCCAAGGCCATGTGGCACCTTCTCATGGCCCACCAGCAAGAGTCCTTTCACCCTTTTTCTTCCAGACAAAGTCTTTCCTGCTTCCTAAGCCATGTGGTAAAAGAGAACAACCCAAAGCTGTGTGGTCCCAACTCTTGCCCAAGTCCTGTGGTCCCAACCTCTGCCAAAGCCGTGTGATGATTTCTATCATGGCTGCTGAGCCTGGGTTTTAATCCCTGTGCCAATCTTCTTCTGCAGCCCCATCTCCTACTCCTCCCACAATCAGTTACATCTGCCAGCATTCCCATATTTGTCCAGCTTTACTGGGCTGCCACAGTAAGTCTGGGCAAGCATGGCCCCATGGTGTGGAGCCAGTCATCTCCAAGCTCTCACACAGGTGCTGCAACCAGGGGGAGTTGCTTCCCAGTTATATCCCCCTGGCTCAAAGTGTGGCTACAGCTATTTAACATATCTATGAAACCAGTTAAAGGTTTATAGATATGTTAAACGACCATGTCAGAGGTTAGCTACAAAGCTGTTGCTATGCAAAACAGCTCTCAATGGCCCTGCTCCATGTGTCCCATCCCCCAGCTCAGACTGGTGGAGGTGAGGACATCCTACATATATTTTTCTCTACTATTTCCTGGACATCCTGAGTTCTGGACCCCATTACAATTCCCCATTTGTGCCCCTTCCCCCCACTTGGCTGACCCTGTTACATTTCTAAAACTCACAAATGATTTTGTAAAAGTGAAAAATTTCTCCTCATCTCAATCTAAATTAAAGGAAGCATTAATTAAGACACATAGACACTTTAAGCCATAGAACAGTAAGCCTCATAGCATAAAAGTGTAAAGGCCTTTAACTATGATGGCATTTATAGCAAATGACTGCAATAAGCAGGGAGAAGTGATAGTATGCTTCCATGATGAATACTCATGGCATGGAAGATACCAAAACTTCAGTGGTAAGCTCTTACCACTTCTTGAGTTTTGAGATGTCTTCATTCTCTGGAAAGGTACCTGCTACACAGTCCAGGAAACTGTGTCTGAAAAAGAAATGAGAGTTTGTCATGGGTCCACCCCCTGTCTTACCCATTTCAACATAGAGTGTCCTGTCATTTGCCTTATCAGTTCTTCATCTTCTCTTCATTATCTCTTTGGAATGCTGATGTCATATATCATGTGCCTGATATTAAATTTCAACCTGAAGGAAATTTCTGTTTATCAGACTAGTAGGTAAATGAGATTTTCGAACTTGAGTTAAAGAAGGGATGTGATGTCATTACATAAATTGCAATCTGAAGTTACTTACGGACAGGACTTTTATTATTATTATTGTTCCTGATTTACTGTCTCTGTAGAAGCATATTACCGCATTTACCACCTAGAGGAAAGTGCCCTTGCTGATTAGAAAACTACAGAACTATTGCATAAAAATCATTCCCCCACATATCTGAAAGTACATGTAAAATATTGATTGCTTTGAAGAATTCTTTAGAGAGTGTTGAGATGAGGCCAATATAAGTCAACATGAAAGCTGCTCAAAAGGGCTCAAGAATCTTAGGTTAGTTGTGGGGCAAAAATGGGCTATTGCTCAAACAACTGGGTACTCTTAAAGGGAATCAATATAGATGCATCTCTTTATCATGAATGTCCCCTACTATCTCCTAATAAAGATCAATATTATCCTTATCTAAACAGTGCCAAAATAGATGCTTTTTCCACCAAGAATCTCTTCCAAACTGGGGATTGGTAACAGAGGTAGAGGAAAGAAATCTGAAAATGATGTTAATAGCATACTAATTCCATAGATGGAGAGACTGAGGCAAGCTCATCTATAAAGTTTAAGAGTTTACAGATAATTTAATACATGCTTTTTGTCTGATTAAATGAAAAGATTGAAAACCAGAGAAGTTCAGTATTTAGTATAAAGACATGCTAAATAAACTGAAATTAAATTAATCAGAAAACAGATTAATAATAGCCTTTGGCAATTTTATTAAATTTCACATGATTACCTAATTTATTCTGAATATTTCAACCTTTTTTATGGGATTCTTTACTAGCTTGGAGCCATTTTCTTCAACACTAAAAATATGGTTTCATCAATTATATTTTGTGACCAATTACAAATGGTCACAAATCAAAAAAGCAAGATTTTAATTCCAGAATCAAGTTTCAGTCAGTTCAGTAGGACACATGTATCTACTGAAAACACCCGACAATTTAAACAGTGTCTGTGATACCTTACATTTAGTCTAGAATTTTCCTAGATTCTGGTTGTGATTAAGACAGCATGTAGAAGGGCGTCTGAAGAGTTATTTCAGAAATGAAAAACATGATACTTTTTCTCCACTAATTGTTTTTAATGTTAGATCAAAACAAGTTCTAATTATGAGTAGAAGGAGGAATCAGTAAATAACTACACTACAGATTTTTATTCTATTTTGACACAAATTCCTCTATTACCATAGAGGAAAGCAAGTAATGCCCAACGAGGCATGATCTTTTCCCTTTTATTCATATCTCAATTTTATCTGGCAGCCTTACCGACTTAGGGCAATGATTCCAGAAGCTACATGAATGGCACCAACTTTTTCCACAAAAGGAAGGAACCAATTACATACTTTCCCTTCTTTTTTTTTCGCCTTCACTGAAAGACAGAAAACTGCTTCATTCAAATTTTATGCCCTTTTTGAAATTTTTCTTTTCCACCACTCACTGCTATCTGTTTCTCAAGCCACGGGAATATATCATAACTTGAACAAAAATTACATCCATCTTCAGAGGTGTCTTTCTATCTGTCAGGAGGTAAAGAGCTTTTGTTGTGAGGTGCACATTTATTGATGAAAATGTTGCTTTAACATCTGCTCCACGAACACACATGCTATCCTCATGCCCCAAGCTTTCAGGCTAGGCATTGGGAACAGAATGAAATTTGCTGAACAGTAGCCTACAAGGAGGATTAGGAGAAAAAATTTAATTAATTTTAAAAGAAATTTTAAAAAATTGGAAAAGCGTAATCAGTTTCTGGCATTTGATGTTTTTATATAATTTGTACATGATTGAGCCCAGATGTTAAGTTACAATAGTCTAAGTGCTAAGTGCTAATATCACATGGGCTATTAAATATCCAATTTCCATTTTTTAAAAAAATTTGCAAATCTGGTGCATATTGGTGATATGACCTAAAATTAATTTGAATAACTTACACTTAATGCTACCAAACCTATTAACTAGAATTCTAGTTATTTGAAAAATAGAGTGTTTATCACGGCAGTGTTCTTAGCAGCATTTTCACAATAGTCAAACAGTACAAATAGCTCAAATGTCCGCTGATGAATGAATGGATAGACAAAGTGTGTTATGTACAAAATAATGAAAATTATTGTCTTAAATGAATTCCTGGACCATGCTCAATACAGATGGACCTTGAAGACATCACACTGAGTAAAATAAGGCAGGCACCAAAACACAAATATAGTATATTCTATTTATAATTAGGTACTTACAGTAGTCAAACCCATACAGACCAGAAGTAGCATGGCAGTTTACAGGAGTTTGACTGGGAGTAAAAATGAGAAGATACTGTTAAATGGGTGCAGCGCTCCAGTTTGGGAAAATGACAAGGCTCTGGAGAGGGATGGTGGTGGTTGCTGCACAGCAGTGTGAATGCGCTGGATGCCACTGCGCCGTGCATTTAAAATGGTTAGAGCGGTAAATTTCATGTTATGTGTGTTTTTTCATAATTTTAAAAAGTGTGTTTAATTATTAATAAAGCTTCATATTGTAAAACTTAGTGATTCTAATAATAACAGCCATGAGTACACACCACTCTTTAGCAAGGTAGATGACATAAATTGTCTTTGCTTTACAGATGTGGGAAATGAGATACAGGATAAACTCCATAAAATGTCAGAGGACATCAGAGTCCAAGTTAGAACACTGTTCTCTGATCCTTTTTTTCTCTCTTGCCAGCATAAGAATTTATGCTCATCACACAAAATGTAAGCTTCACCTTTTGTGAAGTTGAAGTTGGCTGTTTGTTCTTTCATGACTCTTCCTTTGGGCCACAGCTCTAGCTCTAAGGGCCAGTTCTTTATCCACTGTGTGTTGAGTCAGAGACGGGGTCCCTCTACTCTCTTCCCCGTACTCAACTTAGTATCCTGAAAATTCATTCAGACATACCCACTCCGATGCTGGGATAAACTCTGGTTTCTTCCTGGGCTCACCCAGTCTTACCCATTTCTCAAGTCAAATTGCTCTGACCTTCTTGGTTCAATTACGAATGATGACATAATATAGTTATTCCTTTCAGAAAAATGCATCCTTTTTCTAGAGTTCCCAACACTTTGATCTAGAGTCAATTATTTTAAGGACTTCTTACTTTGAGCCAATTCTTTTTAGGTGAAACTTTTAGTGCTTAACTAACAATTGGCATCACCTTTCAGATATATTACTTTCACCTCCACGAAACCTTAGGCTCAAAGTGGAGTTTACACACTGATTTCTTCCTTAGTCTTCAATGATTTTTTTTGTAGCTCAGTCAATAGTATAATTGTGGGCCCATAATGGTGAAGGAAACTCATGTTGGGCAATGTGGAAGTTGCTCTTTTAGAATCCTACAATTATGAGATAGCGCATGTGCATTAGCAGTAAAATGAGAACTACCATAAAAAGGATGCAAAGAGTGTGTCACTAGCTCTCAGAAGGGAGGTTATTTTTATATTATAAATGTGGAAAACTTTATGCAGTAGGTGATTCTTACATACCCTGTTATCTCAAAAGGACACTGTGATTTACATATACTAAACTGAAGTACTTGTGTTAGTACATTCGAGCTACTATAACAAAATACCATAAACTGCATGGCTTATAAACGACAAACACTTATTTCTCACACTTCTACAGGCTAGGAACTTCAGGATCGAGGTGCTGGCAAATTCGGGGCTTAGTTAAGAGTCTGCTCCCTGTCTTCTCCCTGTGTCCTCACATGGAAGAAGAGGACAAGGGAGCTCTCAGGGGTCTCTAGTCAAGGACACTATCCTGTTTGTTGCTGAGGACACTACCTCATGAATAATCACCTTCCAAAGGCCCCATCTCTTAATACCACCACACTGGGGATTAGATTACAACATAAATTTGGGGGAGACACAAACTGTCAGTCACTTAATAGCAGTACTTGATGTGAAAATACTTTTGCAAAATGAAATAACATTTTCTTTTAAAATATATTTATTTACATATATTTAAGCAATTAAATATTGACAATTATTAAAGAAAACTATTTTTGTTTTATTTCAGTTTTAGAGTTTCAGATGGTTAATATTTACTTATTTATTTATTTATTTTCAATACACGGCTTTTATTTCATCTTTAAAATATGGCAAATAAGTCTGAGGAATCATTCAGCACCTTGCTGTTTCTATAGCAGGCCAACTTCGATTTTTTCATCAGCCTGCTGAACTGCTTCTTTTTCAGAAACATAGATACCATTTAAAAGCTTTCTGATGTCCCTGTTTTTAACTGTTGTAGCTTGCTGAATCTAAGATGCTGAAGATGATACAAGTTCCATGTTGTTTCCTTCAAGAATCAACACAGCTTTTTGGGCTTGAAATATTGAACAAGCAACACCTAACCTCACTTGAACTCTGCGGATACATTTTTTACCCAGGAAATTTCTGATTTCAACAACGGAACCATCCGCTTGATCAGCGAGGCCAATGGGGAAGTGAGTGTGCACAGACCTCGTGTTGGCGTGGAAGCCCAAGCAACCCCCTCCATCCTGCCCTGTGCATGGCTGTGGGTGGTGTGAGCGGTGGCCCATTCTTTTCTGTTTCCCCTCCATTTGTCATCCTGGAGCCGCTCCTTTTTCTTTGCAAGGAGACTGAGTTCCACATTGATGAGACTGAAGTCCCTCACAGGGTGCCTTTCGGTCCCTTCACAATAACTTTGTGTCTCTTCAGAGTGATGCTGACTGCTGACATTTTCTGGAATGTTGACAGTCTACTCTGAGAATGTTCATCCTCATAGTAGAGGCAGCAAAGAGAGCTAGAGTTTCAGATGGTACTTAAATAAAACATTTAACAGAAAAATTATATATTTCTATGCGAAAACAAAATAGTAAGCAAGGCAACAACTTCTACTAATACCTAGCTTTGCTTCTATAATTTTTAATAAATACAGGATCATATACTATATTTAACTATGTGCATATGCACATATATATTTGCCTATATTATTAAATACACAAATGGAAGTCCATTGTACAGTGTTCTGAAGTTTGTTTTATATTTTAACTTAACACCTTAGAGACAATTTTTATTGACACATACAGTCCACACCATCATTTTAAGGTCTACATAATATTCATTGTACAAATATGCCACAATTTGAATTATCTTGAACATGTAACTTGTCTATGGTCTTTCTATATTTAAATTACTAATGAAATGAATATCCCTATACATGCATCTTTCTGCATGTGTCTAAAATATCTGTAGGCTAAATTTCTAAAAAAAAAGAACTGTTGGGTCACAGGATGTGTATATTTAAGGTTTGTTGTTTTTTTTAAGCTATGGCCACATTGTTCCAAAGAGGTTGCCCCAATTTATATTCTCATTAACAGTATATGAGAATATGGTTTCCCACACTCGGGCTAATTCTTCTTTTTTCTCTCAAATTTATAAGCTCACTCATCCGATAGGCTTAACTTGGCATCTCGCTAATGGTTTAGTTTGCATTTCTTAACACAAGTAACAGAGAGCATCTTCATATGTGTTGATAAGACATTTAAATTCTTTCTCTGTGAACTACCTGATCAAGTCCTTTTCCAAGCTTTTTCTAAGAGAAAAAAAAGAATCTAGAAGAGACAGAAAACTCACTAGAAATCTAAGCTACATCTCTTTCATGGATGTCCCAGCTTGATGCTACATGTTCAAGGACTAATTGATCTTTCAGAATCCCCCCCAAAAACATGTGGACTTTTGCATCTGCTCGTTCATCCTTTTAAAGACATGAAGAATGGGCTCCAGGGGAAAGGACAAGTCCATGGGGGAAAGGAGGGAGAAGAGAACCAGAAGAGTGAAGGATGAGGAAAACATGAAAGAGAACATGCAGAAAAGGGGAGAAGGGTGAAAGGGAGGCACATGGAAAAGGGGAGAAAGGAAAAACGAAAAGTATATCTATGTTTGAGCTATTTTTTGCTCCATTAGTAGTGTTGTTAATAATGTACAAAATTATTTTACATATAGTTTTTCTGAATTTTGCTTTTCAGGCTATAGAGAGAAATACTGGGAGTTTTAGTATATACTAAAAATTTACGGTATACCTTTTCTTCCAAGATTAACATCTACAAGCTTATAGATTTCCAGCATGTTTAATTGTCATTTCTTTCTTATTTGGCAGAGAATTGTAATGAATAAGTAGATACAATTTAGACCTCTTAAGGAAACTCATTTTAATACTTTTTACCACATTCCTTTCGTGTCCTTGTTTTCAAATCTATATGGATGGCATTAAAGGGCAAATCATCTTATACTGCACTCTGGCCAAGGACAAAGTGTGCTAGGAAAGGTCCAGGGCATTATTATAGTTAGTGTGACCACACTTTAAATTAAAGTAGGGCTTTAGCTATTATTATATAACTTACAAAGTTTACCAAGTTTTCTAAATGTTTGATGATTTTAATTATTCATACTTTATTTGACAGTTGCCTTTTCCTAATTGCTGTATTTAGTGTTTCTGTTTCATAAAGCACCACGACAGAAGCAGCAGCAGCGTGGGGTCCACACTTTACCCACCTGTGCTTTGCAAAAACTCGTGACTATTCCAAAAACAGTGCATCTCTGAAAGAACAGAATTAACTGTTTATCGGGCTGTAACTGTAAAAGAGAAAATAATTAGTGGCTTGAGAGAGAAATTATGTTCATAAATTAAGTAGAAAAAATGTAATTGGCAAAAAGGCTTAAGAGTTTTGAAAGAATTATTTTTAGAGAAAATACTCAAGGAATTAAATTATAAACATTTGATAAATGAATGCAAGGAAAGTAACAATTTTTGTGATAAATTAGAGTTGGTAAGATTTAGGAAAGTATTAAGCTATTTGGAAGCCTCACTGAAAGAACTGAGGAATCATGATCATATTAAAGGTGACAAAGGCAGGTGATCTTCCCAGGAAAATATTTTATTTTCAGATATTCTTGTAATATTTTTTGTAAGTAGAATAGTGTATCAGTGAACAAAGAATATTCTAGTACATCCATACGTCAATGTTTTAGTTGCCTGTTGTGGTTGTTCCTGAAATATAAAGGTTTTTAGGTTTGGGGGGGGTCTTTTTTTTTTTTTTCCATTAACCTGAACTGAAAACTGAAATGTTCTTCTATCAATCTGTGTCAGCTACGTGTTCTTGCAAAATGAGATGATTAAAAGGACATTGCTCTTTGAACAGATGTTTGTGTTCAGGAACACAAGACAATTGTATCATCACACATTCCTTTGAAAGGAGGGAAAATGCAAAAAGAAGGGAGTATTTGAAAGGCATTTTATAGTTTATCAGCACCTTTTTTATCTTTTATAAAAGCACTACTTTATTTTAGTGAAGTCAAGTTTTTCATGGAGCCATCTTATGAAATGAATCATCTTTTCAATAAATAGACCATCACCTTATTCACAGAATGTTTATTAATCTCTAATACAAATAATTTGAAATAAGTGTGGTAGGTATCTTCTAAAAGGAAACCTATAACTTGATACTGACATGGAATTTCATAAAGACTTAACCCAAACAACTAATTTAGAAGGTTAACATACATTTATCTAAAGAGATTGATGACTAGAATGTTTGAAAGATTCACTCATAAGAGGGTCTGAGACAAAGTGAAATTCAAGCTTTGTTGTTATGTTTTTGCATCTGTCACTAAGTAGATATATGGCTTTGGGAAAATCATTTTACCTGTCCAGGGCTTCAGTTATTTTATCTGTAAACTACAGGAGTTAGACACATAAATTGCTTCCAAAAATGAGTTTCATGCAGGGTTTGGTAGACAAATATTTGATAAAGTATCCTTTGATGATATACAATACATGGCAGTAGCATTAATGCTTCAGAAAAGTCATTCAGAAAAAAGACATGCAGAATACTGCTTACCCATAAAATTCTCTTCAAGGAAAGGCCACAAAACATCCCCCAGAATGTGTTTTTGTAGTTCCCTTTAAAAGTTTTTTTTTATTGTTGTTCAAGCACAGTTGTCTTCATTTTACCACCACCACTTTCTCTCACCCTACCCAGTCCCACATCCCACCCCCTATCCTACCCCCCTTTGGCTTTGTCCATGGGTCTTTTACACATGTTCCTTCACCCTTCCACTTCTTCCCCCATTAATCCCCTCTTCCCTCCCCTCTGGTTATTGTCATTTTGTTCTTTATTTCCATGTCTCTAGCTATATTTTGCTGGCTTGTTTTATTGATCAGGTTCCACTTATAGGCGAGATCATATGGTATTTGCTTTCACCACCTGAATTAACTTCACTTAGCATAACGCTCTCCAGTTCCATGTGTGCTGTTGTGAAGGACAGGAGCCCCTTCTTTATGTCTGCTGCATAGAATTCCATTGTGTGAATGTACCACAGTTTTTTGATCCACTCATTTACTGATGGACATGTAGGTTGCTTCCAGAAGTTGGCTATTGTAAATTGTGCTGCTATGAACATTGGGGTGCATAAGCTCTTTTGAATTGGTGTTTCAGGGTTCTTAGTATATAATCCCAGCAGTGGAATTGCTGGGTCAAAAGGCAGTTCCATTTTTAGTTTTCTGAGGAAATTCCATACTGCTTTCCACAGTGGCTGCACCAGTCTGCATTCTCACCAACAGTGTACTAGGGCTCCCTTTTCTCCACCTCACCAGCACTTGTTGTTTGTTGATTTGTTTATGATGGCCATTCTAATTGGTGTGAAGTGGTACATCATTGTGGTTTTAATTTGCATCTTTCTGATGGCTGGTGATACTGAGCATCTTTTCATATGTCTCTGGACCCTCTGTATGTCCTTGGAGAAGTGTCTGTTCAGGTCCTTTGCCCATTTTTCAATTGGGTTGTTTGTCTTCCTGGAGTGGACTCTTGTGAGTTCTTTATATATTTTGGAGATTAAACCTTTGTTGGAGGTATCACTTGCAAATATATTTTCCCATATGGTTGGTTCCCTTTTCATTTTGCTGATGTTTTCTTTAGCTGTGCAGAAGCTTTTTGATTTGATGAAGTGCCATTTGTTTATTCTTTCCTTTTTGTCCCTTGCTCTAGGGGACATATTGGTGAAAATATTGCTGTGTGGAATATCTGAGATTTTCCTGCCTATGTTCCCTAGGGCTGTTATGGTGTTGTAACTTATATTTAAGTCTTTTGTCCATCTTGAGTTTATTTTTGTGTATGGTGTAGGTTGCTGGTCAAGTTTCCTTTTTTTGCATGTAGATGTTCAAATCTCCCAACACGATTTGTGAAGAAGCTATTTTTACTCCATTTTATGCTTCTGCCCCCTTTGTTGAATATTAATTGACCATAGATACATGGGTTTATTTCTGGGCACTCTATTCTGTTCCATTGATCTACATGTCTATTCCTAGGCCAGTACAGTGGCTTTGTAATATAGTTTGATACCAGGTATTGTGATCCCTACTACTTTAATCTTTTTTCTCAAAATTGCTTCAGCTATTCAGGGTCATTTATTGTTCCATATAAATTTTTGAAATGTTTGTTCTATATCTGTGACATATGTCACTGGTATTTCAATAGGGATTGCATTGAGTTTATAAATTGCTTTGGGTAGTTGGACATTTTCTTGATGCTAATTCTTCTAATCCATGAGCATGGTATATGCTTCCATTTATTTATATCTTCCTAAATTTCTTTCTTCAGTGTTGTATAGTTTTCTGAGTATAAGTCTTTTACCTCCTTGGTTAGCTTTATTCCTAGGTACTTTATTTTTCTCATCACTATATCAAATAGGATTTTTATCCTGATATTTTATTGTTGGTATGCAAAAACATCTTTGATTTCTGAATATTGATTTTGTGTCCCACTGTTTGCCAAATTCACTTATTAGGTTCAGTAGTTTTTTTGTGAACTCTTTTACTTCAACCCCCCCCTCAAAATGTTGCAAACAAAAATAACCAATACATTTACAAGCAAGAAAGATGAAAAGCCACAAGAAGACAGTACAGCCCTGGATGGGTGACTCAGCTGGTTTGAGCATCATCCTGTACATCGAAAGTTTGTCAGTTCGATTTTCAGTCAAGGTACATATTTAGGTTGCAGGTTCAGCCCCCAGTCAGGGGCAACCAATTGATCTCTCTCTCTCTCATCAGTAAACATATCCTCAGGTAATGATTAAAAAAGAGAGAAGAAGACAATATAATTAGTAAGCTCCAAGGTCATTTTAAAGTAGGAAGAGAGAGTAGGTGCAGTGAAATACTTCCAGTTCGACTCTAACTACTTGGCTCCTCCACTCAATAATCAGGCTAGCATTAAATTCAGGAAGACCACAGTGGCTCATGACCCTGGCAGGTGACAGAAAGAGTGTTCCGAGGAAAACCTCAACAGAGGAAGATATTTTCTTTGAGCAATGTACCCTTCAACGTAGGTGCTCAGGACCATTCTCATCTTGTCCCACTCCCCCAACCCACACATGTACACCTAGGCACCAACAAACCCACAACTTTCCCCTCTCCCTGCAAGCCCTCACCTTGCTACCTTTAGAAAGTTATTAACCCAACAAACCCAGGCTGCAGTGTTAAAGAACAGCTGCATGTCTTTCCTAGGGCTGGCCAACAAGCCTGTTACGTTTTTGCTGCACAATGGCTCTAGTAGTTCTTAGTGGTCTTTAACTTCATTCAAAATAATTTTGTTAGATTGTGTTGTGACAGCTGTCATATCAGCATGCACTTTTAAAAAACATATCAAAACTGGCACGCTTTTGTGTCAAAAAATATGTTTTGATAAAAAATGGACAAAGGAATAATTTTTTAGCTCTAAAAAATTATAATTCAGTAGTTGTATGGAAAACCTTATTCCTAAATGTTGAAATTTAAAGTCATAATTTAAAAATAAGGTGACTATAAGATTATAATAATTATATATGTAAAACCCAAATAACTTACACCAAAATTAATTATAATCATGTATTTCCAGTTTTTATTTAATTAAATTAATTGGGTAACATTATTTAATAATACTAGATAAGTTTCATGAGTACAATTCTATAATACATTATCTATATAGTATCCATGTGCTCACCACCCAAAGTCTATTTCTGTATTCAGTAATTAAAAATTGGGGTTTTTTAACATAATGTATTCATGGAATAGCTCAGTATATTATCTGAGCCAAGGCATAAACACACATTTACTTACCAGATATTTTTTAAATAATCAAATGCAATTCAGTTTTCTACTTTTCAAAGCAACAGAGTGAAGAAATTTTTCATAATCCCAAATTCAAACATTAAATTTTATATAATAATTATAAAAATTTTTTCTTAAAGGAAATCTCACTAGATAGTCAAAATCTCAAACCCTTTCTTAAATGCTTTCCAACAATTTGCCTTCTGTGAGTGTGTTATTGACACATGAACCAAAAATCTCTGTTAGACATCTGTGCTACTGGTTCTTAATTACAGACCACAGATTCCACAGACAACATTACTTGAGAATGTATAGAGGATGTGCTCCTCATTAGCCCCACCCTCTTTTTGTTTTCCTCCCTTTCTAGTGGCTCTTTCTCATCTCGTAGACACCCCAATTCTCTCTCATCCTTAAAAAGACTCCCCTTGTCTCAGGCCCCTGACTTTCTCCTTTTTTTCTCAGGATGCTTATGACAGTTGTCTACACAAAACTTCACTTGCTTATTTGACATATTTCTCAGCACACAATGATCTGCTTTCTGTTCCTTCTATTTCATGGAAACTCAATGCTACCCTGGAAAAGGTCAGTAATTATGACAGACAGATTTGTAAGATGTCTGCCCCCATGGTCTCCACCTCCTGGGATCCATGCCCTTCTGGGAGGCTCTTCATTTAAGTGTGACATTCTTCTACCCAATACAACAAAGGTAATAAGATGTCAGTTCCATAATTAGGTTTCAAAAGACTGTGACTTCTGTCTTGCTAGAAAGCTCGTGCTCTCTCTCTCTCTCTCTCTCTCTCTCTCTCTCTCTCTCTCTCTCTCTCGCGGTGTGGGGGCAGGGCAGACCTTCCATGATTTGATGAATTAAGTAGCAATGTTGGCAAGACCCATTTGGCAAGGAACTGTGAGCAGCCTCTGGCCAACAGTGAAAGAACTGAGGTCCCCTCCAACAATCCATGAAGAACTAAATCCTGACAACCACCATGTGAGGTTGGAAGTGAATTATTTTCCAGTTGAGCTTTTGTGTAAAACTCAGCCCTGGCAGACATCTCAACTGCAACCTTGTATGACTCTAAGAAGAAGATCCAGATAAACCATGCTAATATTTCAAAAATTCAGATAACCCACACACATTGTGAAAAAATAATTAATTTGAGTTGAATTTTCATTGTCAACTCTTTATACTTCTCTTTCTGCATCTCCAAACATCCTGAGCTTCCTCTACCACAGTCTCTTCTTTTTTTTTTTTTAAGATTTTACTTATTTATTTTTAGAGAGGGGAAGGGAGGGAGAAAGAGAGAGAGAGAGAAACATCAATGTGTGGTTGCCTCTCAAGCACCCTCTACTGGCAAACTGGCCTGCAACCCTGGCTTGTTCCCTGACTGGGAGCTGAACCGGCAAGCCTTTGGCTGGTAGGCCAGCACTCAATCCACTGAGCCACACCAGCCAGGACTACATTCTCTTCTGTATCCAAACTGAATTGAAACAAGACTTAATAATTTATATTCTGTTCTCCTCTCCTCTTACTCTACATTTTCTTTACATTTTCTCAGACTCCTACTATTAGGACTAACATTTTTATTCTAAATACATAACTCATATACATAATTACTTACTACACATCTCAACTAAAAATCTCTACTTCAAACTCAACATATGCAAAATAAAATGCATTATTATCTCCTGACATTTCTCTTCTTTAAGAACTATAACTAGCCATTCATTAAATGTTTGGCAATTCTTTCTCTTGCTTCCAAATATGGCCCACCATTCTTATTGTCTCTGTGTTAATTATGGCCCACATTACCTCTGGCTTGAATTATTTCAATACTTCCTGACCAAATTCTTGCCTCCATAATTATCCTCCTAATGTCATTCTATAGGAGAGTAAATTATCTAAAACACACATCTAATCATGTTACAGCACTGCCTGAAATTCTTCAATGATTTCTGGCATGTATAGATAAACACACACACATAATTTTTTTAAAAAAGACCATCGTTATCTACTCTCCAGTTTTATTTCTTCCAATCACCCTGCTTCCTTCTACTCCTATACTTATGCCCTTGACACCATCAAACTACACTATTTATAGCTGTCTGAACAGAATTTGTTATTAAAGGACCAACAGTTCTCTGCTACAAATTACATTCCTTCTATACACAATTACCTGAAAAACTCCTTGACAACGCTATTTTCTATAATTTCTATTCAGTTTAGTTTAAGTAAATACATGTGGATCAACTTCCATAGGCCAGGCCTGAAACTGAGTCCTGAAGGAACTAATGATCTAATTGACTATTAAAACATGAAAACTTCCATTACAGAAACACGCAAGAATTCTGCGGGAAGGGTCATTAACCTAGATAGGGGATTTAAGGAAGACCTTCTAGGAGAGGTTTGTTATCAGTTTAAAGTAAAACATGAATGAATGGGGTTGTTACAGAACAAACAAGGGGGGCCTGGGACAATACATTATTACTGAAAGAGACCCAGGTCTGTCATGTCCGCCGCCTATAGGAAAGATGTCTCTAAATGCCAGAGATTCGTGGAAAGGAAAGGAAATGTTTATTTAGTGCTATACAAACTTAAAGTAGTGACCTAATGTCTTTATCAAAATCTTAAAGTCCCCTAAAACACCCACAAATGCACGCAGTCCTTCCTTCCCCCTCTCCCCTGATTGGGGTACTGTGTTTCAGGAAAGGAAATAGAAGTCCTTGGCTCAAGCAGCCTCTGGTTCTTCCCAGTAATCCGTGCTCAGCTGGTAGGCCTCCCTCAGCTCTCGGCATCCTCAGCTGTGTCGCCGGGATCTCTGCTAAAGCCGGGTGGTGGTTCCCCCTACTACTGCCACGGGGGTCCCCACTCTGGCAAAGGTGTGTGGTCCTCTCTCCACCAGGGCCACAGGAGTCCCCACTCAGCCAAATCCACATGGTTCTCCCCACAAAGCTGTGGGAGACATTTTTTCTGCTAAATTTGCATGGTGAATTCTCTTTCACAGAGCTGCAGGAACCTCTACTCTGCCAAAAGCTGTGTGGTTCTCTCCACCGCTCCAGCCACATGGTCCTCTCTCCAGGGCCATGGGAGTCCCCACTCAGCCAAATCCGTGTGGTTCTCTCTTCAATGGCTGCTGTGTCTGGGTTTAAATTCTGGTGCCAATCTTCCTCTGCAGCTCCATTTCCCACTCCTCCCACACTCAGCCACACTTGCCCTCAATCTCCCATTCTTTCCAGCTTTTCTGGCTGCCATCATGGGTCTGGGCAGGTGTGGCCCCATGTAATGGAGCTAATCATCTCCAAGCTCCCACGCAGGCGCTGTAACTCGGGGGACCTGCCCCCCCCCACCAGTTACATCTTGGTGGGGAAGTTACTTCCATCCCCCTAGCTCAGAACAGGGCTACAGCTATTTAACATATCTATGTAACCAGTTAAAGGTTATAGATGTGTTAAATGACCATGCCAGTGGTTAGCTGCAAAGCTGTTGGTATGCAAAACAGCTCTCAATGGGCCTGCTCCATTTGTCCCTTTCCCCCACCCACACCTGGGGGGGGAGGCGAGGACATCCTAGTATTTTCTGAACACCTTGAGTTCTGGACCCCATTTTAAATGTCCATTTGGGGTCCCCCCTCTTCGCTCCACCCTGTAACAGGGTGATTTACAAATTACAAGTTTAGTACTTAGATTTTTTCTCACAAAATGTCTGTCTCCTATCTTTCAATAACTAATTGAACATTCCTTATGTACTTGGGAGTACTGCTTTAAAATGCTCCCATTTTTGTAGTTTATACTATTAAGTGATCACCTTTTTTGAATTACTAGATTCTTTATTTGATTGTGAGCTTTTGAAAGTTGAGACTAAATCTGAGTTATCCCTGTAGTTCTAGCAAACAGCATGATTTGGATCATTTTATAGATACTCAATAATTGCTTCTTCTTTTATTTAAAGTCAGATTTATTGAGGTATAATTTATATACAGTACAATAAAATTTACATACAGTAAAATGCATACAATTTAACTGTAAAATGCAATGAGTTTAATATTTGCCTCTTTATTAATATAATTTTGTAATCTTTTGTCATCTGTGATATGCATAATATAATGCATAATATTCTATGTATTAAAGAGTAAGCCCCAATCACTCACAGACTTGTTTATATATTAGAGGGGTTCATAGGATTTTTTAAAATAAACAAACCAACAAAAATGTTTTCATGCTATCACTTCACTGTTCACAAAGAAAAAGAAATAATAAACATTCTCTATGTGAAATAAAAATTGTAAGCATAGTTATGATATACAGGAAATGTATTTTAAATACTAAAAAATAATTTTCATATGTCCCAGAATCTAGATTTGTCAAAAATATTATCAAATTAAATACATTAAATTCCTTGACATTTATAATTTTATGTAGTAACTTGTAAGCTGCTTCAGAATCAAAATATCATTTACCTTCTGCTAACCACAATTTTAGAAATTATTCACAAGTAGACAATTACCTGTGCCAAAAATCACCTACAAAAATTTGTGTTGGGCTTTTGCCAATCATGATGCGAATTAATTACCCCATAAGGGCTAGTTGGCCCTAGACCAAGTAAAGTCTTATTAATACAAAAGGCTACCCTTATCAGAGAAAACACAGGAAAAAAAAAAACAATAAGACAGATCAAAGAAAGCTGAGGAAGAAGAAAAGCTACTTTTTTACTGTTTTAGATTCTTTCGAATTTCTAAAGCGCCTAGTCCCTCCTGAATAATCAGAATTGGCACACAGACTTATCTTGCAGATGGATCAGGCTAAGATCATGTGAAAGGAAAGCAGAGACCATAGCTGCCATGCAGGTGTTTGGTACTGGCTTGCCCTCAAACAGAAGGCAGTCTTGGGTGATGGTAGAGGAAAAAAAGCAATGAACTAGTGATATAAATCATAATTTTTCAAAGTAGTATATGTGTCAATTTCCCATTCTAGATAAACAAACAGTAGGAACCATTATACTCTGGGGTTGATCACTTTCATTTGCAGTCCATTTTTGTTATAATGGAAGTTCTGAGAAAAAATGGTATAGCACTTTGTTTTTATCTAGTGTATATCTGGGAAAAAAAGACTGAAGTGGTTCATTTTATCTATTCATCTTGCTATATATACCAAGTTCTCTTATTCTTGGAAAACAGTACTGTTTACTTGCACTGTTTGTGGTTTAAGACCATTATATCAGAGCCTCTACATATAAATGCTCCCTTGGTATTTTTAAGGCATTTTATTTTAATAGAGTCACAAATAATTCAACACTCCTGGCTTTTAAATCCAAGTCACTGTAGCAGATTCCAAGATGGCTGCAAAATAGGTGGACACTGCACTCACTTGCTCCTGGCACCAAACCATATTTACAACTAAATTATAGAGCAATCAACCTAAATAACCAACTGAAGACTAACTGAATTATTATAACCAAGGATCTACAGAAGAAGCCACATAGAGACTGGTAGGAAGGGATGGAGATATGTTTCATGTGCAGCAGCTAAAAAGCTAAAGACATATCTCAGCTACAAAACTCCCTTCCCCCAGGAGCGTGAGGTCTCAGCCCAATGCAAGGATCTCCAACCCAGAGCAACAGAGATAGGAAGAGGAGCCTGCATAGACTTCTGGTGGTAAAAAAGAGTGGGGATTCTGTCTGCCTGGGAAAGAAGGGAGTCTCCTGGAGACCCAGAAGCCACCTTCCCAGGGTCAAGCACTCCTAATGTTATAGCACCAGCCTGGGGAGGGCACTGCCCAGCCCTCTAACTACTGGTGACAGCAGTCTGTTGTGCTTAGGTCTTGCAGAAGGGTCTGCTGGCAATACCCAGCAGGTATCTTTGGGTGCTCTTTTTCTGGAAAGGCTGTTGGTCCAAACTCAGATAATCTTTGCATTATGCAGATTTTGAAAGGGGACCATTTTTTTCCACCTTCAGGGTGCAGTTGGCACTCCACACTCACACACACCTGTTGAATTGCTTGGTCTGCTCTACCACTCTGTGGCCCCACCTTGCTAAGTTCAGTTGCACACAAGTATCAGAGTGCTATGTGCACAGCTGGGACTTTTGAAGCATATCTCTCAGGGAGGCTTTTGGCAAGAAATAAGATGGGTGGGTGCTGGGTTTTATGGCTACACTCATATATCTCTTGTGAGCCCAGCCCGGGCTGTCCTAGAAAGGAAAAGAAGTACCCATCCACTCCCTACTGGCTTGCTAGCACCACCCCCAAAGGGTGACTATTTGGATCTTCCCTCCCAACCCTGCTGAGCTGAGCTCTGTGTTGAGGAAAGGGAGTGTTGCTCAGAGTGTGTCTCCTTTGGAGACTCTTGTCTGGGACAGAGATAAATTACTTGGTCCCTTTCTGTGGGCTTGGTTGGCACCACCCTGAAAGAAAGCCTCTTTCTGATCTGCCTTCCTGAGTCCCAGTGTCTCTGCCCTGTTGAGCTTGCTCCTGCAGAGGGGACAGCTGGCTGCACCCAACCTGAGCTTGCAGTGCACTCCTCCTGAGGAAACTAGAGTTGGATACTCTGACAGAAACTGAGAAATCTGGCTTTGGAGTAATCTGTCACTTCATTGAGTGCCTGATCACATGATCCCCAAGAAGGGAATCCACTAGCTCCATCCTCCAACCCCAGTTTCCCTGTCCTACCAAGCTCATGACCTATAGAAGAGCCTGTGAGTTGTGGCAGCCTGGGCCCATTCTACAGTCTTTCTTTGGAAAGCTCTGGAGGAAGACCAGCCAGCCTTATGGCGGGCAGAGTAGCTGACAGGTGAAGGCAAACCTCAGGGAGCCTCAGACCTTTTATAGATCTGCCCCAAGCTCTAAAGTGGAGGAAGCTGACCCTTGTACATTGATTGGTCCTTTTCAATCATACCCAGGCCCAGCAGACACAGCAAAAAATAGTAAATAGTGTGCTTGCTCCAGACTGGTTACATACAACATTTGACATTGACCTGCACCTGAAACTTACCCAAGCTGACTCAGAACGAACACAACCAGTGGTGGGCTTCAGACCACACCAGAACTCAACCCACTAGCCACACAAGTGATACACCCAAAGACAGATTCCAGCAGGTACCAGATACTGCAGGGAACAACTCCACTTCTGGAGGGCAGCTCCTATACAGCAACTTATACATGCTATTAAAGGTTTATCCTATAGTCAGCTAGCCTGAGGGTTAACTCTACCCACAAATGGGCCAACAGCATTCAAGATTCAACTACAACAGGAGGGTGCATGTACCCAAAAGAAACATCCCTGTAGCATGGAGCTCAAGTGATGTGGAAGCTTGTGCTACTGAGCCCAACAAGACATCTTCATCATAAAACCCTCAGAATAAGTTTGTGAGTCATAAGAGATCTACCTAATATAAAAAAAGAAAATGGGGAGGCAAAGAAATATGTACCAAATAAAAGAATAAGGGATATCCCCAGAAAAAAATTAAATGGAAACAACCAAGATACCACATGCAGAGTTTAAAATAATGGTTACAAGAATGCTCGAGGAGCTTAGGGAAAAATGGATGATCTCACTGAGAACTTAATCAAAGAGAGAGTAAGCATTAAAAAGGGTACATAAACCACAAAGGAGAACCAGTCAGAAATAAGGAATACAAGATCTGAAATAAAGAATACACTAGAAAGAATCAACAGCAGGATAGATGAGGCAGAGAACTGAATCAATTCCTAAGTACCTAAGTACCCAAGTGTTGGGAACTGCTCTGCTTGGTTTCAGAAGCTGTAACCCCCTATGGCTAAGGCTGAGTAAAAAGGCCTTAGGGACATAAGCCACTAAGGAAAAAAACTTATCCCCTCTTTCATATCCCCCTGCTTGGCCCAGGCGGATGACTGGTTAGCCAATGACAGGTAAGATTCCTCAAGGAATGAGCAACCTAAGACAGGCACAGTTGTGAAGGGACCATCAGGGAAGGACTTAGGTGATATAGAAAAGGGGTGATGGGCCCTGATGGGCACCCCTCAGCTTTGTTTTAGCCTGAGTCCTCATTCTACTATAGGAAGTCTCCTACTGTCTTGGTTACTTTGTTTCCCTGGCCTGAAAGAATGCCAGATAAGGGGTGTATAGTATATCCCTATACTATTACAGGTAGCTCCTCGGAGCAACAAGCCTGCAAAAGAATACATGAAGTCCTGTGAGTCCTGTTTTGCTAAGAATACCCTTAGGTTAATCTATATTAACTGTTTAGGCTTCAAGCATAAAATGAGTTTGTTTCCCAAAGTCTCATGGCCCTTTGGCATCTCTCTATCTACCTGGCCCTGACTCAGAATAAGCCCTTCTAGTTCTTTGAATGTTACCAATTCCTTGATCATTACTGCCTGACAATGATTGATGAACTTTACATAGACACACTGTATCCCTATGCAAACTAAACCAAATAAAAGCCCATGGAAATAGGTGTTCCCCAAGGAGATCATGTCCTGGTACATTTACTCTCATCTGCAGTGTCCAGGAAAGCTCTGTGGGATGGAGTTCTCCCACACCCAAGCAGAGCATTGAAAAAGAAAAGAATTTAAAACATGAGGAAAGTCTAAGGGACCTCTGGGACAACATCAAGTGTAAC
Source organism: Tonatia bakeri (assembly GCA_004024845.1). Lineage (NCBI taxonomy): Eukaryota > Metazoa > Chordata > Mammalia > Chiroptera > Phyllostomidae > Tonatia > Tonatia bakeri. The sequence continues at coordinate 680,642 of PVIA01000066.1, forward strand.
AATATTTGCATCATAGAAGTACCAGAAGAAGAAGAGAGTGAACAAGGGATAGGAAACCTGTTTAAAAAAATAATGGCTGAAAACTTCCCTAACCTGGTGAAGAAAAACAATCACACAATTTCAGGAAGCACAGAGAGTCCCAATCAAGAACTCAAAGAAGCCCACACAAAAACACAACATAATTTAAATGGCAATGGTGAAAGACAAAGAAAGAATAATAAAAGTAGGAAGGGAAAGACAGGTAGTTACCTATGAGGGAGCTCCCATAAGTCTGTCAGCTGATTTCTCAACAGAAACCCTTCAGGTCAGAAGGGATTGTATGAAATACTCCAAGTGATGAAAAGCAAGGACTTACAACCAAGGCTACTCTATCCATCAAGGCTATCATTTAAAATTAAAGGCAAAATAAAGAAATTCCCAGACAAAAAAATAAAGCTAAAAGAGTTCATTATCACCAAACCAGTATTGCAAGGGATGTTAAAAGGCCTGCTTTAAAAAGATTGAAAAAAGAAAAAGAATTAGAAATAGAAGAACATAGGTATAAAGAATAAAATGGCAATAAATAAGTACCTATCAGTAATAACCTTAAATGTAAACATATTAATATTCCAATCAAAAGAGGGTAGCTGAGTGGATAAGAAAACATGACCCATATATATGCTGTCTACAAGAGATCCATCTCAGAACAAAAGACACACAGAGACTAAAAGTGAAGAGGTAGAAAAAATATCCCAGGCAAACGGACATGAAAAAAGACTGGAGTAGCAATACTATATCTGACTAAATTGACTGCAAAGCAAAGGCCAGAACAAGAGACAAAGAATGCCACTACAATATACTAAGCAGACTGATCCAACAAGAGGATATAAACTTTGTAAACATATATGTACCCAACATAGGAACACTTTAACATATAAAGAAAATCCTGGAGGACTTTAAGCAAGAGACTGATAACAATACAGTCATAGCAGGGGATGTTAACACCCCACTAACATGAATGGATAGATCTTCCAGACAGAAAATCAACAGGCAACGGTGACCCTAAATGGCACACTAGATCAGACGGATTTAATTGATATTTATAGAATATTTCACTCCAAAGCAGCAGAATATACATTCTTCTCAAGTGCACATGGAACATTCTCAAATACAGACCACAGTTTAGAACACAAAATACGTCTTAATAAATTCAGGAACAGTGAATTCACATCAAGAAACTTCTCTAAGCACAATGGTACAAAACTAGATATCAATTACAATAAAACAATGAAAAACATTCAAACCAATGGAGGCTAAAAAGATATATAAAATGAATGGGTTAACAATGGCATCAAGAAAAAAATCAAAAGTTACCTAGAAACAAATGAAAATGAACATACGACAACTCAAAATTTATGCAACACAGAAAAAGCAGTACTGTGAGGGAAGTTCATAGCATTATAGGCCTATTTCATGAAGCAAGAAAAATTGCAAATAAACAATCTAACTTTAAACCTAAAAGAACTAGAAAAATAAAAATTAAAAAACCAAAGTAAGTCGAAAGAATAATTTAATAAAGATTAAAACAGAAATAAATAACATAGAGACTAAAACGAAAACCAATACAAAAGATCAATGAAACCAAGAGCTGGTTCTTTGAAAAGATAAGCAAGACTGATGAGCCTCTAGCCAAACTCAAAAAGAAAAAAAAGAGAAGACCCAAATAAATAAAATCAGAAATGAAAAAGAAGTAACAACTGACATTATGAAAATACAAAAGATTGTAAGAATATACTATGAGCAACCATATGCCAACAAATTTGCACCCTGTGGGAAAAAAAATCTAGAAATATATAATCTTCTAAAACTTAATCGTAGTCAGAAAACCTGAAAAGACCCATTATAACTAACAAAATCAAAGTAGTAATCAAAAAGTCCTGGCAAACAAATGTCCCAGATCTAATGATTTCACAGGCAAATTGTACTAAACATTCAAAGAATTAACACCTCGCCTCTTCAAACTATTCCAAATAATTCAATAGGAGAGAAGACTTCCAAGCTCTTTTTACAAGACCAGCATTATCCTAATTCCAAAACCAGATAAAGACACTACAAAGAAAGAATATTATCGTCAATATCCCTGGTGAACACAGATGCTAAAATCTTCAACAAAATATTAGCAAACCAAATCCAGAAATTCATGATCAAATGGGATTTATTCCAGGGATGCAAGGTTGGTACAATATTCACAAATCAATAAATGTGGTAAATTATATAAACAAAATGAAGGATAAAAATCACATGATAATACATACAGGTAAAGCATTTAATAAAATCTATCACCCATATATGATAAAAACTCAGAGCAGAGTGGAAATAGAGGAAACATGCCTAAACATAATATAGGCCATATATGAAAAACTCACAGCCAATATCATATGGCAATATCAATGGGCAAAATCTAAAAGTGTTTCCCTTAAGATCAGGCACAAGGCCGGAATGACTGCTTTTATCCCTCTTATCCAACAGAGTACTGGAAGTCCTAGCCAAGGCAATCAGAGAAGAAATAAAAAGAATCCAAATTCAAAAGGAAGCACTAAAACTGTCATTATTTGTAGATGACATAATATTATATATAAAAAGCTTTAAAACTCCATCCAAAAAGCTACTAGAGCAAATAAATGAATTTGACCAAGTAGCAAGATACAAAATTAATATTCAGAAATCAGTGGCATTTTTATATACCTATAGTGAACTATCAGAAAGAGAAATTAAGAAAAAAATCCTGTTTACTATTGCAACAATGGCAACAAAAATAAAGTACCTATGAATAAATTTAACCAAGTAGTAAAAGATTTGTACTCAGAAAATTGTAAGATAAATCTAAGTTACTCTAGGATGAAATCTAGAGAAGATATTTGAATGGGTACAGTTGTAAAGAAAAATTATATTCTACCCATTAGAATTACATAGAAGTTAATATAAGGATGCTTTATGTACACATGCTGAACATTAGTTTTAATAAGAAACAAGAATAAGCAATTTTATATTATCAGCAACTTATCTCACAAAGGTAACTTCTAAGAAATGTTACAGATTTCTCCACTAGACTGAAAACTTCTCAGAAGTAGTGAAATTATGTACCCAGTAATTTCACAGTTGTTACCACATAATAGATGCTCAATAAATGTGAAAGAGTAAATGCTATTGCACATATTAAATCAAAAAAGCAGTTTCTGCTTCACTGTATATAGGGGGAAGATGTAGCATAGTAAAATTAATAATGTGCTATATGAATCAAATACAAATTAAACAAAGTTCAATATATTTTTGACAACTATACTGTGTTTTATCATCAGAAGATATCCTCTAAATTTGCCTAACTAAATGTCTTATGTTGGTGATTTTTTTCAGCACACACACACACAATCTGCTGCAAAAATATATTTAAGTCACCCATTTTTCAAAACATGAAAACTAGTTTGCAGTTTCAGAAAAATATAATTCTTAGCTTTTACAATTTAGATGAAATTTTCAAAGATTTTCAGGGCCAGATTTTATCAAAGTGCCAGCTCAAATTTTCAAAGATTTCTTTATATCCTTTCTTTTGCTTAAAAGAAACATCTCCTAAACAAATGCCCTTGGAAGAGGAGCTCCACCCTGAGGGGGTGACTGAAGTCTATATTCATTCCACATCTTGCTCCTACTTACACTACTTTTGTAGAGTGCACAAAATTGTGTGTAGCATGTAGTAAAATCTTAGATGAGAATTCATGAAAACATATGCATAATACACAATGATATAAGAATCAGTCCCGTTCTTACAAGCATGCAATTATCAGGCAATTAGAGAAGGAAGAACACTCAGGATTCTTTCTCATAACACAGGGATACAAGAGTCAAAATCAAACCACCTGTTCAAGCAAGGTGGGCAAGGCAGAGTCTGAAGACATGTAAGAGTATGGATTACACAAATTAGAAACGTCTAATGTAAGGCATACACGTGCAACAACCAAAATGCTCTAAATATCATCTAGGAGAACAATGAGAAAAACCACAGATTCAAGTGCATCACAACAGGACCAAGCAAGCTCTGGGATTAAGGCACTGTAAGAAAAACGGTGAAAGCTCAGCCCCAAAATCTATTTACATCTGTGAAGAAAGTAGCTAACTTGAATCATCAATGTTAGGAGAAGACAATAGCTAGAATGACAAAGAGCCAGGCACTACAGAGTGAGCTCCAAGCAGAAGCAGGAACTGACAGGCTAGAGCAGAAAGCACTGACTTAATTTAGAGAAGAAAAGGGGACACAGGCTCAGAAAAACATCCTACCCAAGGTGACACAATGTGCCCATGACAATTGAGAGGAGGTCTTTCAGCATTCTGTCCCCTAGATCACACCATCTTACTTAAACAATGCTCTCCCAACAAACACCCCCTTTTATTTTTTTTAGTTTTGGAAAAACTTGCAAGTCAGGTTTCAATGAGAATTTCTTCATGACTAAGGACAACTGCCCTCCTCTGTCATAAATAGAAATGTGCTTTTAGGTGAAATGGGACTGAGAATTTATTTGATGGAGATCTTAAGCACTAGTTCTTAAAATTGTTACTGTCTTCTTATGTAGTCTGAGAAGATATATTAAAGCTATAAGCTCTGACACTTGGGTGATTAGCAGCCATTACAGGCTGTTTTGGAGCATTCATAGGGGACCTTATTTCATACGAAACAATCTTCGAAGAAAATCATTAATACAGATGATCTGTTGCTGAACATGTTCTCACCTGACAAAACATAGCTTCATATTGACATTTCCATTCAATAATTTATTAAGAAGTTTTAAAATCCTTTAAATTATTTTTCTGTTATGTTTTAAAATACCAAATAACATTGGAAGAAATAGATGGCATTTTTTAAATTCGACTTTGAAATTACATTGTTCTATTTGGAATTTTTACTCTGCAACAAAATTAAGCAAAATTTAGTAACAAATGAGCAAATCTCATCCATATATCCTTCTTATACAATTTATCTGCGCACACAGGCAATAGTGCCATTGAAAATAATCTTAAACCACTCTTGCGAAGTAAATGAAGGGTTTATAGTATGACAAAAATGTTATCATTTAATCTCAAAATATTTTATTTAAAAATGGAAATATATATATATTATCATTTTATTTCTAGAACTGCACTATTGGTAACATAAAGGTGCATCCCAAAAGAAGAAATTTCCCTCATCTTCCTTTCATTTTTTCCCTTCTTTTCTAAAAAGCCCACATGTTCCTGAAATGACCCCTTCGTGACTATGCTAAAGATGTAATCGTGGATAGAAGCTAAGTACTCTCCTCTGGTGTCATACCACCTGATTCAAAACTCATCTCCACCAATTAGCAACTTCAGAATTTTGGAAAAGCTACTTATTAATTTTAAACTTATATTTGTTATGAGAACTAAATAACATCAGCATTTTAAAAATATTCAATAGATGTTTATCATTTTTATCAAGGACTGATAATAATGTGTGTTGGGAACAAATACAAGTAGTTTGTGTTTGCCTTTCAGGAGGCTCCCTGTTTAAAAAGATTCAAACATGTAAAACAGCATAGAAATAAGTGCAAAAGGAGTAAACAAAGGCAAAGACACCAATGCAAAGAAAGTTTCCTTCAATCCATGTGGGTAATCTTGGAGGTCTTATTAAAGCTCACGGGCACACTTTCACAGTTCTCTGCTTCAAACCCATTACATCTGGCTCTTTTTCTTGGGTGGTTTGTTGACACTAAGGCTCGACAGGCTACAGGACCCGCGGGATTTCATTCAGTGAAATACAAAACATGGAAATTTAGTGTCCAGGGAAGCAAACTGACTGATGGGAGATGAGAGCAGGTGACCAAATTTTCTTCCCTTTCCCCCACAAAATACATGATATAGGACCCTGATAAACATTCCTAAGGTTTCTCTAAGATGGAACAGTCAGTTTATCATGAAGTTGTAAACATTTTGGTAATACACTTACTTATATCTATTATTTCTCCATTGTACTTCATTTCCATTTTCTCTCAAACCTGTGTACCTAGAATTGCACTGACCAGTGAAGTGTCAGCATGGAATTTTTGACTCGGATTCTATCTTCTAGGAGACACAGGGTACAACAGTGGAAAATGAGTGGCTCTAGAAAAGAAATTATCAAATATTTTGGATTTGAATCACTCACCAGTCTAAAGGCTTGAGAGTCCTTATCACTGACCATAGGTGGGGTGGTGAGGGTCCTGGTCATTAACTTGTGGTTAAATGGGATGAGAAGATGAGGGACATGCAGTGGATGCCATATTTGTACTTGATGGATGTGGCAAATGCTGTCAATGTCCCACCCTCAGATCTGCATTATGCTCTGCTGTCTTACAAGTGACAATATCTGCATCTGGGAGTCCGAACATTCCTTTTCTCTGGAATGATGGGAATGTTTGATGCATTTGTGCACAGCAGATTGGAGGTGTGAAGAAACCACCAAGCCTTCAACCAAAGACATTTGGAAACTTGTATGCAGTTACCTCAGTTCTAGTGTTTTGGGTAAACTAATTTTGAGTCATGGATTTTACAGGTCCCATAGGCTACCTGTGGGATTTTGCTCCAAATGCCCACTGTGGTAGTTGGCTAATAATGCACCCTTTATTTTATACATGCCCTTTCCTATTGGACACATACTTTCTAAATAGGATCCTTATGCTCAGTCCTGGTCTCAAGGTCTGCTTCTAGGAGAATCCAAACTAAGACAATCAGCTTGGGAAAAATTACATTTATAAGCAACACACTATAGGCTAGTGGCTTTTGATGGCATCAAATGCCTTGTAGGGGGAAAAGAAACCTATAGAAAATAGTCACCTGTCAATTAAGGCACATTGGGAAAGTCTGAGGGCATCTGTGGTAACTTTCCCTTTTTAGGCTGTAATTGATGGGGGATGCCATTGAACTGTGGTCTCTAACATCTAAACTCAGTAATCTTAACACTACAAAAACACACAGAGCTCAGTGGGCTTCTTTGACTTTTAATAGTAGTATAAGCCACACATGGGAAAACTGATCCAACCCATTTACTGGAAACTTGGAAAGCTGTTCATTTCAAATGAGGTCCTGAGCAAGAGAGGGGTTATTTTTAGTTTCTGCAAGCTTATTTGCAAGCTTCCCTGTTGTTTAGACCATGTGATCTAGCATATCAGTCACGATAAAGGAATCTGTGATGAACAGGAAGTAAGCTGAAACCACTGGCAAGCCCCCACAGGAAAATTGCCATGCAGCCATAGTGAGTTCTAGAGAAAGACCATGCCTTCTGTCACAGAAAATTCTTCCTTATAGAAATAGCTCTGGCTTGCTAACAGGTCTAAATAGAAGCTGAGCACTTGAAAGTGGGATACCAAAGACTGAAACTAGAGCTGCTCATGGTAAAGTAGGTGTTATCAGCTTCACCATGTCCTAGAAGAAATGCATTATATCATGGAACTGATACATTCAAGACTGGGCCTAGGAAAAGTGAAGTACAATACCAGGTTGCCTGCTCTGTGACCCCTGTTGTGCCAAATCTCTGCTGTGCTCTGATATCTTTGTTGTCATTAGATGTTTCTGTGGTAGAAGAGAGCCTCGATCACAATACATGCAGGCAATATATATTTATACTGGCCAAAAACCTCACTACACCCCACTACAGTCTCACATAGAGGCAGCCCAGGTCAAAGTACAAGGAAATTCTGCAATTCCCTCATTCGTCAAAGCTATGAGCAGTGCATGTGATCATTCACTTCCTATGGAAATAGAACTGGCTGTTAGTATATTCAGTTACTACTGGAAACCCAATCTTCCATTACAGAGGCCATGGTCTTGTATGGGACCACTCCTTGGGGACACAAGCCAAGCACCTGTCAAGTTAATTACATAAGACCTCTTTCACTCAGTAAGAGGTAATCATTTGTCTTCATTAGAATCAGTAAATGTTCAGATTTGAGTTTGCCTTTCTGCCCACAGTGCCTCACCCATAACTGCCATTTGAAGGCATATGGAGCACCTCATCAATCAACATCATATCTCACCAAACAATCCTTTGGGTAGAGGGACTCATTTTACCCCAAGGAATATGAGATCTTAGCATCTACAGCCTTACCATTGGCCTTCAGACAGAAGATGCCAACCCAATACAACAGAGGAACAGCCCGTTAAAGACTCAGCTAAGGTACTGATTCAGGGGTGACATGCTACCCATTAGGGTGTCGTCTTCCAGGATTTGGTATATGCATTACTCTAATGATCAATATATATGAACTACTAAGAAATTGAGTCCAGGAGGCAAGGAATAAATAGTATTGATCCTATCTCATTATTACTCTGAACGTCTGTCTCACTTGCAGAATCTTTGTTTCTTGGCCCCAAAGCATTGGCACTCTCTGCCTAGAGGGGGTTCCTGGGAACATGCCTTCTGTGAGGAGTCCCTCCCAGGGTTCCACCAGAATGGAAGCTTCACCTTATGGTGACCATGGGGGGCTCCATATGCTGGTGGACCAGCAGGCAAAAAAAAAAAAAAAGAATTATAATATTGGTGGAGATAATCAACCCTGACTTTATAAGAAGCTAGGATTGCTGTCTCACCAAGAAGAAAAAGTGTGACTAAACCTAAGTGGTTTTAAAACTTGCTTCAGTGCCCAGTGCTAACAGTGAAGGAGTAACTAGCAACCATAACCAGGCAAGGACAATACAACCGAGAAGCCAGCCCTCCAAGAAGGAAGATTTGGATTTGTCCCACCAGGCAAGGAACTTTCTAAATTACTGACGTGAAGGAAGGATAACTTTAGTGGGCATTTGAAGAAGGAGGCAAAGATATCAATTATGTATTCAGGGTCAGAGGCAACAGTGGAAGTTGTAACTTGGTCTGCTAACCCTGTTCAAATGTTTTGAAAAGATAGGAGATGACCGCCTTCTTGAAAGATTGGATACATTCAGGGAAAAGGGTAGGTCATCTTGTTTCCCGGAAAGGCTCAGACATCGTTAGAGGACAAGCAGATCTGATGCTGACTGTGCCCGAATCAGTCCTTCCAACTCCATTTTGTGTTCCGAGCAGGGCACTGTGTGGAGGTCAGACCGATGTTGCCCCTGCCACCACTCTAGACCAAAGGCCATGCTGGGGAGGCTGACCCCATCCCTCATCTGGCGTGGAGACAAACACTGTCTCCCCTCAGGACCCAGCACCACACAATTATGTAGGTATGTGTGTGGGTCAACGAAAATTTTCTTGATTTGTTTATGTTAGCTCTCTGTGGCAGTCTACAGGTTGAAAGCCACTCACCTGTTGCAGACCAACTGTCAGCCGAGACAGGAGTAGCAGGGCGATGGCGACCGTGTCAAGCTCCACCTCCTCCCGTGTGCTTTTATTTTTGTCTCCTTTGCTCGTCCATTAACATTCTCGCTCTAGCACTTGATATTTGCCGGTTGTGATCATTGTGAGCTGAAACAGCTTTTGAAAAGAAGCAGAAATGAAAATACTAATGCTAGACTTTATTTTAAAAAGCCTTTTAAAAAGTGTTCTTCAAGGTGGCTTTCATATTGCTTCTATAACAGGCATAGGGACACAGCATGAAAGGAAGAACGATCAATGCTGAAAGAGAAGACATAAAGGCCGAGTGGTCGGTCTGCGTGTTGTAAGCTAAAAGTGGGGGTTGCTTTATTGGATTAAATATGTGACGCCATAACAGAGCTTCAAATAGGGAGAGGCTCAGAGAGAAATGAGCTGGAAACGTGCGGCCCTGTCAACTCTGCCATCTCTGTCCCCAGTTTATTATGACTCCTGCTCCACAGCTTCCCCCCTGAGGTCCCCTTCTCTCCGTGTGACACGGATCAGACACCTCACAGAAGTCAGACGGGTGAGTAGATGGGTGGGGCCCTCTACTCAGCACTGCTTCTGTGATTTGTGAGCCAGAATAATGATTACAGCCCTGGCGCAGTGAGACCGCACAGAGGAGAAAGGCAAATGTTTCTAAACTACCAAGTGGTTCATGGGTCCAAGAAAGATGGCTCGATTGTAAAATCTCTGTAGCCTTCAGAAAAGAAAATTGTGCCAGAGATCCCGAATATGTTTGACCCTGGGAAACCAGCTCAATTTTCTAGCTTTCCTTACCTGCTCTGCTAATTTCAAGGTTACAAAGAATACTAAAGAAAATATTTAAAAGACTCTGAATAAAATAATAGAAATGTAAAATTTTGTTATCAGTGTAGACTCACACTTCTCACAAGGCAGAAAGGCCTCAGATGCTACCAGATTCTGAAGGATATATCTGATTTCCTTATACATTTATTCTTGACTTCTATTTTTACTCTTACATCCCTTCTGTGATCCCTTACATGCACACTCTTTCTTCCTTCTTCCTAGTTCTTCCCATGGAATGAAAGTATGAAAGGCATATTTACCACTAATCTATTAATATATAATTTATTTCCAACACATCCTTTCTCCATTAGGGACATTTATTCTTAAGAAGGGAATACAATAAAGCATATTACCACTAACCTACTAACATGTATATAATTTATTTCCAATATGACCTTTCTCCATTGGTGACATTTATTCTTAAGGAAAAGGAAAACAAAAGACATAAAAGAAAACAAAAAACAGATTATCATTCCTGCTACCTCCCTTTTTGGAAGATTGGTGAGCAAGGACCTCTATTTCCTTTGCAAGGTCATTTCATGTTTGTTATCATTGGCTGGCAACCTCCTTCCTAGTGCTTTTTTAAGTTGAAATTAGTTTCCAATAAAGATGCTTTTGCAACTTACAGGGAAAAAGCATTGTTGTTAACACACTTGTAACTAATGCTTCTGGTCCTTGGGGAGTTTCAAAGGACCTCAAAGGCAATAGTTCTCTACCCGGGAGCAAAGAAGCCATTACAGCTTGTACTGGAAGATTTAATAGGTGTCATAATTTATCATGTAAACTGAAAAGTGTTTCTTAATTAAGTGCGTACGTTAATGAATTTTTTAATTTGATCCCTATAAGTACCTTGCTATACTAATTGCAATATTCTACACATTAGTCATCCCCTGTTGCCCTTGGCTATTTTCTACCCTGAGAGGAAGAGAAAGAGAGCTTTTCAGTTAAAGTTCATTTAACTCTTTCCACCCAACAAATTAGATTTAGTCTGACCCACGCTGGAGTGACAGCTGTGGTCTGATTTCACAGAGCTTTCAGAGACAGTACCTGTATGGAGGAGCCAGATTAAATGTCTGTTACTTTCCTAATGATAGGAAGCTGGGTACCTGTGCAGCAGGTGCCTGAGACCCTGCCCCTTCCCAAGGAGCCACTTTCTGTGGTTCTCCTACGAATGAAGATGTTTATAAAGACTAAGATGGAGAGAATGGTCACATTTTTCTTCCGCTCTGCTGAAGAAAAATGTCCTCTGTAGTGTGATTAATGAAGGTCTAAAATTTGTGTAATATTTTCTATACTCAAAAGAATTCAGGAAAATAATAAAACTTGGGTATATATATATATATATATATATATATATATATACCTGACTGATATTATATCTACTGTGAGTGAAGTATTATTTTAAAATAAGGGAAGTGTTTTTGATATAATGTGAAATCCAAAAGAACAATATAACATTGTGGTACTATATGATTATAACTATAAAAACAAAAAAAATTGTTTTCAGGAAAAATATTTGGCAAATAACATGCTCATTCATTATAGTGATTGTCTTTTGGTAATATGGTTATGAGTAATTTTTTTATTTTTCTATATTTCTGTCTTTTCAAAATATAACATAATGGTGAAGTGTCACCTGACAGAGAGGACCCCTTTATTTTTAAAGAAATGGTATGACATCATATAAGAAACTTTAAACTTCAGACTTTATTTTAATGAGAGAAGCTCTTCATTTAAATAGCTATTATGTAGCTTTTTCATGTTTTTTTATATGTTCAAATTTATCCACAATTGAGTTAACAGAAAACCTCCAATGTTATTGAAAGGTCAAAAACAAAAAAAAGCCTCTAATTCTTGGCTTTTCCCTTTAAGTGGACACACTGGATTATTCAGGAGGAAATAGCTGTATCGTAATAAATTTTATTTGGTTTTCTTTTATTTAGAGACAGACACTTTTCTTTTTTATGTGCTGTGTACAATAACTGATTTATAAGACTGGGCTGCGTAAGAAAATCAGCACATTAAGAATATGAAGAAAAATACCATTTAATTGATGCAGGTACTAGCACCTTAGGCTTTACACATTTATATTTACAGAGAACTCTTGCACTCGTGAGACCTCAGCTGGAATCCTACCACTGGTATGTTTAGCTGTGGGATTCTTAAAAAGGCATTTAAACTGAAATTATGTTAATACATCAAATGAATAGAATTGCCAGATGAAATACAGGATGCATAGTTATTTTGAATTTCAGATAAATAGTGAATATTGCTAATGTATGTTGCACTATTTGCTAAATTGACTAATCCTACAAATGAAGGAATCAGGGTGAGTCAACTAGACGATTTCAGCTTGTTTGGTTCGTGTAATATATGCCTCTACTCCAGAATTTTACTCTTCAAGGACTGGGGCCCAGTCATCTAAAAATAAAAAAATCCTTAATCTGAGTGATTCCTCATAAAAACTGCAAAATGCAGTGTTTAGAAATCACTGCTTTTGTCTCAATAAAGTTTTGATAAATGCTAAAAAAAAAAAAAAGAAATCACTGCATTAGAGCAGTACTATGCACACTAATGTACCTAAGAGCCACCTCAGAATCTTCTTCATGTAAATTTCCACTTGTAAGCTGGGGTTGGGAGCTGTGATTCTGCATTCCTCCCAACCTCCAGGGTGATACTGATACTGCGGGCCCTGGACCCAGTTTCAAGCAGCGAGACAGTTTAGATTATTGAAACTCAGAATGCATTATGGTGTCATAATGTTAGGCTGTCATTGTCAGTCTTGTCTTGACCAGGCGGTAACAATATAAGATCAGCAGAAACATCAGAACTATAATATTATTTTCATTGATGAGATTTACTTCTCGTCCCTTTATTCATTCAATGAGCACTTATTGAATGTCTGTTATGCACCAGCGCTATTGTCAATCAGCGAGGGAAAGTCATCAGAGAAGTCCATGAGCTTATTTAAAATGGGAAGTAGGTCTGTATTTCTGACCTTGTAATCCCACCATTCTTTCCTGTCATCTTTATGGTCAGCTTGCTCCCTCCTCAGAGCCTCTGCATTGGAACTTTATTTGCCTCTAAATCTTTTATCATGACTGGCCGCTTCTCATCTCTGAAATCTCAGGTCACAATGTCAGCTCTCTGAAGAGGGTTTCTCTGACTTTTCTATCAAAAGTGCATTTTAAACCACTCTGTAACTTATAATATTAACATTTTTAATGATCTGAAATTCTCTCACTTACTTATTTATGCATGTATTTATGTCAGTATCCATGTACATATGTATTTTTCCTGCAGCAGACTCCACGAACATGACACTTGTGAACAGCAACCCTGCACATTTTGTCCACTGTGATACTCTATAAGTACTTGTTGATTAGATGAAGTTTTTTTAATCTAAACTCAAATCAATTGAAACTTACATATATGTAAGTAAAAGTTAAAAACTTCAGTAATAATAAGGAAAGTTTTGTGAGAATTTTGCTTCTTTATACATATCTGCCTGGAATACAGTGTCTAATTCATTGTCTCACCTTGGAAAGTTGAATATATACTGTTTTTATAAAAATATGCAAATAGAAATTATATTAAATCAGCCTGCTATATTCCTAATGCAATCTTATTTTGTGTGATATTTTCTAAATATTTCTAGAAAAAATGAGAAAATTTTAAAGTAAGCCAATAGAGAGGTAAAATTGTTTTTCTTTTTACCAAAATACACAGAATCAGATGTATTAGAACAGAGAAATAGAGAAAAAAGAGTGAGAGAGCAACAGAGAGAGAGAGAGAGCAGTCCAACATCATTGACAACTCTCCCCTTTAATGGCAAGATTGAGAAAGTGTAAAAATCAGTCTTAGTAAGTGCACTAATGCAGTATTTTGCCTAACTTTCTTTTGAGAGTTTGTTCAATAGACACATATGTTTCACAGAATGTAAAAAGTCACCTTATGCTTTTTAGGTCATGCATTTTGATGTCAATGAGCATTTCTGGAATTAAGGCTATGAGTTTCATAGTAAACTCAGAAGACTAGAAGATCCCTTCATTATTACTTGGGCTCTAATATATGGCAGCCAGACTCCTAATTCACTCATGCTGTCACTTAATCAGAATCCATATCTCAAATCCTGACCATCAAGCTCCAGAATCTATTGGCCTCATTATTGAACAGACCACCGAGACTCACAAGCGAATCAGCCAGCATACTCTGGAAAGCCACAAACTCCATTATCAGTGTCTTCCGGCTGTGCTTTGAATACATTATTGACTCCTTATAGCTGCAAGTTGTCCTGACAAGCTTATGCATGCAATTAGATGGATTATGTGGAACGTGTTAAATAGCCTAAGAACTTCTTAGGCTGGAAAGTCTTTGAGCACCAGCACTGATTCACTCACTCAACTCACCCACTCACAGGACATAGGAAATCAACACCGACCATACGACATCCTGTACCTCATGGGAGAGAAGCACTTTATGTGGGTGGCTATCTCTTGCTTTGAAAAAATTTCAAATAGTCTTGCCTATAGCTCTCTGTCATATTAGACAAAACATAGCCTTACACCATCCATTGTCTATTGTACTAGTATAGTTTTTTAAAAATGCACCAACTTAATTCTTACTATTTTTGTTTTCATTTTAAAACAATTTATATAAATATTGGGTGTTCAACACAGTGACCGCTTAATTTTTTTTCTCTACTTTCTAAATATTTTAAGTGCTTGTACTCATTCCTATAGATAATCACACAGTATATATCAGTATACAACTATAATAAAGCAATATGAATAATAACAAGAAATGTGGATCCTTAACTGAGGATTTCAATATGACATAGTGAAAGTTTGTTCCCCAAACCCTTTTGTCTGTACTGAAAAGCAATCATTCAATTAAATTAAAGTGGAAGTAACAGTCTGACCTGTCTTTTTAATCACACCCCCCCCACAGTAACAATAACTCTTCAAAGACCTAATTAAAGATAGCAAAGCCCTAGGATTATGTGCAAAAAAAGGCTCACTGAAACAGATATGTAAGTCTTCAGTAGGATCTACATAAAATATAAGATCTCTCAGCTTCTTCAGACAATAACAATGTCTAAGGAACTAGGACATCAGCACCAATCCTAAGCTGTTGTTACAAACACAAGACAGAAAAGAAACCACACTGAATATAATTAAGTAGAGTTATTTCCAATATATTAAAGCACTGATACTT
The DNA here is from genome assembly GCA_004024845.1 of Tonatia bakeri. NCBI lineage: Eukaryota > Metazoa > Chordata > Mammalia > Chiroptera > Phyllostomidae > Tonatia > Tonatia bakeri. The sequence continues at coordinate 696,021 of PVIA01000066.1, forward strand.
TCTACGAGCTTTGGTAAAAGGTAAGAAGTATTGTAACTGTACCTTACTGGAAGCTCCTTAGAAAAAAAGAAGCCCTGAGAAAAATCATGTAACTTCTTTTTGGTTTACTGTTAGTTGTAAGTGAAATCATATGTGGGATAAAAATCCAAGACAATATTAGAAGGATAAATACTGATAGCATCCATCACATTATACTCCAATATTTAAGATCTGCTGCTTGAGCAATAGTTGTTATTAGAAAGCACAGGACTGAGGGAGAAACTGGCGATAGCCCGATGACTTCTTACGTTGTAAACGGTGTAGTTGTTTCTTTTATGAACAGGGCACATAAAGACAGTACACTATTGGTGACTAAACAGCTTTTTGGTTCTCTAACAGCTAAGTATTAAGATAGTAAAAGAATCTCAGATTCTTCCCTCATCTCTTCAGAAAATGCTTAGTTGGCATTTCTTTTATCTTTAGTATGTGGTATAGATGTGCTATTGCTAGAAAAATCAGGATTGAGTATAAAAGTTAATAACAAAGTGGCTTTTCCTGACAATCACCTTTCCATACAAAAACAATTGGTCTTGGTAACATTTTAAAAATTAATTCTCAATTTTACTTTTTTTTAAACAGAGGTTGATGATTTTAACTTAAAATACTCAGATGTGGACTCTAAAGAACAAAAACAGACAAAGTAGAAACAGATTCATAGATATTGAGAATCAATTGACAGTTGACATAAGGGAAGAGGGTAGAGGGGCTGGGCAAAAAAGGTGAAGGGATGAGGAAGTTCAAATTGGCAGCTACAGAACAGTCACAGAGCTGGAAACGGCAGCATAGAGAATATGGTCGGTGGCATGATGGTAGCTGGCATAGGGCCAGGTGGGCTCTTGAAGGGTCAGGTGGACCACTCTGTAAGGTGCAGGACTGTCTAACCACTATGATATACACCTGGAACTGGTACAGAATAATACTGAATGTAAACTGTAATTGAAAAATAAAAATAACAGTAAACTATCACCTCACACCTGTAAAAAGATAAGAAGGAGAAATAGAAAACAGTAAGTGGGAACTGGAAGTTTTTACTTACTCCATCAATGGACTGTAATCTTTACCAGGGCAGGAAATATGTTGATCTATTCACCACTGTATCCCTTAAACAAAGATTTTGATACTAGATGAGGCCCAAGTAAATATTTTTTGATAGTATATAGTCCTATTTTATAGATACAAGTGAAATGAGTCACAGACTTCTGCTTTTATAAATTTTCTTTTATTAACTATGGTTTCCCATTGAATGAAACCATTGGAAATATTTTGACATAATAAACCTAAATTATGTACATTTTTCTAAAAATATATCTACATCATCAAAGTCAGTTAAAAGTAATACTTTTAACTATACTTTTAATTTTTGGCAGTATTAACAATAGAAAGAGTGGACAAAACATTGTAAATAAAACTTTATTGTCCAAGCTAAGTTTATAATATATCTACTTCCACTTAACCAAATAAAATGAAAAGTTGTGTTGATATGGAATTATTAAATGCTGGGCTTGAAAGGAAATGCATTCAGAGAGTGCTTTTCCCTTTAGTTCATCAAGAAACCACCAAGTCACACCAGAAATATCCCATCTATTTAAAGCCTTCAGGAAACATTGCCCAGTATTTCTCAGCTCCTGCTGTAAGGCCTTTCAAACTACTTCCATAAAACCACAGTTTACAGGACCTAGTTTTAATGTCTGTAGATCCACATTAGATGGAAAAGTCAACTTTTCACAGGCTGAGTTAACAGGCATGATAAAATTGCATAAAAATTGTAAATTAATGTTTCATACAAAATATATCTGGTCACACATTCCGGTGAGAAGTCCAAAATCAACTTTTACTCTATACTCATTACCTATGAGGCTCCTAGGAAGTCACAACCTCTGGGAATGCATTCTCCTTATCTGCAAAATGATGGCAGTAATATAGTCAACCAATGGGCTAGTATGAGGACAAACTGAGGTCATATATGAAAAAGATTTAGCACATGGCCTGTCATATCTCAATAATAAATTGGTAATAATAATTTAAATTAATTTTAATTATTATTGTGGTATTGTTGGTTATTAATGAGTAATAATTAATAAATAGTGATTTGTTAATATTTATTAATGCATATTCATTTATTAATAACTTCTAAACTTAGTATCTGTTAGATTTCTCAGAAGTTTCTTCTCTGAATATCTGAAGTCAATTTTTGTTTCATATTATCTGGTGACTAGTAGAACTGGAAAGTAAAAACTTTCATGCTCTTGAGGAAAAGTTTTGGAGAAAATAAATTATATTTATGGTTGTTGATGCTGTGTTGTAATAGCAAGTGATATAGATGGTATTAACTTTTTCCTCAGGTTATTTCAGGACTATAGGCTCCTGACTTCTCTTAGAGCATTTACTTTAAAAACCTCACCATTGTAAATCCTTTATTTTTCCCTTTTGAGATATAGTTTTCCCTGCCTCTTGTGTCTTTCTCAATAATTTGGGAGCCATCTTTTTGAAATGTCCTCATAAGTAATGACAGGGCCCTTATATCCAACCCAGTCAATGTGGGAGGGTAAGAATCTAACTTTAATAAGTACTAGTTACAAACACAGAGGCTCAGTAGAACTGACCAGCCTCCCCTCTAACATCCTCCCGGACTTTCCTCAGTAGCTCACCCAGTGCTTACAAACTCTTCTGCTTTCTGTTTCAGCAGAGTTGGGGTCAGTCTGTGTCACCTATTGCCATAGCCTTCACCCCCACCGCAATCCTCTCCAAGTCCTCCTCACCTGCTCAACTCTGTGTAGGCCAATTCTTCTTCCCAAGGGCCCTACAGAGCTGCTTTCAAATTACATTTTGCAAAAGTGTGATAAAATCTGATTTTAGTGTCATGCTTGAGTAAAATCAGTTTGTGTTTATAATTATAGAATGTATTTTATAATATTTCACCATGAATTATATTTTCATTATATAAAACTTAAAATATCGAGATAGCAAAATCAAAAATTGTAGATGACAACAAGGTATCCTAAGGAGATTTGGCATTATAAAAATTTGTCCCACCTGCTTTGCATAAATTCTCAAATATATTCAAGAATTTGATTTTCTGCAAGCTACAATAAAAAAATATCTGCTAAGTTTTAATTCATATTATTGATAGGATGAAGGGATTTCACTTACCAAAATGTTAATATTTTATTCTGTGATATAGTTTAATACCTATCTAAAAATCATTTCCTCCCCTTTACTTTTTATTAACAAAAAAGCCAGAGCTCTCTTTTATGCCCATGTCATTCTCCTGTTCTATCTGCCCCTTAAACTCTAGATACTATATCCAAAAACCTGTAAATATACCAATACTTCATATATAATACAGCTACTCAGCTACTTCCAATATATTGCCCAAAATATGTCTGTGCCTAACGCGTGAGGTTAAGTATAATAGAGATTATATTTAATCTCCAAAATTTATAAAACCAAAAAAAAAGCCTCATATTTAGTTCTCACTTGCAAAATTTTCTGGCTTTCTCTGGGATTTAAGATCAAGTTAACAATTGAGTCATATTTGTTGTGGGGCCAACAAAAGCCAAGGTTAGTCATTACTATCACAGATGAATGGCACTGTCTTCCGAGTAGTTAAAAATCACAGTTTCCCCACGTGGGTGTGAATGTTCCCCTTGCTTACTGTAAACTTAGGATCCACATTTATCTTAGACATCCTCACACTTCTCAACTTCACTGTTTCAACTCAGAGCCAGAGGAAGTTCCAACTGCTTTCCTCCACTACCAAGAGGAGAGAGATCAGCCAAGACCAAACCCTCCTCTGGCCATCATTTTTACAACCTATTCTTCTCCTCTTTTCCTCCACCTCTTATGGTTATTAAGGAGCAGGGGAGAGTTACCTGTTCCTCTCCCATTAACTTTATTATTATTATTATTATTACTGATTTTAGAGAGAAAGAGGGAGAAAGAGAAACATTATTCTGACCTGGGATCCAACCTGCAACCTTGACATATTGAGACAACACTCCTACCAACTCAGTTACCCAGGCAGGGCCCGCTCCTACTAACTTTTAAGTTCCAGGATTTCTCCATTGTGGAGACCTGATAAATTATACTTACTCTGCTAAAATGTGACTCTGCTATAGCGTCACATTCACACTGTGCAGCAACAACAAATAAACCTGCATGCACATCAAGCCCACACACACACTTCGCTCCATTCTTTCTTTCTCTAGTGTCAACCCGACTACGGCTCTTCTAATGGGAAAGAAGAGAGAGATAAGCTATAAATAGACATTGAGAAAGTCACTGGGTTGGGTGAGGCTGTAGTTTTTGTTTTTCTTGTTGTTTTTAATTAAAAGAAGAGAGCAAGGTATTAACAATGCACAGACCAAAGGGATCTCAATATACCCTAAATCTATAAATATTTAAGCAGATTTCCCCCTCCCTGACTCTTCAACAACATATGCCAGTGTCTCCTTCAGCTCATAAGACGGATACCTCCTGTGGTTTTGGAGCACCTGAAGTCTCTGTGGGGTGATTAGTAGATTCCGTGCAGCCCTGGGCCTGACTCCAATCACTTTCTCCTTGAAAATTGCTGAACCTTGATGCAGTTGCACAGCACAGAGCAGGCCTTGTGACTAGGGCTTGGTCCTCATTACAGCCCAGAGACTTTAGGAGATTGTGTGCGAGGCTGGAACATCTTCCCTGCAGGTGGCTAATTAGTGCTTCCCCAGGGTTTCTGCTCTGTGAATACTTAAGGGTAATCATCACCAGCTAACTGCATGGGGAGTGTATCTAAGCAATTTTACCAAGTCAACTGACAACAGCTTGAAGTAATATTAGCCCTGTTACATAAAGACAAGTGCTCTCCACCCAACGAACACAGAGACTGGCACCACTCAATAAATCACGGCAGCATCCTTGAAAGCTTAGCATCGGTTCTGAGCCATTAATTTCAGCAAGATCTTTTGACATGGTGTTTTGAGAGGAGGAGAGCATGCTCTTTCTTGAGCTAAGTTATAAAGAACAAATTCTCCTAGCTACCAACTTAGCAACTCATTTAATATTAACACCTCAGGTAATCAAATAAATCTTTTGACATTTTTTCATCAGTCTTGTTACCCATGATAGAGAGAATAACTTTCCTTTATGAATACAAGAATATAAATGCCAATTTAACCTCTACTTTCATAGAATTACCTGAAGTTTCAGAAACGCTGAGTACTTGGGTGGGACTTAACATTCACAAAAGTTCTCTCTGCCGGCCAAACACCAGCTAATGTTACCAAAATTGTCCCTCATGAAAAAAGAAGTTCATCTAGAAAACTGAAAGTGAAATGTAGGAAAGTAAGTTTATAGATATGTTTAGGATGAAAGCGGTATTATAAGGGCAATGATCGATCAGAATCTTGCATTTGAATCTGTGAAACCAGAGAACATCTTTTCTTCTGCAAATAGATGTCATACTATCAACAGGCACTCTAATAGGTACTGGGACAGAAACCGTTTCGTAGAGTATGGTAGGAGACATGTTATTGTAGAAGGTCTCCTGACAGCCTTTCTTGTAAAGCAGCCCGTTCTCATTTCATGAAACACTTAAGGAGAGTGAGAGCTCTCCATACCATGGAATGATGCTGATTTGAGTGGAAAAGAATTGGGGATCTGTAATGAAATCATAGAAACAGGATAAAAATCTGTCTATTATACACCTACCTATCATCTATCTAGCTATCTTCTATTTATTAAAAAAAGGGGTGAGAGATGCGGGCTTTAAAGATTTAAAAAGCGCACATCAAAATGTTTTCATTTAAGGGAAGATCTGATGGCCCTGTAGCTATTTCTTTTAATATTCTAAGATCATCACATTTCTTGTTCCAATTAGTGAAAAAATGATTTAAAATATAAAACTTTCCTTTGAAATACTAGGTTCTGAAATTTTTTAAAAAATACTACCAGTTTCAAATTTCAAACAAAAATAACAAATGTTTATATTCTAAGGAGTCAAAGAGTAGAAGATACCTTAACCTGAGTTCCATATTTTATAATATAAATGCAATGAAGCATGACTGAAACAAAGGTGAGGTGAGTGATTGGCCAAATCCAAGCAATATATAATCATTTAGTGGTGAAAGGGGTTTGACTTTGAGAGCTTTATAGAATGAACACAGTACTAAGGTAACAGGGACAGGGCATGGGCCCCCTGAAAGTAGGGGAACAACCCCCACAGTCCTGCCTTCAGGCAGGATGTGGGTCAGGACTGGAGGCAGGGAGAGCAGATGGTACAGTATTTAAGATACATTGCATAACCAAAGGCAAGTTAATAACCTTGCCCTCCTGGAGGAAGAGGGCTGCTACCCAGAGCTTGACTCTGAGAAAGTGCAGTGACTATTGACAGAGCCAGTGGGGGAGCTTACACAGCACCTGCTTGAGACAAAGTGGGCGGATACCACCCCTGATGCCTCCGTGTCACTGGGAACTCCTGCCCTGACTACATATGGCAGCTGAAAGAGGGTAAAAGATACTGGGAACTGACAAAAACTGCAGACACTAATATACCATAGGAAGGGCCAGATAACAGATCACATAGGAAGTTCTGGACTGAGCATTTAAATTAAGGTGGGCTGAAGGTTAAAGAGAGAGATTGAGCCCCAAGGTCTGCGGTGAGAGAGGAGGTCTGCCTGGAGAAGACAGCGGCAGAGCTGCAGGGGACCTACCTAGACACCCAGACTCATGAGAGATGCTTAAAGCTGAACTGTAACCAGGAATGCTGCGTTGCAGACTTCTGCTCCTCTGAAGGACATATGGAGAAGTCACTCTCTTGGAATATATGTCTCCCTGGACTCTGCCATGATCCAGTTTAACATGGCACAGGCTTCGCTGAACCACCACATGGAGGCTGAGAACAGCACACCCCAGATCCTGAAGGAGAAAGCAGCTTCAAGAGGATGGCACTTCTGAAACCCACAAGTGCACATTCCAGAGGGGGTGGAGACCTGTTTGTGTGACGGGCTAATGGACAGATAAAGATATGGGGAACTTCTGGGCATGGTTTTGGCTTATAGCCTTTTGGGAAGCAAGAGAAGTTCTGGGTCTCATGGGAGAAGAGGGCTTGAGCAGGAGTGCTCTCAGCACCCCCAAGGCTGGAACCCTGTTAATAAACACTTGTTTCCTTCAACAGTAATTGTTGGGTCCATATGGAAAGGTGCCAGGTGGCCAAGCCCTGGTTTGCTTGACAACTCTAAGATGATGAATTTAAGAGATTTGATGAATCTCTTAAGGGCTTTGATGAATTTAAGAGACACATAAGCATGATAAAATTAAGTTTATGGGATTATATTGTCATATTAAGTTTGTAAAATTATTGTACATACTTACCCAAAAGTCATTTGCAGGTATTATTTGCCCAATTAAATGGTACTTACAAAATGCATTTTATTTTACCATAATAATTTTACATAAATCAAATTAGAAGAATAAAATTTAAATATAGCAACAGTTTTGTTTTCTTACTAAAATAGATATAAAGACTCTCTAACCTATTATCTATCTTTCAGATTATTTTTCTTTTCCAAAAGAAAGATAATTTTGAAATTGTCATTCATTCTTCCAGATGCCAAATAAGAAAGTTTCCATTCAGATTTCCAAATGAGTAATTTTTGAACACAAAGGATAAGCATATCGCTTTACTTTAAATATTCTTGCAAAAGCTTCCTATAATATTCTCTTTAATATAAAGGAATTTTAAACGGAGAGAAATATGAATCTGGAAATTAATACTCACACACCCTTGATTCCCCGGCATCTTGAGGGTTTGAGGGGCTTTTACTGGAGCAGCCCCTGTGCTGGTAACACCTGGGGTCTCCTCCGTCCGCACCCACACTGCACAGCGCAGGGGGCCAAGTACAGCCCCTGCACTGAGTGCCTTTGCTCCGTGTTCTCATCCACCTGCCAGTTTTTCTAGTAACACACGACCAGTGACTTAGATGACAATAGTGATAGCACTTCAGCTGTCTTTCAGTTCTTCACAAATATTCATCACTACTAAATCCGAAAAATGTTAATGACCAAGTATCTGTAATGTTAATTCATTTTCCTTCTGATTTTTATCTCAAATCCAATAAATTTCCCACTGATTGGGTGGTGCCATTAAAAGCCAGATCTTTCTATTTAGGCAGATTATTTATGCAGGTACAATTGCTGAATATGCATTTATCACTGCGTTTGGACTGAGATGTGTGAAAAATACCAATAAAACTAAAAACATTTAGATAGAAAATTGTACTTGACTATTAATTAAAATAAAATTTTAAAAAACAAAACATATTAATTTAAAAAATAGTTTTACGTGCAGCTATCACTGTATTGCAGCATCAGTTGCTTGTTTCATTGCATATTACTGAATAAGCCCAGGATGCACTGATCTCATTAAAAACTTACATCTTAAAAGACTTCTTTATTATTCAAAATATTTAATCTAGAAGTGAACCCATTTTGGTAATAAACTATGAATTCATAAATGGAAATATTCCTTTTTTCTTTCTTGCTTGGATTTCTAGAAACTCCAAAAATTTGCCTTAAACACAGATGAAATAGACTTGGATGCACTAATAGAAACTGTTGTCTTGCGAGAAATAAACTCTTTTCAACTGTGATTTTCACATGAATTTAATTTTTTGCTTTGTTTTGAATAAACAGATGAGTTTAGCAGCAGATTTTTCCCAAAAATGCAGTTATTTTCAGTGCATTTCACCTCTTTCATGCTTTTCAAAATTTTCTAGAAATTTTATTTTAATTATAAATTCCTTATACTTTTATTTATTGATATCCACAATATTTCAGTTTGAAGCAAGATAATTTCTTTTAGTTTGAGGTAAGAAGATACCATTATGTGTCCATATGTCTCAATTTTTCTGGGACCATCCCAGATTATATCTTTTGTTCAAGCACCCATTCAGATTAGCATTTTTTTTTCAATTTTATATGTTTAAAAACAAGTATTGTTATTAATAGATGTATAAAATAAAGCAAGATGACTTACACATCTGCCTAGCCCCAGCCATTTCTGTGTCTCACCTAGTAGTCTGTGAGAAGCATGTGGAGCAACACTGTGGCTCCATCTAAAATACCACAGGCTCTCACTTACATGTGTAATCTAGTGAGCAAAATGAAGCACAGGCATGGATACAGGGGACACACTGACAGCCATCAGAGGGGAGTAGCGAGTGGAGGCTGGATGAAAGGTGGTGAAGGGATTAGCAGAAGGACTTACACGCATGACCCATAGACACAGACAACAGTGTGGCGATGGCCAGAGGGAAAGGGAGGTGGGGTCTGGGTGGAGGTGGGCAAAGGGGGAGAAAATGGGGACATCTATAATAGTGTCAATGATAAAAATAAAGTTAAAAATAAAACTAAATTAAAGGTGATAAATAGTAACCAGAATGTCCCATATTTCTTCATGCCATATAGCAAACAGCTCCCGTTTAAGGACAACATACTGACCACTGGTAGAAAAATAAAGTTCAAACTCCAGTGGCATAGGACACTGACCCCCTCTGGTCTTATATGGTAGGAGAGAAAGTATTTGACATGGCTGTACCGACATCCACTTAGGGTTTTGCCCAATTGTTTTGTGGCCCACACCACAGACTGGGAGATGCATAAAGCTATCGGGTGATTAGCAGGTGAGGTCAGAGGAAGGTTCGTTGTGCATGCAATTAGCCTGTAACTACAATGTGTGTGGGAAATAGAGGCTGAGTAAGCCTGTGGTTGAGTATGTGGAGTTGTGCTGCCCAACAAGTACTCACTAGTTAGGATTATTTACATTTAAGTTAATTAATATTAGATTAACTTTTAAATTCAGCTGGCCCCATGACATGTGCACAATGGCCATGTTTGGCTCATGGCTACGGTACTGGACAGTGTGGATATGGAACATTTCCATCACTGCCGACACATCTATCCACCAGGGTTGGTACAGTGCTCACCCTTTGGCTAGTTTTGTAATTTATTGTGTGTTTAAATCCATAAGTATTTACTTTGCTTTTTTTAAATTTTGTAATAAACTTTTTGACAGTAATGGACTCAATAAAATCAGAATGCATTACACTGAAATGTGAGGAACTATGTTTCTCTTTGTAAGGAAAGTTGATGAGAAATGTGTAATTTTCACAAGAAGTTGTTGACATTTGCCATCCACCATAGAAGCAGTGATGTCACTGACCCCTGAAAACCAGAAGAAACAACTCTAGTGAAAAGTATTAATAATTAGTAATTGCTTCTAAAATAATGTATCATAAGACTATGTTAATCTATGCAGCAGCAGAAGTTGCATTTCACATATTTGTGAATATAACTTCTTATTTCAGTCAAACAATTGTGTGTCTAAACTAATGTAGCTCATTTTCAATTTTAAGTTATTTTGTGATGCACTAAAAGTGAAGAGCAGTTGCTATTAGTGCATCATTGGTGCTACAGCAGAATTTTGCAAACAGATAAATATGCCACAACCCAAATGAGTTTATTTGATGCATGTATCAGCAGTGCATTCATTTTTATTGCTAAGTAGTGATGAGTATACCACAATTTGTTTATCCATTTATCTACTTATGAACACCTATATTATTTCGTGAGTTTAGACTTGTCGAATCAGGATGTTTGGGGGATGGTATGGGGTATATGTCTTGTACAATTTTACACTCTCACCATCAGTGTGTGAAAGTTCCAGTTGCCCACATCCATAATGTTTAGTGTTGGTATCCTAGTGTATGTGAGTGGTAACGCATTGAGAATTTGCATTTCCTTGATAAATTCTGATGTTGAGCACTTTTTCATGCGCTTATTGACTGTGTGTACATCTTCTTTGTGAAGTGTACATTCAAGTCCTGCCAATTTTTAAATCGATTTATTCAAATTTTTCTTGTTGACTTAGAGAATTTCTTTATACTTTTTAAATAGACCATTTATATTTATTTTCTTACTGGTACATTTTGGTGAACAGAAATTTTTAATTGTGATGAAGCTCAATTTAAAAATTGTTTTCCTCAAAAAATGGTTGCCTCCTCTGGGGTTGCAGATGTATTACATTATGTTTTCTTCTAGAAGCTTTATAATTTTTAATTCTACATGTAAGTCTTGATTCACTTCAAATGATTTTTTGTGTGTAAAGAGCAATGTAAGTTCAATTGTTATACAGCATTTTAGAAGAACTTTATTTTCCAATTGAAATTCCCTTTGCATTTTTCAAAGATTGATTAATCTTGTATATGTGCATCGATTTTGAAACCCTCTATTATAGTTTATTTATTTATTTATTTGTCTGTAATACAAAACCATACTATATTCTTTCTTCTAGCTTTATTTTAAATCCAGAAATTACATAGTAGAAGTCTTTAATTTGTAAGTCTGGTCATTCTACATATTTTGCAACTCCATATAAATTTGTCATTAGCTTATCTGTTTCTTCAAAATAACCAAGTTGAGGTTACATATAAATTTAGGGAAAATAACAATATTGAACTATCCAATCCATGGGGCACATTTCTCAATCTCTTTAGAAAGCAATGGTGAATGCTATACAATGTATGTTTTGCATACATTGCCTTCAGCTTTGTCTCCACTGAAGGCAGCAGTGGATACTTTATTAGCACAACCTTCTGGGTTAAACCCTTAAGCTTTGCTACTTATTAGCTGTATATCTTTGGGCATATAACTTAATCTTTCTGTGTTCTAATTTTCATATCTCTAATGTCGGGATAATGAAACCCTCATAAAGTTGTTTCAGGGAAAATATACATAAAGCTTTTAAAAATACTGTTTGACATAGAGTAAGCCTACAGTCAATGTTACCTATTGTTCTTTTTAAAAAATCCTCTCCCAAGGACATGTTTATTGATTTTAGAGAGAGGAGGGGTTGGAGGGAGGGAGAGAGAGAGAAACATCAATGTGAGAAACATCAGCTGGTTGTCTCCCATACGTGCCCCAGCAGGGAATCAAACCCACCACTCAGGCATGTGCCCTGACTGGGAATCAAACCCACAATGTTTTTGGTGTGTGGGACAGTGACCCAACCAACTGAGCCACACCAGTCAGGGAACCTACTATTTTTGCTAATATTTGTATTATTATTATTTGCTAAGTTAATTATTCCTTCTCTCAGATTATAGGCAAGGTAATATCTGAACCATCCAGGAGATATTAATTCATCTTAAACATTAGGTTTAAATGCCAAAGAAGGTATTGATTAATACTACAGTGACAACAACTTTAGATATTACTATGTTCTTACTACGTCTTACTTTCTTAAAGGTGACTAAGTAACAGTTTCCAAAGTGTCTTTCAGCATCTCACATTGAAAAAGATGAAGATTTGTATTTGAAATCTCAATTTATGTTTTCATGCTTTTCAGTCTAGTTAAAATAAAATTCTTCTTTTGATGTATTAAAGCAATAAAGCCAGGCACTTCCTAGGACCTTACATCAGATCCAGTTGGATAAGAAATATTTCCTATTAGAGGTAATATAGCTTCCATGAGGGCCATTCAGCTTTTACTGTATTAGAATAAAATAATATCTATTCTAATAGAGTAAAGAGCAATAGATGCAAAAACATTGGAAAGAAATGACGAACATCTGAAAAGGTGCCAAACCAAAAATCCTGCCTTGAGTAAAGAGGAACCAGTGAATTTGTAAACACAGAAGTTGTCAACATTACTCCATACTGCTTTGTAAATTGTAAAACGCCTGTGATGAAGTTGTGCCAAAAACAAGCATTTCAAAGTAACAGTTTACATTGTGTCTCTCCATGCATTGACTGTATTTACTGTATCGTGCAAGTAAGTATCCCAGAAATACCAGTGGGCTCGATTCTCCCAGCTGTACATCTCTCTATGTGAAATAGTTTATGTTTTTTCTCATCAAGGTACTTCAAACAGAGCATGACAGAAAAATGGCCATCCACGAGTTCAATGACAGCACATCTACTAACAAATGCCTGATGGAACTGAGGAATTTCCCAAAGGGTTCATCACATTTTTAGGAAAAAAATAATTAATTTAGAATATATCTTTAAAAATAAAATCTCCAAGTATTCACTTGTTCTGTGGGTGTGTTGGAGGCCCCTTTTATCAAATTGGTTTAATGTAGGCAATTCTGTGTGGATATGTCTGATGTGCATTTCCCTATGTGTTTTAATCTTTTAATGTCTAATCTTTCACATGCTCCATGGAGAGAAGACTGGCATTCAATGTCTAAAGTCTTATTCTCAGCACTCTTCTACAGCAACTACTTGAACAAGTCACTAGAACTTCTCTCAGTCTTTGTTGATTCATTTTTGCAATAAGAGTAATAAAGCTTTCTTTAGTATCTTCATAGTGCAATCATGAGTTTTGGCTAAAAAGTGCAGCTATGCGAAAAGTCAGAAGTGCAAGAGCAGAAAACATTTCATGACTTGCACCTGGAAGCAGGTCTCACACCTAGACCATTGCCAGGCACATAGTGACCACTCAATCATTATTTGCCAAGAAATAATTTACTACCAAGATTTGAGAAAAAAATGAAGTGAATTTACTTCTGTATCATACTATCTGATTTTAGTTAATGGAACAAAGTTCCATTAGCAAAGTTAATGGAACAAACAGTGGAAAAATCATTTAAATAATGCAGACTTAAAAGTGAACTGTCATAAAAAAAAGGAGTTTTCTGTTTTGAGAACAATATTCTGCATAGATTTAATTTGCAATAACTGGGACAAGCCATTTTCCTTCTACAGTGACTATCAGATCAATATAACTGAGACTCAGACAATGAGAAATCGGGTCAGATAAAATAAAGCCAGAATAATTTCTCTCAGTGGACTATAGAATCAGTAAATATAAGAGAGTATTGAACAAAGAAGTAAGACTGGGATACATTATTTTAGTGTCAGGCAAATGAAAATATAATAGAGAAATGAGAACTAGGAGACAAGTTCAGAGACAGAGGAGCAAAAGGCAGTTTGTTGAGTACCTTTGGAAAACACTCCAAAATACAGAAAAAAACTAGATAGAAAATCTATCAAGAAGCATAGGCAGCTGGTGGTGATTTAGTTATAGGTTCTGCTACCTACACATGCTAATCAATCAACAGCATGTTAACTGACTACTTATACCACAGTAATACATTTTTATTTATATATCCAGTGAATATTACTGTCTTTGGAGAGTCACTTTAGTCAGATGACTAAGACACAGGCTTTGGAACCAGATTGCCTTGGCTCTGACTGAAGCTCCACTTACTGACTGTGAACCTGAACAAGCAATGTACCCTCTCTGCACCTTGTTTTCCTCATCCGTAAACTAGGGATAATAACAATACTTATGGCAATAATGTTATTATACTGTTATTGCCATACAGTCCAACCTTGGTTCTCAAATATCTCCCATCTCAAACAGTTCGGTTCTTGGCCAACTTGTTCCTAGAAAAAGTGTCTCTGTTGTCAAACAAAACTTTGGTTCTTGATCTGACATCCCTTTCATGCTGATACTGTATTTCTACTGGGAAAAAATTATTGTTTTCAAGCAAATTGCTTCTTGAACAGCCTTCCAGAACTAATTAAATTTGAGACCAAGTTTCCACTGTAACAATATAATTATACATAAAAATTATTAGGTATAAAAAGATAATATATGTTGTTATTATATGTATATATCATATGTGTATATGTGTATAATATGTAAATGTACTTAGTGCCTGGCATATAGTAATCACTTTACATGTTGGCTATTATTGCTGTTATCATGTACCCTCCAATTATTCCATAAACATTTATTGAGTCTCCAGTAGGCTAGATGTCACAGGCAGGATTCTCTGGAAATGGATGCCGAGACAGTATTCAGTGTATAGGATATTTACTAGGACTCAACACAGCTGGAAAGAAGAAGGAGAAAAACAGAACTGGGCAGAAGGGAAGCTGAACTTTGGTCCAGGCCCAGCAACGCCTTGCCCAGAGTCCCAGGGAGCTTTGAAGTATATGCAGCCCATGAAATTGTTTCACTTGAGCTGAAATGGTCAGACTTTTATGTGTCAGCAGTGACCAGTCAATAAATGGGAAAAGAGTCCTTAATTAAAGATAGTGCATTTCCTTGCCCACTGTACTAGGTCATGGAAAAATCAACTTGAACAGCCATGCAATACTCAATATTCAACTTTGATAGAAATATGTATAAGAATTCATAATACAAATAAAGGCAACCTTTTTAATTTCTTAGCCTCCATATGATGAGAAGACATACAATTATACCATTTTTATGTACACAATTAACAGATACTATACAAAAATTCCAAGTATTATCTTTTTATCTAATAAATGTTTATTACCTCTCTAATGTAAAAAAGTACTATGGGGGTTCCTATGCAAGATAAAAAGTTGTACATAAAATCGTTCCTTTAGTCAGGGAGATGAAGGTGTATTAGGCAAAACAATACATATATCCACGTGTTTTCAATGCAGGGTTTTATTACAAGTGCCATCTAAGTGGCACAGTTGCTGATTAATGTACAATGTTGCTTACTGTACCATCTAAATGGTACAGTAGTTGATGGCCAGTTCTTGATTCAGCAGTGTGGTGATTTCCAGACTTGCCTGAGTACAAAATTCTTGAGTCTTTGTGGAACTCTTGAGAACTACCCAAACTACCAAGTTCCTGAAGAAGAAACAAGGAGTCTACCCTTTAGCCACCTTCCAAACACCCTAAATGATTCTCGTGGCCACTCGAGCTTGGGAAACACTGGTGTAGTGAGAACGTAAAACACCTGGACAGAGTCTCAGTTCTGTCTCTGGCTGACTTGCTGAACTGAGGCACAGGTCTGTCCTTAAGATCATGGAGCCAAGGGCAAAAGAACATGTGGATATGTGATAAAAATTATCAATAAACCTTAAAATTATTAAATAAAACATGACCTACCCTATTCCACCTTGACAAAATCACATTATAATAACCTGGAAGGCCAGGTTCAAATTTAGATTCTCAGACTCCTTATATTTCTCTCTGGAGCATGGACACATGGGAAAATTGACCTCTGGATCCCAGCCCACAGCCCCTCCTCTTTGCCTCCCTAGTTCCTGTTTAGTGTGAGGGGCCTCAAGTCACAGGCGTGACTCAAGAACCATGTCCAAGTTTAGTTCATATTATTTGAAGACAGCTGTCTGTTGGCCACTGCTAGCTTAGGAGTACACATACCAGCTGTCGTGTCTGCCCTAAGGAGGACAGAGCCAGGGAAGAAGGTCCAAGTAGGCCCTGAGAGTGGGTTCAGGGTTATACAGGTAATGAATTCCAGAGTCCCTGGAACAGAAAGGGATGTGGCACAGGCTCTTCTTGGCTGGTAATTTCCTCACCCTTTGGGAAGAACACAGCGAGATGAAGGACAGACTGAAGTCTTAGAATACAGAGCCCATGACAGGCACACCTCTAGTTCACATCCAAGAAGGTAGTGTTTTGGCCAATAGGTCAATCAGTCTGACCCTCAGTTCTTCACTATAATCTTGTAATGCCTCTTCACAAGATGGTCTGTGAACCTGTTTCTGAAAGCACTATCTAAACTTACAGTATTTACAGTGTTCAAATATAACACTGTAGTTAGTTGTTACTATGAATCAGGTATAAAGGAAAGAGAAATTATTTCCAGTTAGATATCAGGAAAGTCCCTATATAAGAGTTGGCATGTAATCCTGATTTCAAAAATAGAAATGGTATTGAGAGTCCAAAATGTGAACTGTGCATGAGACAGAATTTCAGGTCAAAGGAGTGGTAGGAACCAAGGCACAAAGGCAAGAAATTACTGCATGTTCCACATGTTTCACAAACAGGGAGCAATCCAAACTGCTTGAGTTGGAGAGCTTTTGCTCAAGGTAGTGCAATTTATGACAAGACAGGTGAACTGGGCCAAGGTTGGGGTAGGGGATATGGGGCACTGGGCGTGTGGAGGGAGAGTGTTGAGTGTCAATTTCAGAAATATGACCAAGCTCTAACTAAATCAGGATGGACTTTATATTTTCGGTTTCTGATTTTACATGAACATACACACACACATCAAATGTAGAGTTAATTATTTTAAACAACACTATAAACATTCTTGACATTTGCATAAGTATTTCTCAAGACTACAGACAGTGATATAACTTTTGCTATATATTTGTTTTTTCCTTCTTATCCTTCTTTTTTTTTTCTTTTTTTTTCCCTGTGTCCCTGAGTTCAGTTCTGAAGATAATAGATATGTGGACTTAGATAAGTTATTTTACAACCATGAGCCTCAATTTTCTCTTCCATAAGACGGAGGTAATCACATCTACATTAAAAATTTCAGGGAGCGGTGTTATATTGCTATTTGTTCATTGGGCACCTTCTCTACTGCCAGTTGTCATCACTTTTCTCATTCTGTCACTTACACCTCCTTCTTGAAAATGGCATTTGTGTTTTGGGTTTTTATTCTTTTTCTGAAATTCTTGGAGAAAAATATAAAAATAAAGATTTTTTTTTAAGATTTGTGGATAAGTACTGGGCAAGGGCTTGTGGAGTAGGAAGAAACTAATAATTCCAAAGAAATTCAGGCAGAAATACAACTAGTCCAGCAATGGGTTTGGGCTGTGCAACGTGAGCCATATTTGCCCTGAAGTTTTAGCTGCAATATGATTAAAAATCATAACTCTTGAATCAAATTGATACAATGCCAAAATATTCAAGTTAGTGCTTTGAATACCCAGCAAAACCTGCCATATGGAAGTAATTTCTATCTCACATTAACTCTTTCAGTACTTAATCTTCACTGCTGTTCTGCACTTAACACTTTCTACCTTGCTCTACCTTGTAAACTAGTTGACTCTGTGTTTGCCACATGACTCCTACATGTCCATCTGCCCTCAAAAGACAGATTTATGTTTTATTTATGCTTGTAAATCTTAACACTTAGAACTTTACCTCATGAGTAACACAAGTAGCACAACACAAATTAGGTGCTGAATAAACCCTTGGATAATTCTTTTCACACAAACACACAATTTTTAAAGGGTGTGAAATGCCAACTCATTTCCAAATAATATGGTATATAATTATAATGCAACAAAAACCACGATGTTATAACAAAAGGAAACGGAAGCAAAGAGCCTAATCTAGACTTGGGAGGTCTGCAGGGAAAAAGCTCCTTAGCTGAGTCCAACAGACAGAAGAGCACTTGGGTAAGTAGAGGGCTGGAGGAAGGATGTTGTACAAGATGGCACAAGCAAAGCCCAGGGAGGAAAAAGAGATTGATGATCCTTATTTCTGAACCATCAGTTCAGTTTTGCAAAAAATATGAAATATGATTTTAGAGCAGCAGGAAATGAGGCTAGAAAGGAAGACAGGTTCTCCAATTCAGAGGATGTTATATGGCACATGAAAAAGCTTAGAGTTTAACATATACTCATGCAGAAGGACAGCATAATCAAATATACATAGAAATTGAGTTGGCTACTGCATGGAATTTGGATTTGTCATAGACAGACTTGAAAATAGAGAGGTCTTCAGTTGAAGACGTTATTGTAATGTAATTTGGAGATGGTGAGGGTTAACATAGAGAGCTCTAGTGTGGAAGTCTATCCTCACACTAGAAAATAGTATGAGATTTTTAAGAGTGAACATTGGCTGGGCTTGGAAATGCATTGAATTTGCAGTGTATGGGAAAGGGAAAAGTCAAGAATGAGACATAGCTCTCTGGTTGAGTGATTATAGCCTAGAATTGTGTTAAAAAATAATGAAGGCAATCAGGTTTATAAAGAACATAATATTTGAGTGTATTGAACTTAAAAGTAGGTCACACTCATATGAACGTACAATGGGCAGTTAGCTATATCATACTTGAGCATGGGAAAAATCTGGATTGCAGTTATAGTTTTATATGCATATAGATATCAATTTGAAATCCTGGGCTGGGAAAACCATCCAGTAAATACATGACATGACATGACATGACATGACATGACATGACATGACATGTGAAGCCATATAAGGCCTAAACCATGGACAGATGAAGACATGCTCAAGAAAGAGAGAAAACCCAGCTGAGAAATCAGAAAATGTAAGGTTTTGGAAAATTTCAAAAAGAATGTGATTAACAAGACTGAATGCTACAGAGAGATAAAATAATATAAAGACTGGGAAGTCTGGGTGAATTTGGGAATTGGGATATTATTGTTGGTCTTTTCAAGAACATGTTCAGATTAGTTTAAGAAAGAAAATCAAATTGCAATGTGTTAAAGAGTGAATGAAAGAGTGAACTGGTAAGGCATTAAAATAAGTCTACTTGGTTGGGGATTTGAATAAAAAAGGGAAGGTAAAGGCAGTGGTAACAGAAAGTGGCATAGGACTGAAGGGATTTATTTTACTCTTTAGGTTGACAAAGTATTGGATATTTTTAAAGATTAGAGTGGTGGTAGAAAAAAATTTAGCAGTACTTGAAAATAGCTAAACTACATTTAACATTTTATATTCCAGACACTGTACTAAATGTTTACATGTGTTATTCTATTTAATGCTTACAATAATTCTATGAACAATTTTTATGAAGAAAGATGCCAAGGGTAATAGATATTAAGAGAAACTCTTAGGGTTATAGAATTAATAAGTAGTAAAGGCAGAACCAGAGAAGAGTTGGCCAAAAGTAAAAGTCTATACTCCTGACCACCACCCTGTAAAGTCTCTATAAGGAAGACGGAGACTGAACGTATGGCATGGAATGATGGTGAAGGAGCAGTGGGACGGGATGAGGTCAAGGGCACAGGTGAAGTGGGTACTCTTAAAATAGGGATATACATCATATTTGAGACTGGAAGGAAAAAGAAATTGCAGGGTTTAAATGTATATGTTTGTAGCTTTCAAAGTGAAAGTAAAAAAACAATATCCCTTTACCCCAGTTTTGTCAAAGAAGTGATGGAACATCTTCCGTGGCTTAAAGGGGTGATTACTGAGTACACATTTGAAGACAGTGATGAAGGCTGTAACAGATGTTGAAGGAAGGAGAGAAGGAATAGACTAAATTCAAGTGTAAGAATAACAGGTGGCTTTGGAAGTGAATGTTAATAAGCCTGGCTATATGATTTATACCGGGAACCTTTTTTGTAATGAGTTGAAATAGTAAACAATAGAGGTTGTGTGGTCTTACAGCTACTTGACTCTGTTTTTGTAGAGTGGAAGAAGCCATGACAACATGTAAATTAAAAACCATGGCTGTGTTCCAATAAAAGTTATATATGGGCACTGAAAACTGAATTTCCTGTGATGTTAATGTGTAATAAAATATTTTTTGAGCCCTAGCTGATATAGGTCAGTGGACAGAGTGTGGGTCTGTGAACCAAAGGATCAAGGGTTCAATTCCCAGTCAGGGCACCTGCCTGGGTTGAGGACCAGGTCCCTGGTAGGGAGCATGAGAGGCAACCACATATTGATGTTTCTCTTTCTCCTTCCCTTCCCCTTTCTCTAAAAATAAATAAATAAAATATTTTTTTAAATTGTTTTGAGTTCTTTTCAATCATTAAAAAAGGTAAAAAACATTTTGATTTTACAGGCCATCGAAAAAGTGGAGAGCTTGATCTGGCCATAGAGCACAGAAGCTAGGCTGTATGTTTGATCTCAGGGTTGGGCTGTACTCATCTGTGGAGTAGACTGGTGTGGCAGTCATTTGCCTGTTGTTCTCACATCACTTCCTGCCCTTCCCTTGATCCATATGGAATTACATTTTCTACATACCTTGCCAGCTGGTTCTAGGTACAGTCCACAGGAAGTACTGGTGGAAGATGGTGGCGGGATAGGGTGCAATGGTTGCATAACCAAGCTATCATGTCTCAGCTCCAAACCCACCTTTTTACATTGTGTTCTGTATTGCTCAGGCTGGAACTCTACAAACTCTTTTCACTTTTGCCAACTGACATCTATTGGACTTAATAAATAGGGAACTCTGAGAGGAGAATGGACAGCCAAAGAAGGGAGGGAAGCTGAGCTTCTTCCTGTTTGCTTTCTTCAGCAATGATATTTTATCCCCTCAATGGCAATTACTTTAGATTACAATTGATTCCAGTTTTCAGTTTTTTCCAGACTTCCAGAACCAGCCTCACCACACCTCCTCAGAAGATCAAGTACCAGCTAGACCAAAGCCTCTCCGCAGAGATCAGAGTCCCAGTACCCAGGGACTACCTTCCCATATCCTGAGATTCCAGCAGCAGCAGGGCAGCTGCGTCTCTGCAGGGGCCTGGTCCTAGTTCTGCAGGGCTTGTCTTCAAGCATCTGGGTTCCAATATTCCCAGCCCCTTCCCTTTGTTCCCACAGCCCTAGGATTAATGGTTACTTTCTTCAGGTACTATCGCTGTACTACCTCAGTGTTGCCCTTTCAATATTTCAGTACTCTAGTAAGCATATGGTAAAAGTCTGTATTAAATTACTTCTTTAAAATAATTGGTGAGGGAGAATCCCTGGTAGGAGGATGGGTGAAGCTGAAGGCCAGCCTGAGCATGGCAGCTGTAGATGTAGAGCCCAGATAGAGCACAATTAGCCCCAGCAGATGGCCTCAGGCCCTTTACATGGACCTGCCACAGACCCAGTGCAAACACAGAAACCAATGCCAAGACCATTCACGTCACCCTGAAGTTGCCCTGTCCCATGTGGACCTGCTCAAAGACCTGCCACTCCTGACCAGAGCCACGCAATAGCTTCCACCTTCCTCCACCATGTGCCAGGCTAACTATGACACAAATTTTGAGGACATGCACACATTTGTCACAGGCATTGCAAAGTACATTGAGCAGGCTGCTGTTCCCTCCAGCAGAATTACTGGTTGTATGGAATTTTGTCTCTCGACCAAAGCAAAACTGTTCCTTTTTTGTTTTATTCACTCTTTTTGTATTTTTCATAACTATTTAGTTCTCTTATATGCCCCCAGAAATTACCACACCATTGTCCATGTCCATGAGTCCTTTTTCCTTTTTGCTCAGTCTCTTCACCCTCTCACGCACCCTCCTAACTGTCATACTGCTCTCCACTGATGAGCCTGTCCCCATTTTCCTTATTCAGTTTCCTCATTAGATATGAGTGGTATGAGTGAAAGCATATGGTATTTGTCTTTCTCTAACTGGCTTATTTCACTTAGCATAATGTTCTCCAGGTTCATCCACACTGTCGCAAAGGGTGAAAGTTTCTTCTTTTTTAAGGCCAAGTAGTATTCCATTGTGGAAATGTTCCATAGTAGTTTATCCACTCATCTACTGATAGACACTTGGGCTGCTTCCTTATCCTGGCAATTGTAGATAACACTGCAATGAACATAGAGGTGCCTGTGTTCTTTGAACTTAGTGTTTTAGGTTCCTTTGGATATATTCCCAGAAGTGGGATTGCTGGGTCAAAAGGCAGATGCATTTTTAATTTTTTGAGGTATCTCCATACTGCTTTCCACAGTGGCCGCACTAGTTTGAATTCCAACCAAAAGTGCAAAAGGGTTCCCTTTCTCCACATCCTTGTTGATTTATTGATGATAGTCATTCTGACAGCTGTGAGATGATACCTCATTGTGGTTTTAATTTTCATTCTTCTGATGATTACTGATGTTGAGCATCTTTTCATATGTCTATTGGCTATCTGCATGTCCTTTTTGGGGAAGTGTCTATTCAGGTCCTTTGCCCATTTTTCAATTGGATTATTTGTTTCATTGGTGGTGAGTTTTGTAAGTTCTTTATAAATTTTGGATATTAAGACCTTATCAGATGTATCAGAAAATATGTTCTCCCATTTTGTGAGTTGCCTTTTTATTTTGTTGATGATTCCCTTTGTGGTGCAAAAAACTTTTTAGTTTGATGTAGTCCCACTTGTTTATTTTTTCTTGTTTCCCTTGCCAGGGAAGATATATCTGATAAAATATTGCTAGAAGCAATGTCCAAGATTTTGCTGCTTATGTTTTCTTCTAGGATTTTTATGGGTTGGAGTCTAACATTTAAGTCTTTAATCCATTTTGAATTTATTCTTGTGGGTGGTATAAGAAGGTAGTCTAGTTTCATTTTTCTGCATGTATCTGTCTAATTTTCTCAGCACCATTTATTGACTAGACTATCTTTAGCCCATTGTATGTGATTGCTTCCTTTGTCAGTTATTAATTGACAATAAAGGCATGGGTTTATTTCTGGGATCTCTGTTCTGTTCTGCTGATCTGTGTGTCTGTTTTTATGCCAGTCCCATGCTATTTTGATCACTATGGCCTTTCGGTCTAGTTTCATATTATGTAGCATGATTCCTCCAACTTTGTTCTTCTTCCTCAGGATTGCTGTTGCTATGTGGAGCTTTCCGTGGTTCCATATAAATTTTTCAAATATTTGTTCTAGTTCTATGAAATGCATCATTGGAATCTTGATAGGAATTGCATTAAATCTATAGATTGCTTTGTATAGTATAGACATATTAATAATGTTAATTTGTCTTATCAATCAAGATAATATGTGCTTCCACTTATTTGTATCTTCTTCTATTTTTTCTTCAGTTTCTTACAGTTTTCTCAGTACAGATATCTGACATCCTTGGTTAGGTTTATTCCTTGGTATTTTATTATTTTTGTAGCAATTGTGAATGGTATTGTTTTCTTAATTTCCCTTTCTATTAGTTTGCTATTGGCATATAAAATGCAACTGATTTGTGGATATTAATTTGGTATACCGCAATTTTGCTAAATTCATTTATCAGTTCTCATAGTTTCTTGGTGGAATCTTTGGGGTCCTCTATGTACAATATCATGTCATCTTCAAATAAAGACAGTTTTACTTATTCCCTTCCAACTTGGATGCCTTCTATTTCTTCTTGTCTGATTGCTGTGGCTAAGATTTCCAGTACTATGTAGAATAAGAGAGGTATAAGTGGACAACACTGTCTTTTTCCCAATCTTAAGGGAATTGCATGTGGTTTTTGCCCATTGAGTATGATGCTGGAAGTAGGTTTGTCATATATGGCCTTTATTATATTTAGGTATGTTCCTCTATTCCCACTTTGCTAACAGTTTTTTAATCATAAATGAGTGCTGAATTTTATCAAATGCTTTTTCTGCATCTATTGATATGATCATATGGGTTTTTTCCTTTATTTTATTTGGTGAATCACATTTATTGATTTGCAAATGTTGTACCAACCTTGCATTCCTGGAATAAATCCCACTTGATCATGCTGTATGATCTTTTTGATGCATTGCTGTATTTAGTTTGCTAATATTTTGCTGAGGATTTTAGCATCTATGTTCATCAGAGATGTTGGCCTATACTTTTCTTTCTTTGTAATGTCTTTATCTGGTTTTGAAATTAGGATAATGCTGGATTCATAAAATGAGTTTGGGAGCCTTCTGTCCTCTTGAATGTTATAAAATAGCTTGAAGAGGAGAGGCATTAGATCTTCTTGGAATGTTTGGTAAAATTCACCCATGAAGCCTTCTGGTCTCGGACTTTTGTTTGTTGGTAGCTTTTTGGTTACTGCTTCAATTTCATTAGGTGTAATCTGTCTATTCAGATTCTCTGATTCTTCCTGTTTAGTTTGGAAGATTGTATGTTTGTAGAAATTTATCTATTTCATCCAGGTTGTTCAATTTGTTGGCATAAAGTTGTTCATAATATTTTCTTATAGTCCTTTGTATTTCTTGGGTGTCAATTTTTATTTCTCCTCTTTCATTTCTTATTTATTTATTTGGCTCCTCTCTTTTTTTCTTGATGAGACTGGTTAAAGTTTTGTCAATCTTGTTTACCTTTACAAAAAAACAGCTCTTGGATTTATTGACCTTTGGATCATTTTCTTAGACTCTATTTCACTTATTTCTGCTCTGATCTTTATTATTTCCTTCCTTCTACTCAGTTTGGGCTTTGTTTGTTGTTCCTTTACGAGTTCTTTTAAGTATAAAGTTAAATTGTTTATTTGAACTTTTTCTTATTTATTTGTTTGTTTGTTTTTTTGAGATAGGCCTGTAAGGCTATGAATTTCCCTCTTAGGATTGCTTTCCCTGGGTCCCACAGATTTTGTATTGTTTTGCCCTCTTTGCATTTGTTTCAAGATATCTTTTGATGTCTTCCTTGATTTCATTCTTAACTCATGCATTGCTTAATAACATGTTATTTAGCTTCCATGTCTTTGCATGGTTTTTGGTGTTCTTCTTGTGATTATTTTCTAGTTTCATAGTATTGTGGTCAGAGAAGATGCCTGATATGATTTCAATCTTCTTAAATTTATTAAGATTTGTTTTGTATCCTAATGTGGTCTATCTTAGAAAACATTCCATGTGCACTTGAAAAATGTGTATAATCTGCTGCTTTGGGATGAAATGCTCTAAGGATATCAATTAAATTCATTTGATCTAATGTGTTGTTTAAGATTGCTGTCTCCTTGTTGATTTTCTGTCTGGAAGATCTATCTATTGAAGTCAATGGGATGTTAATATCCCCAACTATTTCTTTTGATTTTTCCCTTTATGTCTGTCAATATTTGCTTCACATATTAAGGTGCTCCTAAATTTGGTGCATAAATGTTTACTGGGATTATGTCCTCTTTTTGCATTGTTCCCCTTTATCATTATGTAGTGTCCTTCTTAGTCTCTTACTATAGCCTTGGTTTTAAAGTCTATTTTGTCATATATAAGTACTGCTACACAGCTTTTTTTTCTTTCCATTTGCTTGAAATATCTTTTTACATCTCTTTACTTTTCTCTTTCTTTCTAAAAGTTTTAAAAATTACTTTATTGTTGTTCAATTACAGTTGCCTCCATTTACCCCCTACCACTCCCCTCAGCACCACCCCAGCCATCCCCACCTCCCTCTCTTGCTTCCACCCCCTTGGTTTTGTCCATATGTCCTTCATAGTTGTTCTACATCCCTTTACTTTTAATCTCTGTGTATCTTTTGATCTGAGATGGGTTTCTTGGAGTCAGCATATATATGGGTCTTGTTTTCTCATTCATTCAGCTACCCTCTGTCTTTTGGTCAGAGAATTTAAGCCATTTAGATTTAAGGTGATTATTGATAGATACATTTGTAGTGACATTTTATTGTTAGACTGTTTTCCTCTGTTTTTCTTTCCTTTCTCTTTTTCTTCTTCTCCCTCTTAAAGCAAGGCCTTTAACATTTGTTGCAATTTTGATTTTGTCCTAACAAACTCCTTTAGTTTTTTCTTGTCTGGGAAGCTCATTATTTCTCCTTAGATTTGAAATGATAGCCTTGCTGAATAAAGTAGCCTTGGTTGTAGATCCTTGTTTTTCATCACCTTGAATATTTCATGCCACTCCCTTCTGGCATGAAATATTACTTTTGAGATATCAGATGACTGTCTAATTGGTGTTCCCTTGTAGGTAACTACCTGTTTTTCTCTTGCAGCTTTTAGATCTCTCCTTGTATTTAAGCCTTGTCATTTTAATTATCATGTGTCTTGGTGAAGGCCTCTTTGGGTCCAACTTGTTTGGGATTCTCTGAGCTTCCTGGACTCATGTGTCTTTTTTTCTTTACCAGTTAGGTAATTTTTTGGTCATCGTTTCTTCAAATAGGCTCTCAATCCCTTGCTTGCTCTCTTCTCCTTCTGGTACTCCCATGATGTGGATGTTGTTATGCTTCATGTTGTCTAAAATGTTTCTTAAGCTTCCCTCATTTTTTAAAATTCTTTTTTCTTTTTGCAGCTCTGCCTGGAATGTTTTTTCCTACCTTGTCTTCCAAATCACTGATTCAGTCCTCTGCTTTATCCAACCTACTGTTTATTCCTTCTAGTGTACTATTTATTTCATATATTGCATTCTTCATTTGTGACTGGTCCTTCATTATGGTTTCTATGTCATTTTCATGGTTTTGAGTACCCTTATAATCACTACTCTAAACTCTATCTGATAAATTGCTTGCCTCAATTTCATATATTTCTTCTGAAGAATTCTCTTGTTCTTTCTTTGGGGTCTGTTTCTTTGTCTTCCCATTTTGGCTGCTTCTTTGTATTTTCTGCCTTAGCTGTTAAACTATTCATTGTTATAGCCTCAGTCTGTAATCAGCAGCATGGATTAAGCAGCACAGGGTTGGAGAGAGTAATCCCTGCAGGTGGAGTTATTACTTCCTGTCAAGTTGATGCCACTTGGAGAGGAGTGCTCAGCCTGAGAAAGATGCCTTCTGCAGTACGGGGAATGACTCAGCACAGGGATCCTGGCACCTGTTTCTTCAGTTCCTTCTCTCGAGTCACCAACCCAAGACTCTCCTCAAGCATCTCTAGTCACTCTGTCCTCCCTCTGCCAGACCAAGGGTAAGTGAACACAAATGAAATTTTGTGCATTGGCCCTGTAAGAGGATCTCTGTATCTCTATCTGTCTCTCTCTGGCAGACAGAAACCTGCTGTTTTTCACAGCTGGATATTATCTGGGTTCCTTTCTGGCTCTGGCACTGTAGGTTGGAGAACCCTTATTGGGGTTTAGATCCCACACTTCCCACACTTCTCAGGGGGAACCCTCCAGGCCCTGAAATATCCTTCCGGAACTTCAGCTGCTACCCATGGGAGACCAGCCAGTCCTCTCACCCCTCCTCCACACTTCCTACCAGTCTTGTTGTGGTGAAGGGGTTTCTTCTGCCTGTTTGTGGTTACAAGGCTTTTCTCCAGCTAGTGTTCAGTTAGTATTCAGACTGATTTCTCTTCAGTTTGGTTGTAATCCTAGACTGGTCTGAGAGGAAGTAGTGGTGGTTCCACTTATTCCTCCACCATCTTGGATAAAAAGCTCACAAAAGTTTTCTTTAAAAGGGACAGTGACTTTGGAATGACACATTATTCACTCAAGGAAGCTGGTGGTCTGTTCATACACAAGTGGGACCAGTTGTCTGATGGGTCTGTGTCTGACCTACCTGTAAGGAATCATTCCCTTTCCTCGCGGACTTTTATTGATTTTATTCTCATGCAGCATGGAAATTTGAAGATTTTCAGATCCCTCACAGCTCTGTCTGTGGCTCAGTGTACTCTCTCACTGAATTCATTATATTCTAAATCCTTGTCTTGCCATGCCCTGCTCATTCAATCAATAAATACTGGGTACCTGGAAAAAAAATAACGTGTGGTTTCTCTTTTTTTGATTGGATTCAATAACAGATACACTAGATCTAGTTAAGCCCTCTTGCTCTGCCTTGACTGCTCTTTCTGTAAGTAGCTGTATCTCCTCCAAATCTCTTTGTACATACTCTCCTTCTATGAAACCAGCTCCTGGCAGGTGACCCCCACCATAGTTCTAGTTCCCTTCAGGTCACACCTGCTTCTGTACTATGGGAATGCTACCATTTCAGGCTATCTCTTCAGCCCTGATGATGGTAGCAATCTCTTATTTTTGTTAATTTCTGAATTTTCTCACTATCCACTATTAAGTTTATCAGCTGATTCATCACATGTCATTAATTCTTTATATTAATTTCCATATGTTTTAAATATCTAGTGTGGCTCTTTTTTTGTATGTTTGTTTGTTTTGTTTTTAACTGAACCAAGGCTGATACAGCCAGTGGAAAGTATAGTTCAGATATGAGTCATGAGATTCAGGCTGCATAGGAAAAGAGAGACAAAAGGAGGTCCATTTGGCTATGAGAACACTCAAATCAAAATAATAACAGTCTTCATGGGGCCAAAAAGCGGCACCCTGGGAATAAAGATTAAGTAAGCTGTTGACAATAGGTTTCAATAAGAAAGTAAGATAGTGGAGGTTTTGTGTTAGAATGATAAGATATAATTTAACACATTTTCTTTTAAAATATTTAAGGAAATTTTATTTTGAAATGAGGAAAACCAACATAAGCAGTTAGAGCAAGTAGGAATAAAATTGCATCTTTGCAAGTCAATTTTAAATGAAGATGAAAAATGTTATTTTCCAGTTTTATCAAATTGCCATATAAAACATATTGCGAAGAAAACTGCTACCTGCTCTTACCAGATGTTCTGCAAATACTCAGCATCACTTGATATGTATTAAGTCATTATGCAGAAGCAGCTAGAACTCAAACATATTTCCCTTGACATTTTTTTAAATTGAAAACAAACTGTCAAGATTACTATGATTATTTTACTTTACTTTCTTAAGGTTTAACAATTAACTATTTTGTTTTCAAACTCATTGTAGGGTATCACCAGATATGCTAATAAACTATAAAATCAGAATTAGAGATCTCCTGATTTTCTCATTCTTTAAAAAGAAAGACGAATAACCATTTCACATTGATTGGGAGGTGACAGAGTATCACTATTTTGTTAAAAAGAGGTATCTTAGTTTTGAGTTACTGAAGTATCTGACCAACAGCATTTTGTCTTTATTGACTTCAGAGTATTAGACAAAGTAGATGACCTGCTTTTCACTGAGCTTCTAGGATATATACTCTCTTGACTTTTTCTTCTTTTTAAATCAACTTTCTAGTTCCTTCTCTTTCCCCAGACTCATTCATGTTGACATGTCCCAGGGTTCATTCAGTCTTTGGACCTTTTCTCTCCCTTATCGACATTTCTTCTCTAGAGCGTCTCATTTAGCTCTAGGGCTTTACATACCATCTATGTGCCACTCACCACCCCAAAGCACCTCTCCATCCCATGGCTTCCCGCTGACAACACACTCATATGCTCAGCTGCCTAGTTAACATTCCACTTTCATGTCCAACTGACCTCTGAAATTGCAACTGCCCAGAATGAAGCTCCCACACCTACTTCCCTGAAGCCTGCCCCACCTCTCTTAATGGCAACGACTCCTTTCTTCCTCAGCCCAAAAGCCTCAGAGTCATCCTTGACTCCTCTTTTCTTCATATTTTACATCTAATCTATCAGCATGACACTAGGTCCACCTTCAAAATATATCTAAAATTTGACCACATCCTCAGTAGGTACACACAATCTATTTTGAAGTAATTATGGTTATTTAAGAATGAAAAAAAAAACATTAGTTTTTTGTAATATATGTGTGTTAGTTTTGCAAATGACTACTAAGTTATCTGGACAAAAGTTTTTAAGGTGTTTGTAACAAACTACTTAATGAACCAACCTGTTCAGCATTTCTTTTGGTCCAGAGACACTATGAAAAATAAATTACTTAGACACTGAGTTCCATGAACTAAAAAGTTTGGGCACATCTGCTTTGGGGATTCTACCACCTTAGAGTCTTTACATTTTGCTCTCTTTGCCTAGAAATCTTCTTCCAGACACCAGAATTATTCATTGTGTTACCTCCTTTTAAGTCTGCTCAGTGGTCACCTTAACGATGAGGCTGACTCTGACCAGCCTATTTAAATGGCAACTAGCCCCTGCCTCCATCCTGGCATTTCTGATATTACTAATCTCATTCTCTTTTTTCCCCCTTATATTATACATCACCTCAAGTGAACTTAAAATTTATGTTTTATAATTATTGTTATCTTGCTATGATACAAAGGAAAAGAGGGTCTGTTTTGTTTCCTAATGCATATTAAATGCCTACAGCATGCTGGGCTCATAGTCAATAAATGCTAGTGGAAGAAATAGTTGTATTTCAACATCTACAAAAGTGGCCATAAAAAAGGAGGGAAAGAATAGAAAAGATATATTTGCTTAAAATACTCATTCAATATTTCATGTGTTTTGACATTTAGATAAGAGGGTATTTCTTTGAATTCCAAGCTAAGGAGTCTCATCTACATAACCATAAAATGAAATACACATTCCTTTAAAGAGAAATAAAAATTAAAAAACCTGTGTTCTATTAGTTTTTATACAGAATGGTAAAGATGATGAAAAATTGTAGAAAGGGTAATAAGATTAAAAATATTAAATGGGATTATGCCAATACTAGGCATTTTCTTAAGTATAATTATTTACTACACATACTTACTGCTCATCAATACTACACAGGCTTTAAAGATTAAAAACTGTGTGAAACATAAACACCCTGGCCTTGACCTTGAAAAGTACATAACTGTGTACATGAATAGTTGCTTGAAAAGTATATAACTGTGTCTATGAATAGTTGCTAATGGGAAAGTTCTTAGTGCCTTGAGACAAATATAAAGTGCAATGGGAATTAAGAAGAAAGTAGAGAGAATAAGAGTTTGAGAAACTGCAAGGAGAATTTAAGCAAGGTTTTAAACAATTTTTAGAATTTAGAAATGCACAGATTGGTGGGTGGGAGGGAGAATGGATCTCTCAGAAAAAAGAGAAGATAAACATTTTTTTTAATTACAAGATTAAATAAAGTAGGTTTTGTTGGGCCAGTTGTGAGTAGATTTATATGTCACTAATCATATACACAAATATGTAACTGTCCCTTCACTTATATGAAGGACCTTTTAAACCACCTGACAATATTCTCTTTTGTTGAGTATTTATGCCAGTCTTGGGCTTGTTTGCCCTCAAATTCACAACTTGCCCTCCTCCTGCCCTGTCTGTAACTCAGAGAGACAGGACTAGAAGCTGTAATCACCAGGCTCCTGTGGCAGCTGACTCCTGTCCAGGTTTGACCATTAAGGAGTACTGGCAGAAAAATAAAGAGTAGGAGGAAGGAAGAAACCAGGATATTTCCCCCTCTGTCACTGCCTTGAGCAAAATCTCTGATAGTAGCTGTGTTCCCTTCTTTTGTCTTCAGTGTTTTCAGTACCTTTAGATGGGGCTGTGTGGTTCCAGTTTCTACTAGGTAATCCCATCCCTGACTCTGCTACTATTTGGTCTCTCTAATCTAGGTTTATAAAGAGTTTCCTATGTTTTAATCCTTAGGTTCTCTCACTATCGCATTTGGATTTGCAACTCTTCTTTCCCCCATGAAATCGATTTTTTTGTTTGTTTTAAATTCCTCCTGTTATAAATAATTGAAGTGGTTTATATTTCCTCAGTTAGATTCTGACTCTCATTTATTCAGTAATTCTTATTTCATTATCTGTTAGGTGTTTAATTGACGCCCCTCCAAATTTGTATGTTGAAGTCCTAACCTACAGTATATCAGAATATGACTATATTTGGAGATGGGGTCTTTTAAGAGGTAAATAAGGTAGAATGAAGTCATATGGGTGGGGCCTAATCCAGTCTGACCGTTCTGCTTCTGAGATTAAGACACAGACACACTCAGAGGGAAGCCCATGTGGAGAACACAGGGCACCAATAAACCAAGGAGAAACAACCCTAAGGACACCCCATCTCAGACTTCTCACCTCCAGAACTGTGAGACAATAAATTTCTGTTGTTGAAACCACTCAGTCCTTGTTATGGCAGCTCTGCAAACTAATATGGTATCTCTACAGAAATTCTATTTTCTAAATTTATAGCTATGATTTCCTTATAAGGTCCTGACCCCACAATGCTCTCTTGAGGGTCTACCTTTTGCAGAATGTAAAAGCAGATTTTTTTATTAATCTACTGGTATTTATGTGTAATCAAGAATCAATTTCCTTTAATATTCATGAGCTCATATTCCATATTGATTTCTCATTAGCTGTAATGCATTTATAGTTTTCAACTTAATTCACATAGTAAGCCTGTGTATCTGTTTATTCCTACTCTAAAACTATATTTGAAGATATATATTTTTAACTATATTTTATTATTACATTACAGTTGTCCCATGTTTTTCTTCCCTTTATTCCCCTCCGACCTGCATCTCCCCTCCCACCAGAATTACCCATCTCCCCCACTTAATTCATTTCCATGGGTCGTACATATAAATTTTTTGGCTTCTCCATTTCCCATACTATTCTTAATCTCCCCTTGTCTATTTCATACCTACCATTTATGCTTCTTATTCCCTGTACCTTTTTCCACCCATTCTCTCCCCTCCCCCCCTTTTCCCCCTCCCCACTTATAACCCTCCATGTGATTTCCATTTCTGTGATTCTGTTCCTGTTCTAGTTGTTTGCTTAGTTTTTGTTTTTGTTTTAAGTTCAGGTATTGATAGTCCTGAGTTTGTTGTCATTTTACTGTTAATATTTTTATCATCTTCTTTTCCTTAGATAAGTCCCTTCAGCTTTTCGTATAATAAGGGCTTGGTG
The DNA here is from genome assembly GCA_004024845.1 of Tonatia bakeri. Taxonomy (NCBI): domain Eukaryota; kingdom Metazoa; phylum Chordata; class Mammalia; order Chiroptera; family Phyllostomidae; genus Tonatia; species Tonatia bakeri. Next base: position 729,030 of record PVIA01000066.1, read on the forward strand.
ATGATGAACTCCTTGAACTTGAATTTATCTAGGAAGCTCTTTATCTGCCCTCCCATTCAAAATGATAGCTTTGCTGGAGAGAGGAATTTTAGATGTGGCTCCTTGGCTTTCATGACTTTGAATACCTCTTTCCAGCTCCTGCTTGGCTGTAAGGATTCTTTTGAGAAATCAGCTGCTAGTCCTATGGGATCTCCTTTGTAGGTAACTCTCTCCATTTCTTTTGCTGCTTTTAAGATTCTCTCCTTATCTTTAATCTTGAACAATATAATTATGATATGCCTTGGTGTGTTCCTCCTTGGGTTCAACTTCTTTGGGACTCTCTGAGCTTCCTGGATTTCCTGGAAGTCTATTTCCTTTGGCAGATTGGGGAAGTTTTCCTTCATTATTTTTACAGTTAAATTTTCAATTTCTTTCTCTTCCTCTTCTCATTCTGGCACCCCTATGATTTGGATATTGGAACATTTAAAGTTGTCCAAGAAGTTCCTAAGATTCTCCTCATTTTTTTAATTTCTTATTTCTTCATTTTGTTCTGGTCAAATTTTTATTTCTTGCTTGTGGTCCAAACTATTGATTTGAATCCTGGTTTCCTTCTCTTCACTATTGGTTCCCTGTATATTTTTCTTTATTTCACTTTTCATAGCCTTCCCTTTTTCCTCTACATTGCAACCATACTCAACCACTTCTGTGAGCATCTTGATTACCAGTGTTTTGAACTCTGCATCCGATAGGTTGGCTATCACTTTGTCACTTAGTTCTATTTTTAGAGCTTTGATCTGTTCTTTCATTTGGGCCATATGTCTTTGTCTTAGTGCACCTGTTACATTGTAATGTGCAGAGCCCTAGGTATTTACCAGGGTGGGGCAACCCATGTTGCTGTATGTGGAGAAGGGGTCAGAGAGGGAACAATGCCTTTCCCTGGGCTCTCAGATGGCTTTCAGTGATTTCCCCCACTATCCAAAAGCAAACTGGGCCCTTATGGTGCTAATTCCTGGGTGGGTGGGTTTGTGGACATTCTAGTATCCTGTGGGTCTCTCCAATGAACTCTCGTATGAGCCTAGGAGTTTCTCCTGCCCCCGTAACCACCACAGGTTTTTACAGAGATATTGAGGCTTTCCCTGTGCTGCAACTCGGGGTTGTGAGGTCTGTTTCACTCTCAAGTTGTTCCTTCTAGTTCATCTGCCTGCAAAAGGGGGATGGCCTGGTCCTTCAGCCACTGCCTCACTTTGCATCCTCTCCACCCCAGCTGCCCATCTCGACCCCTCCTACCAGTTGGAATGAATGTTTCTTCTTTAACTCCTTGGTTGTCAAACTTCCATACAGTTAGATTTTCTAGCAGTTCTGGTTATTTTTTGTTTGTAAATTTATTGTTGTCTTTCTTTTCATTGTGTAAGGAGACAAAGTGTTATCTACCTATGCCTCTATCTTGGCCAGAAGTCCAATTTGAAGATATATAGGGACTACAACTAGAAACCTAGGAGGTGTCTAATAGCATATATAACCAGTTTTAAACTAGAATAATCAATTAATGAATACTAATAATTTTCAACCAGATCTATCATTCTTCCTTTCTTGCTTCATGACCCTTCTATGAGCTTTATGAGTGTGGCTTGTGGCTTATAAAAACTGTATATCAAAATGTGCCTAACTTTTCAGTGTTACCAAAGTATATTTTCTGCATTCTAATTTAATCACAATTATTCTATACATTATCTCTTGAATATGTAGTGTCTATAAAGCATACTGCATCTGGCCACTGAAAAGCCATGGCCTTTCTTTACTAGCAGCTATCTGCTTATACACCCAGGAAAGGTATAGTAGAAAGAGAAAAATAACAATAGTAGTTAGCCTTTAGGAGTTCTTATTCTGTGGACATACACCCAACTGAAAGAAGAGATTTGGAATCTATGATCTGGATGAGGAGATAGCCAAGATAAAAATGGTTAAGAACAAAAAAGCTGGAAAAAATAATCATTTTTCCATCCTCAATTATACTAAGTCTTAGCCATTTATTCCCTTTTAACATGTATTACAATTTATAATGAGCTGCCATTACTTACTCAGTTTTGTCTGGTTTACTCACCAGGCTCTCAAAAGGACAAGGATTGTGTCTGTCTATTTCACAATTGCCTACCAGAAGCCATTCCAGAAACTATTAAACAGTTGATGCTGGGTAGATATTTTTTAAATGAAGGAAGAAAGGGAAAAGAAGAGCAAAAATATAGACTATTATTCCTATGTGCAAGGCATAACTGAGACAACAAAACACCTAAGGCACTCTTCACCCCTCAGGCATCTTACACTGAAATCGAAGAATACTGGACATTAAAGAGGAATTCATAGTGCTAAACAAAAAAGCCATTGCATGCTTCAGAAGTTCAGAGGAAAAAGAGCAAAGGGTACTTGCTGATAGATGGATTTACTGAGGATATGTAGAAATAGCCAACTAAAGGAGAAAAAAAAGCCAGTCACAATACTGCACGGTCCTACTTATATGTGCTATCTACTATAGTCAAACTTACACAGCAAAGAATAAAATGGTTATTGTCATTTCATTGGGGGGAGAGGGAAATGGGGAGTTGTTAATCTAATATGTATAAAGTTTCAGTTATGCCAGATGAGTAAATTCTAAAGATGTGCTGTAGATAACAATACTGTATTACACACTTAAAATCTGTTTTGAAGGTGGATCTCATGTTAAATGTTCTTATCACAATTGTTGTGAAAGAAAGAGAAAATAAAAACACTATGATGCTTCACCAACATCAAACTCTGAGTGTTTTCCATACTGCACACCATCAGAGTTTCTCTAATATGTTGTTTTATGTCAAAGGCTGGCGTGTCACAGTGAAAGAGTTATACTTTCTATGAAACCAGGGGTCAGCAGGAAGTCCACCAGGCACTTCAGTGATGACCACCTGCAAGACCCTCTAGGATATCACTGAATTCCTGGCCTCCCTGGGTCTATTAGCCTGTCTGATGAAAAGAAGAAAGCTCACAGCCCCCAGTGCTCTGATGTGTGTTACTCCTGTCCCCTCAGGCAGACTGGAGTGCCCATCTGCCTTGGTTTTCAACAACTGCAAAGAAGCCCAGCATGCATGGAATGAAATATCTACTGGGTAAGCAGGACTGTCAATTCTAAAAACGCTCATCAGTGTGTACAACTGCCTCTAAGGGTCTGAGGAAATTTTTATGCATGTAGCAAAATCTTCCCAACCTAAGCCTAAACACTCGGCAATTTCTAAAGAGTATAATTGAATATCATTCATTATGATGATTTTTGGGTTTTAGCAACCTTTCTAGATGATTATTAGAGATATTTTCTGTTTTGATGACTGTTTTTTTACTGGATTTTCAGTTTATAAAACAAAAGAGCAATAAGTATATTACCTGGTATTTATTTATCATTAGTAAACATTTAAAAATAAGTAATGTATTAAAATATTAAATGTACAATGAGTTAAGCATGTATATTATGTATAATATATATGACTCCATCTATGTAAGAATAGCTTTTGGGAGGACACCAGTAATAAGAATGGTATGCATAACACTGAAGCAACCTGGCAGCCAAAGAGACTGGACTACAGTGTGCATGTGTGAACAATGACAACTTTACTGTACTATTTGGCAGGGGCAGTAGACACTGTTGAGTGAGCATGTGTACCGTGTGGCCATCCCATTCAAAATGACTGAGCGAGTAGAGCAACTAATCTGCACCAAATTTTGCATTAAGCTTGTATATTCCTCCATGGAAACTATTTGGGTGATTGAGAAGGCCACAGCTATAGGCAACAGGTGATTGGCAGCTTCATCATGACAATGCACCCACTCATGCATCATGTCTTGTGCAGAGTTTTTTGGAGGAACACCAAATCACCCAGGTGACTCAGCCTCTCTACAGCCAGATTTGGTGCCCTTGTGAATTCTGGGTTTTTCCAAAAGCAAAATCACCTTTGAAAGGGAAAAGATTTCAGACTATCAGTGAGATTCAGAAAAATATGACAGGGCAGCTGATGGCTATTGGAGAACTGTGTGAGGTTTCAAGTTGCCTACTTTAAAGGGGACTGAGGTGTCATTGTCCTACATACAATGTTTCTTATATCTTGTATATTCTTTAATAAATGTCTCTATTTTCTGTATTACATGGCTGGGTACCTTCTGGACAGACCATATATATATGGATATATATATATAAATTATATATATATAATTTTCTACTTGATACTATAGAACATATTTTTCTGTCAGTTTTTATCTTGGCAAAATTAAACTTGTAAGTTCTTTTCAAACTAAAAAAAATGTGGTAAAAAAGCTCTAGCTGGTGTGGCTCAGTGGATTGAGCACTGGCCTGTGAACCAAAGGGTTGCCAGGTTGATTCCCAGTCAGGGCACATGGGTTGTAGGTTAGATCCCCAGTTGGTTGTGCATGAGAGGCAACCAACCACACATTGATATTTCCCTCTCTCTCTCCTTCCCCTCCCTTCCCTCTCTCTAAAATTAAATAAATAAAATCTTTAAAAATTTTGAGTAAAATGATGTACTCTTATCTACTAAAGAATAGTTTATCCAAGCATGACTTAAAGGCTTTGGTAGACTCAAAATTTTGGATTGGTCCCAGGACCAGCTAAGACTTTATTAAGTACATTATTCACCTGTTCAATAATATATTTTCAGGCTATTATAAAAAATGAATCCAAGAGCCTTACAAAAGCCATAACTATTTTAAGGTACATGCTAGTACACCCTTTATACATTCTAACTGCTCCAGAGAAACCCTAACATAGAGTCTAGTTCTAACTATGCTTGCCATAGGGATAATAACCTCTGGAACAGTCCCCCAAATTTTACCTGAGGCTTTCTGGATGACTGCAAATTATGCCAATATTAGAGACAAATTCTTTTTTTTTAAAGATTTTATTTATTTATTTTTAGAGAGGGAAGGGAGGGAGAAAGAGAGAGAGAGAAACATCAATGTGCGGTTGCTGGGGGCTGTGGCCTGCAACCCAGGCATGTGCCCTGACTGGGAATCGAACCTGCGATGCTTTGGTTCACAGCCCGCACTCAATCCACTGAGCTATGCCAGCCAGGGCCAATATCAGAGACAAATTCTATTTCCCCTGAAACTTCATAAAACCCAATGTTGGTTGGTGTAACCAACTGTCAAGCAATAAAATTTTATTTATTTATTTATTTTTTAAAGATTTTATTAATTTATTTTTAGAGAGAGGGGAAGGGAGGGAGAAACATCAACATGTGGTTGCCCCTTGCATGACCCCCCACCTGGGACCTGGCCCACAACCCAGGCATGTGCCCTGACTGGGAATCGAACTGGCAATACTTTGGTTCATAGGATGGCACACAATCCACTGAGCCACCCCAGCCAGGGTAAATGGTATTTATTAAATGACTCTATCTGCCTGGCATCATTGGTGACCATGACAAACAGATAGTGGACTGCCTTTATAGGTCTTACAATTCCACAGAGATGGCACACGCTTAATAATTAACTGATGTGCAATGACTTTTAGAAAAAAAGGAAGTACAAGGAACAATGGGAAAGTACAGCAAAGTGATTTAACTAAGGTTAACTGGTCAGAAAAGGTTTCTATGAAAAAAGTAATCTGACATTACTTAAGAAAGGAGATATTATATGAGAGAAGGAAGGTTGCTCATGAAAGTGAACCAGCATACAAGGGGAACCCCAAAATTGCTAGGAATTTATTTATAAAAATTTTTGTATTTATTTTTGCATGCTTAAACTTCAGCCACCTTCAAAGCACTCTCCATTTGCTGCAATACACCTATTGAGACATTTTTCCACCGCTGAAAATAGTTTTTGAACTTGTCAATTTTGATGTCTTAGTGTTTCTGCCATTTTTTGTTTCACTTCCTCTACATCAGCAAAAACATTTCCCTTTGAGGACTTCTTTATCTAGAGAAACAAAAAAAAAAGTTGCTTCAGGCAAGACTGGATGAATAGGTAGGGTAGGGAATGAGAGTCATGCTGTGTTGGGTCAAAAACTGCTGAACACTCAGCGTGGTGTGAGCAGGTGTGCTCGGAAGTCACCCAGCATGAAATTGGGCAAATGTGCTGAAAGTCTTCATGACAAATTCACTAAAGCTGAACACAGCCTCTCACAACAATGCCAGCTGGTGCACTGATACAGATGGGTTCCTAGAACACTCACCTAGTGGGGAAAGACTCTACTACAAGGGGTCAGCCCTCCAGAAGATAATTCTGGTTTTGGGGGTATGACCCCTCTCATGTGATCCCAGACTACTGGTGACAATCATCAGGTCTGCAGCTGTTCTTCAGTTAACAGTGGAGTCTGTGTCCAGATCATCTCAATGAGAGAATAAAAATTGTGAAAATTGTATAATTTTTTTTTAGAAATGTAAAAAAGTTAGAGTGTAAGTCTGTGTTCATGAGACACTGTGACGACTGCACTGAGGTGACAGAGTCTACATCTAAGTCAGGAATACATGGTGACAGTCACCCTTAGTGCTCGAAAGCTATACATGCAACAGAAGTAAAATCCACCACCGCCTTGCTCCCAGGAAAACAGCTCTCTCTCCGAGGGCCACCACAACCTGTCTAGTCATTGACTGAATGAAAGTCTGCGACCCTCATTTACACATTACCTTACAGGATCATTCAGGTTTAATGAGTAAATACTACTAAAACTGACTGCCCCTTACGTGACATTTTTCTTCCATTAACTTAAAACAAAAATCAGGTTTCACTGGACAACAATTTTCTTAATCCTTAAATTTTAGAGAAGAAAAGTTTCTTTAGAGGTTACCTAAATTTTACCCCAGAGAAAAAAAGGCCTGAGAGGCACTTTCCCTTTCTAAAGATAATAAAGCTAATTAGAATCAGGGTTGGAACTAAAATCTTGATTCTTATTCTAATGTTCTTTATGTGATTGTATACAGATATTTTAAAGGTTGTTTATGGATTGCTGCTACATAGCAAATGGGATAATGACTGGATAAACACCAACAATCAGAAACGGGAAGTAACTATTGGTCCAGTTATTTACAAAGATTGTATTACATGACAACTGTAATTTTGTAAATAGTGAGACTGAGACCTAGATATTAATTATACTGACAACAATGTGGGTTTGAGTCACAGATTTGTAGTGACAGTGAGCAATGACTATAAGAAACTGTTAGAGCAAAAATATACGGTGCCAGATGAGTACTGGATTTATGAGGGCGATCACTTTGTAAGTTATGTAAATGTCTAATCACTATGTTGTGTACCTAAAACTAACATATTTTATGTCGACTGTAATTGAAAAATAAAAAATATTTTAATAGTGTATAAATATGGTAATGACTCAGAAATAACAATTCCAATTTTTCCAAGATCAGTTTGACCTCCAGCCTCTGCAGCTTCTTTATTTTGCCGACATGTGCAAAGAACACATGCACAGAAAAGTGCAGAAAAACCTTCCCATCACATTGTTTTAATGCGCTTGTTTGCTTGTGAAGTGTGTGCAGGCATCTCACACAGAATCTACTAGGGAAACATGCAGCAGGAACACGACTGACTAAAGGCAGACTCAAATGCCCACTTGACATCCAAGCAAAACCAGACACTGATTCTCCTCCACGGCAGCCTTCTGCCACCCCATGCCTTTCCTAGAAGGGTTCACGTGCTCTGGATCTCGTGCAGGGACATTACCCCAACAACCTTCCCCTCTCCTACATCCTTTTTTCTCCACCCAGGTAAGAAGCTACAGAGTAACATGGTAGATAATAAGTGGGTGGAATCAAAGAAGTCGTTCATTGCATCTGCACAAAAGGCTCTTTTGCTCAGTCAGCAACAATGAAACACAGCAAGGCTTTAAAATGGAACACTTTCCTCCCCACCAGCCATGCCACACACACATACATACTCACCAAGGAAAGATTTAAGGTCTGTATTTAAAAAAAAAAAACAGGGTGGGCAAGAAAGAGCATCTTTCACATTCTGCATTTTCAGAGTAAGTATCCAACACGACTTGCCATGATAACTAAATTTATTATTAACTGTGTATTTCATGATGTTAGTGACAATATGTTAATGTGATTTTTCACGTCCTCCTGCAGTGAACAGATGGCTCCTTTTACTTTACTTTCCACATCAAGTGTGATTATTTCTTGGTGCCAAAAGCCACCTGCCGCTCCTCGGTCTCCAGTCTAATTTTTTATGTTGGTAAAACACAGCAGGACTTGTTATCAGTTGGATGGCATCTTAATAAAAGGAGACATGCCAACATATTGACATCATGTTCAAGGGGAAATTTCAGCCCCTTCAAACCCTTAACCTTTCCCCCTACCCCCCTTCAAAAACTGAAGGAGAAAAAGTAAAAGAAATAGAGGCAGAGACCCCACCAGATTCAAGATGTTCGATTACAATTGCTGGGCCTGGAGCCAAGATGCCGAATTGGCCTCTCTTTGTTCCCAAACCCAAGCACCTCACTCAGGGCTCTGATCTTTCATCCTGTGTAATGATAATTAGCCATAACATATTCCAAAGTCAAATGTAAGCAGGAATACATTAACATTGAGATCAGTGTCAGGGCAATTTTCACTGGGAAAATGACAAAGAACACACACAAGCACATGCATGCACACACATACACAATCGAAAATTTCAGAATTCACGTATTCATACAATCACTTTCATAGCCGTGAATATTAAACTCATTGCTTGTCCATTATGAGTGTTCACCTAGAATGCCAAGGCCTCCTAGTGTGGATGCCGTGACTCCCACAGCCCATGCTTAACAGAGAAAACCTGAGTAATAAACCACGGTAACTTGCTTTAATTTTTCCATTCTTTATTAGAACAAAGAGGGACAGTGCAAGAGGTGATTTGTGGTCCAAGAAGAGGTCTTCCAGGCGATTGGATGGCATGGCTCGCAACAGCTGGTCCAACACATTTGGGAACAGCATGTAGAAAAATGCATCAGTGTTTTAAAGATTACCAACTGTGATGATGCATGAGTTATGACACAATCTAAAAAAAAGTTGAATTTCCTAGCCACAAACCATATAATTTAATGTCTGTACTATCAAGGCACACTCTCTCAAATTCAAGACTAAGATATGTCCAAATTTGGTAAAATTGAAACTTTCAATACTGATTTCCACTCTTTATAGATTGAAAAGAGTAGTAGCTTTTTTTGAATGCTGATATTTCTTGATAAAAGCCAAGGAGTTAAACATGCACCTGGCATCCTTGGATTTATAAGGTTTATAATGGCAGAAGAAAATTCCTACAATGAAAGGGCAAATATCTTAATAAAAAGGATTCACAGTGAATAGTTTTCTTGAGATGAACAACTATAACTAGATTACTCCCCCGCAGACTCTCTCAAATTAACATGAACATGGCAGGGACTCCTCTGTTCCCATCAACCGTCCTTCCAAACCAACCAAAAACCTTTGTGAAACTTATCTCTATTACTTGCATTTTGCAGCTCGACCAGCCTTTGATTTGCATTACATTTCCCCCATACTTTGTTATAAAAATCTGCAAATATATAAAAAACTTGAAAGAACTTTGCCACCATCACTACTGTATCGACTACATCAATCCTACAACTAACATTTTACTCTATTAATTTTATAATATATCTCTTTGTTTCTCTATCCCTTTTCCTGTTCTTCAATCTACATTATTATATTAGATTGTAAAATGAATAACCAATAGCTCATTCAGCAATCAACATTAAAATTATCTTGACTTTATTATAATTAATAAAGTGAGGATCACATATAATGGCATTCATTTACTCATTCAACAAATATTTCTTGAGTTTCTGCTTCAGGCCAGACACTGTTCTAAGTGCCAAAGACACAAAATTCAATAACACAGCCAAGATACCTGCCCTCGTCAAATTTATAATTAGTGGGCTTGACAGGGGAAAAACAATAATTAAGTGAATGGCTCTCTAAAACATGATGTGCAAAGAAAGATATGTTAATATGGACAAGTAAATTTAGTTGTCGTAACAGGGCAGGAGGAATGTGTATGCAACACGATTACCCAAATAAAGCCCATATAGAGCAACCTCTTAAAACATATTTGTGAAATTACTGAATAAATGAATATATTTTAACATTTACAGTGTGAACATCATTTAAACAACTGTGCATTAAAAAAGAACAGCACTCTAAAAGAGTAGCCATAAAGGTACATAAATAATAATAGTAGAAAGTCAATTGGTTTAACAACTCTAATTTTAACAAAAGACTTTTTGAAGAAATATCTGATGGGGGAGGGACTATTCTGAATAGTATGCTCACCATTAAAGCATTTGTGTTTGTATGGAATATAATGCAAATAAAATAACAATTTCCTTTTAGAGTTGAATATCTTCACAAATAAGATAGTGCCAATGATTATTAGAGAGGTAATTAAATTAGAATTTAGGAAAGCTATTATAGACTAATGAGCAGAAGCTTTTGTGTTTTAATTTTTTTGAAATGAAAAAATACAGGAGTTAGTTTACATTTCTTAGTTTAAAAAGAAGGCATTGTTAGTCAGCTTTGGTTAAAGCCATCATGTAATTTCTAATTACTCTAAGAAAGTTAAATCATCTGATTTGTAGTCACTAAATCAGAACTTTTCTTTAACTAAATTGAGATACTTATTATCTGGTTATTCAGTGTCTACAATTTATTAACAGTGAAACTAAATGTAAACCAAGACTTAGAACTGATAATTTTATAAATGTTACTTGAATTAATAAAAAAGTATTTCAAATATGTTTAAGTTAAGAAACGAATGGAATTGGGAATATGTGTGTATATATAGTGCTATGGCGATGGATAGGAGGTGTAAAACTGAGGTTTTGGGTCAGATCTTTTTATTGTGCAGACTAATATATACATACAATGTTCACTACTGCCAAATACTAGGAAAGAAAAAAAATAACAGTTAAAAAATTTAACACAATCTGTGCCATGCAAATTCAAACATAATATGGTAAACTGACATTCTGATAGTTATTGTGTCTAAATTTTGGGTTAGAGAATTTCTGATAGAATTTTTAAAACTAAACAAAGAAATTATCAGGAAAACCTATACCATCTACCACTGATTTCATGCAAATTAAGTCTGGTTGTTAATTTTGCTTTTCTGACTTCATAAAATTCCTTGGATGGTTTTTACCTAAATTGAAAATATGACCAAGTTAAAATAGTAAAGTAACAATATTATCGATTTTTATGCTATTGTCTATCTTGTTCTGTTGGTTTCACTAAGAATAAATGAGCTACATCCCTGAGCCAACTCAAAAATATAACCTATGGCCTCATGTAGAAAATCACCATTCATTGAAATTTTAAGGGGACTTCTACTCTGGCAAATATGAAGTAACATAGTAGATTTATCCTCACTTATCTGAAACAATAAAAAATGAACAAAATACATAAAACAGTTTATGTAATTAAAAAAAATAGCAACATTTCACAAGATACAGGATACAAGGGAATGAAGGGCAGTGAACCTTAAGAGACAAGAAACAACTGGTGTGAATACCATGACTTTCCAGCCTTGAGAAAGCTGTGAGGCCACAGCACTCGGAGGGGACGTTTTGGAAACCCTGTGGTAACTAGATGGAGCTGAGTACCCAGAGTGACGAAGACAGTCAGAGTGTGCAGGACATGGTACTGAAAAGTGTTACACAGGAAGGGGCTCTGGAAGATCTTCAGAAGGCACCCTGTGACTATTTAATTAAGTATTGATCAGTGCAGGTGTGAGAGGAGACTACAGCGCAGCTGGGGAAAGATATATATAACTAGATTGAAGATAACAGTATCCAGTGTTAACTCAAGATTGGGACAGGGACTATTCCCACCAGCCATGAAAAACTCATTTTTCATGGGCCTTGAGTAGAATATACTGAGGGATCTTAATCCAGTAAAAGGGAATAATAATTAGACCTGAGCTGAGCACTGCCCTGTTGCAAACAAATCTTAAGTGCAATATCCAAAAGAATCAAATTGTTTGCCAAGTTACTTAATTTATAGGAATACAAAAATATCCAATAACCCAACCAGGTAAAATTCACAATGTTTGGCATCTAATCAAAAATTATCAGGCATGCAAAAAAAAAAAAACAAACAGAGAAATATAATCTATAATAAAGAGATAAATTAACCACTCAAAATTGAACCATAACTAACACAGATGTTATAATTAGCAGAAAGTAAAATTAAGAACATTCTAACTATAGTTCATGTGTTCAATAAATTAAGTAAATATTTTTAAAAACTCCAATTGAACTTCTTGGGAAGAAACTACAATGTGTGAGGTGAAAAACACACTGGATGAATTAGCAAATTAGACATTGGAAAATAAAAAAAATAGTAAACTTGAAGGCATAGCAATGGAAACTATCTCAAATGAACCCTAGGTAGAAAAGATAATTATAATAATGAGTAGAACATCAGTGACCTCTAGGAGAATTCTAAAGCAGAAAAGAAGATAAAATATATTTATAGAAATAATGGCCAGAAGTTTTCCAAAATTGATGAAATTTACAAATCCAAATAGTTTCATGAGCCTCAAGCACAGAAAATAGGAAATTACATGAAGAAACGTCCTTATAAAGCTAACCAAAACCGTTCACAAAGAGAAGAAAACAGCGAAAGAAAGCAGACGTGTTAAACAGAAGGATGACAGTGATGCTCACCCCTAAAACCACACACGAGAGGACGGTGGAGCAATGGTTTTCAGGGCCCTAAAATTTATTTAAATAAATAAATAAATAAAAGTTAATTAGAATTCTATATCAGAGAAAATATCTTTAAATATAAAAGGAAATACTCCTCATTCAAAAGTGACAAGAATTCATTTCCAGGTGGCCCTCACTACAAGGAATATTGAGGGAAATCCTACAAACTAGAACGAAAATTATAACAGAAATGTGGATCCACGTGTAGAATGAGGAGCACTGGTAACAGTAATTATGTGGCTAGATATATGATTGTTCAAAAAAAACTCAACCTTTCTTAAAAGATAATTGAGTAGTTGGGGGGCTGGGGGCAGGGTAAGGAGAGGCAGCACCAGTTAAAGGGCAAAGGTTGCCTCGAGCCACTCAGGGTAAGCCCAAGCAGCCACTGCGCCTGCGCAGGCCTTAGGCTCACCACGCACTGCGTGCCCCTCCCCCCAACAACGCCTCCATCACCGTGGAAACCGCTCCGGGAGCGGCTGAGCCTACTGTACCGGCTTCATGGAGGCCCCAAAGAAGTCAGTTGTGGAACCGTTGGTGGGGGCAGTGGTCCAGGCGACTAACTCCTCTCGCTTTCTGGTTTTCAATTCAAAAACAGCGGAGCCACTTGCTCACCATCAAGTGGAATTAACACAAGAGTTTCCAAAAGAAGGATGGGTGGAACAAGACCCTAAGGAAATTATTCAGTGTACTTATGAATGTATAGAGAGAACGTGTGAGAAACTTAACGAACTGAATATTGATCTATCCAACATAAAAGCAATAGGTGTCTGCAATCAGAGGGAAACCACCCTGGTCTGGGACAAGTTAACCGGAGAGCCCCTCTACAATGCTGTGGCGTGGCTTGATCTGAGAGCCCAGGCTACCGTTGAGAAACTTAGTAAACAAATTCCAGGAAATAACAACTTTGTAAAGTCCAAGACAGGCCTTCCACTTAGCACTT